>BFEA01000124.1:2334483-2346389 GCA_003427395.1 Chara braunii
CTCTCTCTCTCTCTCTCTCTCTCTCTCTCTCGCCCTGCTTTCCTGTTGTCCCCTTTCGTTTTGTTGAAAAGTGCCCGAAGTGCAATTGCAAACTCTATCTTGCCCCATACTGCAATTGTAACTCGTTTTTGTGACTCTACTGAAGTTACCCCTTTTATTTTTCATTACCGGTCATTGGTCCCCCGACCCCCGTCCGATGCAGCGCGTTAAAGGCCGCGTGGTGGTATTAACATGCTATTGCAACCCGATATGAGGAATGCACTTCTGAGTATGAGCAATGCAGTTCTAGGTATCACAGGCAGTGTCTAATCGCCTGACCCCCTGGCCAAGCTCTAACATATGCAACGTCAGGGCCACCACAACTTCTGGCCCTAGCCTGCCAAATCTAGAAGGCTGACCGTTCCCCGCTTGAGAAGCTTACTGTCTGCAACATGACACATGCTGCCCGAATGGCTGCATCGCTGCGTGGAACGCGGTATAACAGTCGTAGAACATAATTTCAGCCTCGTGCACAGATCACGAGCTCAAATCCTAGTCCTCAGTTTTCAGTGTGGGGAACAACCCGCGCTCTGAAATAGCATGCGTACATGGGCCTCGCTGCACTGCTCTTTTTTTTTCATAAAAAGGGCAACGGCCTTGAGATATTATCATTGAGCTGACCGGCCCCAAGCAATTCATTAGTAGTTGGTTTTATTCCTCAAGTTCCATCATCTGGATTCGAACACAGGTCTGTATTTTAACAGTTCATGGGTGTACCCACTGAGCTAGGGCCTCGCTGCACTGCTCGTGAAATGCACAAAAGACAAAAATCATGCCCGTGTATCTTTCCATATTCTAGCGGGAGGTTCACTCTCGTTTTGCACATTTCGAGAGTAGTGCAGCAAGGCCCCATGACTCGTGATAGGCAGTGCATGAGCCTAAAAAAATCCAACACTTTGAAACAAAATGGCACGATCCAGGCGACAGCCGTTGAAGTCCGTAGACCCATAACTTTCGCCTAGGTTTGGAACTCCGCAGCTCCCAACAGCCATTCGTAGTTGCGGGGTATAAAGTGGGCGCCTGAGAAATAGGGAGCATACCTTTCTCGGCCTTTTGGCTAAGATCAAGTGTAGTATCTGTTCTGATCAGTTTAATATCTGATCCGTGGTCCATCGGGCCACATGATATTAAATTAATTTTTCAGGGCTACGGGGGGGTCATAGGGGTAGGCTTGCCTGCTCGACCCCTCCAGCGTTGCCTTCGTCTTGCACTGCAGCGAAGCGTGGCGCGGCCCACTCCCCCTCGGGGGAACAGAATTAATTATGAAAGAGGAAGGCCGAAATACCTTAATTTGTGATGATAAAACAGAGTGAAAAGGGTGAGCAACATCAGGATGGCGTTTGAGACAATGCTGAGGGTCCTTTTTCTGGGCACGAAAGGACGTTATTGGAGGGGTACACGAGGACGTTGGTAGGTACTAGGGAGACTTCTGAGGCTCTGTGTTTTTTGCCCGTGTCTTTCCCATGTTTGTGGCCTTATTTTAGTGAGCAAACCTCCAGGAGAAGGTCTGCTGCGTGGCCTACGCCATGCTATTTTTCGTTGGCAATGTGGTGACGCTGCGCTACCTTAACCTTCCTTCTTCTTTTTTCTTTTTTTTTTAATTCGTGGGGAGCAGCACGTGCTGGGAACCGGGCCCAGCGTCCCATATGAAAGTTGACATAGGATTTTGAAGGAATTTTGAAAGTTTAGGCTCCCGACGAGGCTAAGAAGAATTTGATGTACTAAAAAAAAAAAAAAAAAAAAAGAATTTGATGTACTGAGACGATCTACTCCGTTCTTATTATGAGTTTCATTGTGTCTCTATCTCCATAGAGCGAGGGCAAGTATGGTGCCCGGGGACTTAACTCACACATTCTTACCAGTGTAACCACACACACAAAAGTCAAAGTGAGGGTTCACGAACTTCGTGTCCACAAGACACTCTCTGTCATTGTGAGGAGGATATAGGTTCCAGGCAGTGGCTCCCGTAAGGGCATTTTACAGTGTCTGCGACAGCTGTCCGGTATATCCGAGGTGGGACCAACAAGTGGCCCCGGAGATGGGGAAGCAGGGGTTACGTTAAGGAAGAAGAAGATAGAGGTAGGGTAGGTTGGAGTGGGTCCTGTGAGCATCAAAAAAAAAAAAAAAAAAAAAAAAAAGTCAGCAAAAGTAGCGTCGGCATGGAGCAGAAGATTGCAACCTACCCAGTTCCTTGGCAATCAGTCTTAGGCTGCCGTCTGAGAGAAACACGTGTCGTGAGTTCTTAAAAGTGGAGTCCTAATCGCCATACATACTGGTCAGCTCACACTCGCCTCTAGTTCCTGGCTTTAGCACACACTTGTGTTTCATGTGTAGTCTTCATGTTTAGTGTTCAGATTTACCTCTGCTTCATGTTTTGTTTTGATGCATTCACCTGTTCTCCTGCATTTAGGTATCTTTCTTGCCGTTTTGTGAAATTTGATTGGACGCTCCTCGGATTCCCCTCATGAGCAAGGCTTGCTCCGCACGATGGATCTGGTGGCAAGCAAGGGCGAATGCAAAAGTTCCTACTGTCGTAGTCTGTTGACGTTTTCGCGGGACACTGTGTGAGGATGGGTGGCGGAATTCGGCTGAGAAGAGCTTTAGCAATGCACAAGGAGAGATTCTGGGTCCTGTGGAATGCTTTCTCACTGGAATGTACCGGCCCCAATAGTACACTAGGTTCTGGGCTTGTCACATCACATTACTGGAGATATCCTGAGAACTTTAGACAGTCATTCCAGCAGGTGGCGCTCCCGAGTCCCCACCAATAGATGGAGCAGCCCCACAGATAAGACCTCAATTCTGACGGTTCTCTTACCACCGCCAGAATAGAGGGCTTACAAAAGGGCTATTTCGCAAAAAAAAAAAAAAAAAAAAAAAAAAAAAACACTTTAGACAGCCTCGAGGCCCACTGCTTATCATTTCAATCTCGGTACAAATACATGTTTTGTGTTTGTATTCCGTAGCTTGTGTTAGCTCATGCTGATTGTTGGAGTGCCGTCGCTGTTCGGAAGCCTTATGCTCGTCTTCACAGCTTTATACATGGGGAGAGGAGGTTGGCATTTGGCTGGCCATCAGTGGCATGGTTCATGATAGTAGGTAGCTCATGCTGTTGTTGTTGGTTTGAAGTTTGTTGCTCGTCCCCACAGCCTGGTACACTGTGAGATTGAGTGCAAATCCGACTGACAGTGTTCATTTGCTGAAGGGCTTCAGCGTGCCTCTTAGCACACGCCTCAATAGGGCTGTAGGGAAAGGAAGAATCAGTAGGAAGTAGCCTTGTGCGAGCTGGAGTTCAGGATTACTTCGTGTGTGGTATTTCACGCCAGATTGGAGCTTGATCTTCAGATTGTGGAAGTGTAGTAGATGCCTCTCTTGATCCTAGGGTGCCGCCAGCACATGTCTCTGTTTGGGAAGAGAGCAGTTATTTGTTGAAACTTCTGCAGTTCTGAGAGGGTTGGTAGAGCAGCTATGATTTAGGAAGGGTGGCAGTTCAGGGTGAAACTCGCGGAGTACTAGCAGCGGCGCCAGCTTGAGCAGTTAGAGTGTAACAAGAGGCGGTGGGAACACAACTGGTTGCGTGGTAAGAGAGAGCCGTTGAGGGGCAAACTTGAGTTGAACCCATTGTGATCGTTAGAATGCAAATATCCATTCCAATGGTGTGTGGTGGGAAACCCATCAACTTAAGGCAGCTCAGGCTCTTTACAGTGTTTTGGACAGCGAGGATAAGAGGGTAGGTCTGACAGGGGTGTGCGGATCATTGTTAGTGGGATAATCTAGCTGCTGCACAACTCTTTTTCTCCTCCTAGGGCTTTTAATAGTACATTTGGTTGGTCTTGTGGCGTGCATCTCGGTGTTGGAGTTCTTTGAGAGTTGCTGGTAAAGTTTTTTTGGAAAACACATTCATTGCCATCCACACGCGATAGCCTGTAAGGGAATATCACGACTATGTGCAGCGGCACTACGGAGGCAGTGTGAGTGCTACCAGTAGCGGTGGGACCACTATTCAATTACAGTTGACATAGGAAGCAAACTTTAACTGTATCCATGGTGATCTTGGTTCATTGAATGGCGTTGTCATTGAAGATCCAAGGGTGCGTAGTGGGAAACCCGTTGTCGTACCAAATACCCTTACAAGGGTATTTGGCGTGTTTTTTGCAAGTCACACAAGTGTAGTGTCGCCCGCCTGACGGCGTGCGCGTGAGCGGAAGCATAGGTTCTCGTCAGGGTGAGAGGCGCGCGTGGCGGCGTGGGGTATTGACAGTGAGGCGCAACTGTGCGCTGCCTAGGCGTGCGCGGCATCACGGGCCAGCAGGACGCGCGACTTTCACTTATATATATTTTGTAGTTATTTATTGTAGTCTTAGGACCCGACTTTGTTCCTAATCCGGACGTGATGCTGGGTTAATTGTCGCCGTGGCAGTCGAGGACCTTGAGTGCGCGCCTCGTCCGACGGGTCCGCGGGCTCCGGTTGCTGGCGAGAATCCGCCACCTCAACGTAGCAAGGGAAGCTACGGCGCGGTCAAGGTCGGAGTTTGAAAGTGCACCCGAGGCAGGCGGGCCGGTGATGCTTAATGTATTTGACCGTCACGTCCGGCTGGCCGCGTGGGGGTGTGTTGTATCCTAAGGATTGCTCGAAGTGCAATCATAAACTGTTTGTGTGGCTGCGCCGCGGTACGGAGGGTGTGGCAGACCCCAAGAGCTTGGCTCAGTGGGCATGCTCATGGACTGTTGAAGTACAGGCCTGTGTTCAGGCCCAGATGATGGAACTTGGCAGAGTAGAGCCTGCATTCTGAACTACCTGGGCCATCCTGCGGGGCCGCGGGGTACTGCAAAGCGGGGGTCCTTCGGGACATCCGTTAAAGCTGGAACGATACGGAGAAGGTCCGCCTGGCCCTGCGCAGGGTTGACACGCATTAACCGCGAGAGCAGGGCCAGGTTCGTGCATTAAGGCAAGGCGGCACTGTGGCCGCACGGATTCTGAAGAGTCGCAGGGAAACAGGAGGGGCCGCTGGCCAGTGCCGGTCCTGCGGGGCATCCGTTAATTAAAATTGGGACGATACAGAGAAGATTAGCGCGGTCCCTGGGCTTACGAGAAGTATAAGTCGCGGGGTGGTCCGAGCCCCGCGGTGGTTTTCTTTGTCTTTTCCGGGAGATACCTCTCTCGTTCGACGCCACACGGTCGGGCGCACCGACGAAGAGCAGCATTACGGGATAGCGAGACGAGGACTGGTGGGCGAACGCGGACAGGGCAGACGGACCGGCAGTCAGGGAGCGTGAAGGAGGCTGACGACAGACGGCGGAGAGCGACGGGGAGGGGCCAAGAGTGGGAGATGCACCTGGGCGGCGCGGCGTGCCGGGTGCATTTGGAGGGTGGGGCATGTGGCCCAGCGGAGTGCCGGAAGGCAACGGGGCAGCGCAGTGAGGCGGCACAGCGGGAGCAGCGGGGTAGCACAGCGCAAGGCGGGGTGGTGCTGCCAGAGCAGCCAACAGGTGGAATGAACCAGGGCGCATTTCAGCCCGGGTCCATTCAAGAAGAACAGCTATGGTAGAGGGGGAGAGAACTGTAGTACGCCCGTTCCTTTACGGAATCGGGCGGGGGAAGAGCCGAAACCAAGGGTTCTGGCCAGGGCGATTCTCCCTGCGATGTTAGTTTTAGAGAACAGTTAGTAGAATAGGAGTTAGAAGGGGGAGTCAGTGCGATGGGCTATGGCGGGAGAGGAGAACGGGACGAAGGAGTTGAGATGCCACTAGATTCTTGAGAGAATCGAGCGGGGTAGGTGTCGAGATAGGGGTTTTGGAGGGCCGCGACCACGGATCCGGAGCTAGATTAGCGTGAAGATTAGTAGAGCGAGGGTTAGTAGAGAAGTAGGTGCGCCGGGAGATGGCGAAAACGGGCGACGAGGGGAGTGAAAGGACGATATCTCACTTGATTCTGAATGGAATCGAGTGAGAAAAGGTGTTGGTCGGGGGTTTGGGGGCATTGCGATTCTAATGGCGGTGTTAGTTTGGGAGATAAGAGGTTAGTTTTTGTGTTCTGTTCGTTATGGGCTGCGCCCGGGAGGAGGCTGTGAAAGACAAAAATGAACCGGCCCGTACGGTTCATTCGATTTTTTTTGCCCGTAACTGCTATAGGCGTGTCGCAGGCAGGCGGGGAGGCTGGAGACTTACCTGTTGCTCGGTGCGGGCTCATCAGGTGGCTGAAGTTCGCTGAAGGAGAGAGAGGGAGAGAGAAGCCTTACCTCGAAAGAAGAGTCGGTGATGTTAGATGAGCCGAACGTTGGTCTATGGTTCGGTCTCTGAGCCCGCTTGAGGTAGTTGGGCAGGGTGGAAGTGTCGGGACCTACACTGACCGCCACGAAGAGGGCTAGAGGTGGGCGAACTACGGAAGGGCGGACTGAGGGGAAAGTGAGCGGGAAGTGAATCGGATGACTTTTTACGACCAGGATCAGGCCTGCGGGTGTGTGGCAGCTGGAGCTGTTATCCAGGTTGGTTCACCCGATCAATCGAACCCTGCGGGAAAGTGGAAGGCGGCGGGAAACTTACCTGGTATGGGGCCGCCCGGCTCGGGATGTCAGTGTTGCCGGTTAGTGATGGTGGGTGCTCGTCAGAGTGACTCCCTGGCCCAGTGAGTGGTTGGAATTCGGAGGCTCGGGTTACACACATTAGAGTGGGGCTGTCTAGTGGCCGCAAGGCTGTGCTCCGATCAGTGGTTGGAACTAGAAGGCTTACCGGAAGAAGGAGGAAGCGGCTGCATCTTGAATTGCTGCTTGTGCCCTGCGCGGTGGCCAGATACAGTTCGGCCCACGAGGCACTGCCGATGGAGTAAGCTGAGTGGTATGCTCAGGCTGTGTTGCTGGGAGGGTCGCTGTTGACTGGGCACAGACTACCACGAGTTGCTGCGCGGCGCCACCGTAGTCGCGTGCTGCGCGTAGTGTTGCACGAGATAGCATGGAAGGGAGAAGGGGTATTACATGCTTACCTATTGGCTAAGACATGACTATTCTGCTGAGTAGGCTAGCGGAGAGGCACAAGGTCGACCGTGGCGAACCTGGACATATCAAAAAGGGCCGCTGCTGTGTTTTTGGGGGAGTCGCCGGGGAGTCAACAGTTCGTGGTCGGGCAGCGACTGGCTAAGCCGCTACGATTCTGGCCGCCATTGCGGGGCCCTCAGGCCATTGAAGATAACAAGGCCCTCTCCTGCGAGTCTGAGCGCACCCTCCTTGGATCTGAGAGACTCAAAATTTCTCTCTCTGCCCTTCTCACTCTAAGTCTAGTCTGTTTGGTCCTGAGAGGAAGGCGACAGACGGGATTGCAACCCCTAATCCGCGCCAAGGCCTCTGTGGGAGGTTTGCCCCACCGATTGCGGGAGCTCTGCCGGGACTTGGGAGGAGTCCTGGAGGCAGGGAACTGAGTGGTAATTCCCTGACCCCTTCTATAAACCCCACTATAACCCCTAGCTGTATATCTTTCTATGGTCTGACTGAGAGTGTTGTATGCATCCTGTACTTTGACTTTTAGTTTGATTTTCAGGATCTGAATTCAGATTAAGTAAAGGAATGTGTGTGCAATCTCAGTTTCAGTTTTGTTGATTGTGCGAGAGCAGATTGTGAAAGAGAACTGCATCTGGGAAAGGCAGGATGGAGGGCTGAATTCCATGAGGTTTGACTGGGTCGTTAAGGCTGGGAGGTCCCCATAAGTTTGGGGAAGCCCAACGCTTTGTTTTATTTTGGGGTGCATGGGGCATCAGGCCGCTCTATAAGTTTAGGTGGCCTGAACGCTCTGGAGGCTGGGATGTCCCCATAAGTTTGGGGTGACCCTGTGTTGTGAACTGTATGGAGAGTCAGGACGCTCTATAAGTTTAGGTATCCCGACTGCTCTGACTTGCGAAGGCTTGACTGTGTTTGATTTTCAGGAACTCAGGGGGCTCAATAAGTTTTGGTGCCTTGAGTTGCCTTGTTTTCTTTGGGTTTTCCTGAGTTTCTTTGGTTTCTGAACAAAGAGGTCTGAGCTGCTCTATAAGTTTAGGTGGCTCAATCTCTTCCTGCTTTTGTTCTGAAGAAGTAATCTTTGACAAAGTGGCAGACCCTTCTGTAAGTTCAGGGGGTTTGACTCGATGCCACACACATAATGGTTCAGAGAGAAATGAATCTGGCAGAGAGTTAGATCCTTTTGTAAGTTCAGGGGGTCTAGCTTGAAGCCTCGCACATGCTGGAACCCAAAGGTTATAATTTGGCTATATTTTATACTATTCTATCTATGAACAGGCTAGTCAGGCATGGGTTCCATAAGATTGGACGGTTTGACTATAGCTTATCATAAGTTGAAGAGAGTACAATTAAGAATATAATTGAAGGTAACTTGGGTCGGTTGAGCATTGTTTCTAAGATGAATGGCTCAGTTCTACGCCCACCCTGAAGACTAAGGTTCAAAGAGGTATATATAACTTGGATATTAAACAGTCTAGGGCGACTAAGCATTGTTTCTAAGATGAATGGCTTAGTCATGTGCCCAAAGGAAGAGAAAAGTAGTTGTGCAACCTGTTCGTGTATACTTGATGGCAGAGTCAGACATGTTCCATAAGATTGGATGGTATGACTTTATGCCTTATGTAAGCAGGGTATGAAGGGTTAAAGCATTGAGGGACTATGAACTATTGGTTGCTAATATGACTTGGGGCTGATGAGAGATACTTACCTTTGTGGCTTGGTCTGCATGTGACTGAGTGAGGCTACTACTTGGCTGCAGTTTCAGTCTGATAGGTAGTTGCTTTAGTCGCTCGCCACGTGCTAGAGCCATAGGAGTTAGTTTCAATTTCTGCATTTTCTGAGCTAAGTTTATTTTTTTACTTAGGTCAATTTTTGCATTTTCTGGCTTAATTTTTTTGTACTTGGCTTTGTATAAATCTTAACAACCTATTTTCTCTACGGGAAGCGCTGCCGAAATTTCTACGAATCCAATGAGTTAGTTAATTTTCGACTTGTTAAAGTTCGGTTTGTCTTTTCTTTACATCTGACCTAGTAAAAATCTGGAAAGTCTCATTTTCTAAAGGGAGTGCTGTCCAAATTTTTACTGATTCAGGGAGTTAGACAAAATTGGACTTTGAGAAGTCAAAGTTACTTCAAATTCTGAACTTAGCCTTGTATAAATTTTGGAATATCATTTTTCTAGAGGGAGTGTTGCCGAAATTTCTGCAAAACTAAGGAGTTGGTTAAATCTTGTCTAAGTTGAACTTAAGTTGTCTCTGAGTTCATATCAGACTTAGTATAAATCTAGGAAGTCTCCCTTTCTAAAGGGATTGCTGCCCAAATTTGTACTAATTCAGGGAGTTAGATAGAATTTGACTTTCCAGAGTTAGAGATTATTTCTGTTTTCATATATGGACTTGTATAAATTATAAGAAGACACTTTTCCTACGGGGAGCGCTGCCGAAATTTTCTTAGATTAAAGGAGTTAGATTATATTTTGACAGGTGACAACTTTGGTAATCCACCCTGAATAGTGGAGATCATGTCATGAATCTACCTTTCTTTGGGCGCTAGCTTAACGGTAGACTTAGACTTAGTTATCAGGCGAGATTTTGAGAGAAAGTGTGATATGGAGATTATTCTCCAGGGGCTTATGGTTTTAGCCTGGGGGGATGGACCTGTCATGTGTTACAGACCATCGTGATTTATCTGATTTAAGACTTGGACTAGATTTAGCTTGATCCCTTGAGGATCACCTTCTATTATCACTGATAACAGGTCAGTTGGTTGATCGCCGACTTGTCGGCTCACGACACAACTTTGCTTATACCTGTACTACAACTTGATGTCTTGACCTTGAGATTTAATATGTTTCTTTGAAGGTTTTAACCGGATTTCTTTTAATGGCCATTATAAAGAACTCGTGAGATTTATGGAAGATTTGACTAATGACCGGGGCTTGAGTGTGTGAGGCGTGGTGTGGGTTACAGGGAACAGTAAAGTTAACCACATTGGTGTATGGCAATGTGACTATTGTGTGTGTCTGTGTTTTATGCAGGTTAGTATTTTGGAGCTTGGTATTTGGGCCATACTTTGAAGGCAGTGAGAATGACAACCATGTGTCGCACGATCTGCATACTTGATGGGTCTATGTTTCCCTTTTTTTTTTTTTTTTTTTTTATNTTTTTTTTATCTCGAGTTCTTATTTGATATATAAGTGGTGGGATGTTTATTTATTTATTGGATGATTTTGCTTGTTAATTTTTATAGTTGGACGTTGTAGTCCGTGGCAGCCGTCAAAGTCAAACCCCTTCACTTCCGTCCAAGCCTGGGGTATGACTTATCCCCATGGCCGCAAGAGACGACTGCCACCACAGGTACGGACCTGTCTACCACCCACTTTGCACAGAGTGCAGAAGAGGGTGTGTGGTATTCAACCGCGCATGGCGGTTGTCCAGCGTCGAGAGATTAACCCTCAAGGCACGTGTCAGCCGACAATTGAGTGTCGAATGCGACCCTCGAGATTAACGAGGACCACGCGAGTATGGGTACTATATAGTACGCCATCATTGTGACCGCTTGCGTGCGCTTGCATTGCGAGTCGATATGAGATTGGCCCTGCGTCTGCGCGGTTTTATACCGAGTCTCGCGCGCGATGCCTATCCGATTTTCGCCAAGGAAAGTTATGAGATGGCTACTAAGGGACTAGGAGTGTTGTCGCATTGTTCGAGTGTGTGTGTGTGTTTTACTTTTTGTGGTCGAAAAGTGGTGTGCACGTGGTGTGTGGGATGCGTCCTAGTCGACCGACGTCGAGCCGCGCTTGGGACTTCAGCCCCCAAGATGTCGCTCCGCGTGCGGGTCCGATAGGCGTACTACCGCGCGTACCCCCTATGCTACAGCGAACGAGAAACGCCCTCAGCTGGTCCACCTCTGCGATTGCAACCGAGTAGCTTTCGTACTGTGGACTGGTAACTCGGCGGGGATATGCCCACCGAAGGGAGGTGACAGCTCCCGTAAGGTGAAGGTAAGTTTTGCCTCGCGTAGGCCCTATCTTGTCGTAGGGGCTCGCGAGAGGTATGGCTGGCGCACTCGGCCGGAGCGGCCTAAGGAAGCTCCATTTGCGTGTTCGTGACGAGGTTGATCCAACTCCTGCGTGACGCGGCCGAGAGGGTCCCGCGCTGCCACGTGCGGTGCCGGACCGATGCGCCCGACACCGTCCAGGCGGATCAGGCTTCCTTGAGTCTACAGATCTGTTTTGATTTAGCTTTTCTTTGGCCAAAATGAGTTTCTTGTTGGGACACTGGACCCGGTTTCCAGCAAAGCTGAAGTTGGGTAATGGCCCCAGTATGCACCGGGTAGAACTGTGAGGTCCCCGGATTCGAGTGGAATTTTATTTCATAATCAACTGTGTTTTTCCATGAAAAAAAAAAAAAAAGGAAGACAAGGGCTTCACGATAGCAGAAGGGAATGGTGGCGTCACATATCAAGATGGTACAGACCAGAACCAAAAACCGACCTCTCACAAATAGAGCAGGATAGCACAGCGGAAGACTGGAATACAAATGATCAGACCCAGTCAATGTCGAAATGAAGACTGGACATATACCATCATCATCATCACACGGTGTGAATGGTCTGGCGCCGCACACCAGGACGAAGGTGCCAGGCCTAACTCATACACAGATGAGGAGGAGGGGAAAGAGACGAAGGAGAAGGGGGAAGAGATGAGAATGTCGTCAACCCAAATGTCGCTGATATCAATCCCATGTAGTCCCCCCAACGTCTCTGTCGAATGTCGAGTATGAACCCCAAGTGTCGTCAATCTCTCTCTCTCTCTCTCTCTCTCTCTCTCTCTCTCTCTCTCTCTCTCTCTCTCTCTCTCTCTCTCTCTCTCTCTCTCTC
>BFEA01000124.1:2367830-2398639 GCA_003427395.1 Chara braunii
TTTTTTTTTGTTTTCTCTAAGTGTGTCGTTCCTAGGGAAGCGGAGCCTGGCCTTCGCGCAGCGACCGGGCCTTCCCTTGGCCGACCCCCCTAGGGCTGCGGCGCATATACTGGAGTGCCCGCGGGGGATAGTTGAGCGAGGTACTGGTGGTTTAACCACCTTGGACCATCACCCATCGCCATCTTGGCAGGGTGACCTGACCACACAGCGGTTGCAAGACCCGGGCTAAGTAGAGACCCCTACCCCTTGCTCAGCACCGGTTAAGAAGACGCCGTGTAAGTCCGATTGCGCGGGGACTTCCGGAGCCAGAAATGAACATGCTACTACAGGTCTTCATGAGGGTGCACAATGACTCCCATCTAGCATAGTTGTGTGGTGATGGTAGAGAGTTGGGAATCATCTGTTCCCTCGTGTGTCCCTGGAGGCCGTTCCGGCCCCGCAGTAAGGTGCAGTATCTCCTGACACCCCCGACATCCCGTACTAAGGAACTGCAATGCCAGCCTCAACCCTATGCTACGTACTAGGAGGATAGCCAACCCTGAGTCATCAGTTACGGACTGAATCTCTTATCCCTATGTTGTATTACTACAGTGTTGTATTGTGTTGATGGTAGAAAGAGTTGAGGATCCTCTGTTCCCTCGTATATCCCTAGAGCCCGTTCGGGCCCTGCAGTAAGGTGCAGTATCTCCTGACACTCCCGACGTCTCGTACAAAGGAACTGCTATGCCAGCCTCAACCCTAAATATATTCTTCAGGGTGAATAGATACAGTCCATGATTCATGACTTAGGGTGGCTCAGCCCTAATAGGAGCATAGTCGTATGAGCCGTGTTGCACAAGTAACTTCAAGCGCTAGGTATGGATTTTTTCTACAAGTCTCATAGGTGGACCTATTCATGTTCCTATCATTGTGTACATAGCTATTTGTTACTATTGGCCTTAGGTGTATTCAATGTGCACACTGTTGTTATTACTGCTTGTTCGATTGTTACTGTAATCGCTGTTGGTCGTGAGCTATTTTTTTTTAATGTGGGAGCCAGACTATTTACCCTATTCGATGTCTAAGGGAGCCCTCGACACAAGATCCCTACTAAGGCGCTTATCTTAGACAACACCGGTTATAGATCAGAAGTACGTACTAGGCCCCCAATCGTTCCTGTTACTTCAACTTATGGGCGGGTTGTACGTCAGTTTTGGATAAAGCACAAAAGGACTATCGGTTGCTCTTCCATAAATGGACTGAAATCCCCAGCGACATCCCACTCCCTCCGGTCCCTGAGTTCCCTGATCTTTTCCCCCCATCAAACAATATCTTGGTTGAGCTGAGCTGGTATGGCCAAGACACTGAGGAGCCCACCCACCACAATCTTCGTGGGACCTGTCAGGATGGAGATAGGGAATAGGAGGATTAGGTGTCTGCCCCAGCCGCCCCCTGGACGTAGAACCGGCCTCCCTACCCCCCCCTCACACCTGGCCTATCCACCTAAGATATGGTGGGGAGGTTAGGCGTCCATATCTACAGTACTTGTTGAAAAAAGGGGGAGGGACTAGAATGTAGATGTGTATCTGGCGCCGGATTCAAGGTGAAGAGGTTCCCTCCCCCCCTCCAATATCCTGCTAAGTCAATCCCCTGGATCCAAGAGTAATCAATGTTGGCAGGAATCCCAATTGTCAGATGTACTCCAATCTCAGTCTGTATAAGGGACGCTGGACCCGTTTTCCAGCAGGTGATGCTCCCCACCAATAGATGGAGCCTCTTCCCAAGTGCTAGTGGTGCCTGCTCTTATCAGCACCGCTAACACTGGTGGGAGTTCTTGTAAAAAAAAGAAAAAAAAAGAAGAAAAAAAAAAAAGTTTATCTCCTAGAGGACCTTGTCTCATGACTCTCCTACCTAACCCCTCCCATGTCAACTGTAGATCATGTCCTGAGCCCCTGCAAGCAATGGGATCCCTCATAACTTATCCCACCTCACGACCCTACCCACACCCTTAGCAGAGCCCTAAGGTTTTTGTAACCATGCCTGCAACCCACTACCTGATTGAATTCGAACACGCAACCTCAACCAACTGAACTACTGTGGAAACTAGTCTATTTGTGGGGAATACTGCACCAGGGCGCGAGGGGGGCGCAGTGCTACCGAGAGCGCTGCGCCCCGGCATCAACCATGGCGGAGTTCTAAGCTGGAGCTCGATATTGGGGCGATGGCAGGAGGTGGTGATCTTCCAACTGGCGATTCCAGTGCATAGCGCACGCACAGGGCCTGGAGGCACTGGTCTAGGCCACGTCACTGGCTGACGTGGAGGATAGACCGACTCCCAACAGTTACTCGGGAGTTTCGCGTTTTTGCCCCATCGCCAATGCGTTTCTGCCCATGGCACAGGGCCATGAGGCATTGGGTTAGTCCGCGCCTGTGGAGCACAGCAGAGTCAACCCTGGGACCTGAAGTGCGCGTGGGATTGCCATCCTCTTCATCAACATTATCTGTCATCGTCGCACTGAAGCTGCTCGGAATCGTCATCATCATCATGAACAGGGCGTGTTTTGACAGCGTCACCATGGTAAGGGATTCGCCATCGTCATCAGGAGGCTGCTCGTCAGGGTATTGCTCATCATCACCATCATCATCATCAGGGAGTGGTTCGGCATCATCATCACGGGAATGGTTCGTTGTTAGCATCAGGCGTCATCACTATCATCGGGCGTCATCACCCATCATCACGGTAATGGTTCGTTGTTAGCATCAGGCGTCATCACTATCATCGGGCGTCATCACCATCATCATCATCAGGGTGCCGCTCTTCACCAAATATCAAGGTATGGGTGGCTATCATCATTATCATCCGTCTTCATAGGGCGCCGCAGAGGTTGCTCATTATCATCCGTCTTCATAGGGCGCCGCAGAGGTTGCTCGTTATCATCATCATCACTGTTACTACGCCAATATCATTGCCATCATTAATAGCTTACTATCATAAGGCGCTGCTGGCGAAACTTGTCGTTATAGGGCTCTGCTTACCCCCATCATCAGCATCACTACATTATCATCCAAGGTGTTCGTCATTTGCACCGTCACCATCTCTCTGAGCGTCGTCATCATCATCATTATCATCATTATCATCATCATCATTATCATCACCTCACCATCATCATCATCATCATTATTATCATCGTCATCATCACTATCATCAATTTGTAATCATAGGGCGTTGTTGGTACCGTTCTTCAGTACGATCAGCATTACCATTCTGTCTTCATTTTCATCATTACTATCAGCATCATCATTTTGTCATCATTAGGTGTGGCGTTTCAAGGTCGTGTTCGTTTTTCACATCAGCAGGTGAGTTTGGTCATCAGGATGCTGTCCAATCGCTATCGTGTTCGTCTTTCACATTAGCAGGTGAGTTTGGTTGTCATCATCATCTTCAACGTCATCATCTTCAGGATGCTGTTCAATCGCTATCTGAAAAAAAAAAAAAAAACTATCATCTACCTTTCTCTCCATCATAATCTTTCGAAATTTTCAATTCTTCCACCCATGTCTTAAGAAATTGATCTGAGGAGTGTGCTTCAGTCGGGATAGGGCTTATGTGGTCACGGTTTGGACTCTTGGGGGCAGGGTGGGGGTGGTATTGGGGAGCCCTACTCTATAGGGGCACTGCAAGGTGGGAGGCGGCTGCCCTGTCGGGAGTGGGGCAGATTTGTGGTTTGTCCTTGTCTGGGGCCGGGGTGGGAGAGTTTGTCGCCTTCAACCCCGGCGGGGGCAGATAGGGATAAGGGGAGGGCGAAGGTATCCTGTAGGAGGGAATTGGCTGTCTTTGCGGAAGGGGGGAAGGAGGGGGTCTGTTCCAGGTTGGGGCTGAGGAGGTTTTCCTCGGCGGTGGCAGCATGGGACAGGGTTTGTCGGGAAGCTTCTCTGTGCGGTGATTCGTGGAAGCTTCCTGATTGGAACGTTTCTTGATTTCTTCTGTTATGCCTGGTAGTTTGAAGAATTTCTCAGGTCTCTGAGGGTCTGTCGGTGTTTTGTACGAAGCTGCACTGAATTCAGACTATTATATTTAGGACCCGCGGTTGTTCAATGCCAGAACGACGCTGGCCGGAGCCGGGGTGATGCCCTGTAACTTGCCGAGGGTGAGGGCACGAGGCCTTGTAGAGAGATCTGGGGATGCTATGCAGGGGGCATCCTAACGGGCAACTGGGGGTCGCTGACACAAGACGACACTGGCCGGAGCTGGAGTGAGTCGCATTGCTCTGTAACCTAGCAGTTAGGGGGCGCGAGGCCTGGATGAGTTTGTCAGAGAATAAGTCAGTTTTGGTGAGCTTTGTTATGATCTGTTGGAAATCCCTTAGATACTTGAGTGTTTGGAAAACTGCTGTGGATTTCAGAAGGTGTTTAGCAAGTGTAGTCTTTTCATCATCTCTCACGAAGAAGAAAAAAGGGAGGCTAGAATTGTTGATATAACACAGTCTTTTTCATACTAATCATCATTATCATCATCATCGTCATCATCATCATCATCATCACTATCAACATTGGAACTACTATCTCATAGATTTCATAGAATCTGTAGAAGTTCATCATCATCAGCATCATCATCAGCATCATCATCATCATCATCAGATGAGGGACGCTGAGCCCGGTTCTCTGCATGTTTGGTTCGGTCACTCCGGGTAGACTGTGAGGACCCCGGCCTCAGTCTTCCTTTCGATAATATCAGCCTTGGGCACCGGGCCCGTTTTCAAAAAAAAAAAAAAACACCCACAGACCAAAAACCATGACCTCGGGAAAACCAATCATAGTCTAAACTGAACATACAACACCATGAACCTCGGGAAAACCAATCATAGTCTAGACCCAACATACAACACCATTGGGTGGTGCGCAAAATAACTTATCTGTGTCAGCCCAAGGGGGTATGCAAGTGACTGTGCGTCATGTAAACGCTCGTCGGTGTCTTTGCGCAGAGGCACGGAGTTTTGAACCCGCAACCTCAGACCACAATGGGCATTGACAACCGGTTTAATCATTCTTTCTCATTGATCTTTCCATCCAGAAGCCCACTTACTCTTGTACTCCTAAGGGTTAGGTCCCATATGTTTTTCTTAGGGAGTCTCATGACACTCTTTTCGTAATTTGGGGATCCCACATGCATTCGCAACAAGCTTCCAGCTTCTGTTCGAAAATTGCCTTCAATTTTGGGAGTGCCATCCCCCTCCCCCTCCCCCTGCCCCCGCCCCCTGAGTTGAAATAGAAGAGAAGCCTTCACCCCTCCTGTTCTTTCTCCACCCATGTGATTGGGCACACACAGGCTACTCTCCTCTCTTGTGCCAATCTCCAAACGTCCGGGAAGAGTGGGCGTAACATCCCCCATGTGGGATGGCCACGTTCCTCATCTGCAATACGAGGGGTTTCCACAGATTCTTTTGGGAACCAAATAACCATACTCACCAAGACCAGCACTCTGCACAGCGTCTGCAAAATGGCCATGCTGAGTTCTTCCCACAACAACCACAGGCCATCCAGCAGGCCCTGCCTCATAATTTGCAGGCAGACCAGGATGACAGCGATACCCACCAAACGCATTATGATGACCAACCTTCCACGTGCCCACGCAAAACCAGGTTACGCCACGTTGACATCATGCACGACGACGAGGACGAAGACCCAAAGGATGCGTGTCCGGATGAGAGGGCCCTTGCTCTGCTGCTGCCCAAAAAACTAAAGGATATGGTGAGACTTGAAGAGGATGAAAGTCCCCCAAAGGATATGCCACCAGGAGTGGTTCTTTTCCCCCTTACAAGGATCAAAGCGGAAGGGGAGTGGCAGCTGGGCCTCAGACCGCCACCCGGCCAGCCAGCGAGTTCCACAGCTCGAATGAGACTCATAGTAGAAAGGTGGAAGGGAACCCTTCTACAGCGGTGATTTTGAAGAGGCTAAAATACTGGATTAAAGAGTCCGACATCCGGGGAGTGATTGGGGCTGTTCTTCCAAAAGCCCTATCCTTCCCGAAGGGAATCATCCCGGTCATAATTCTCATGGATCCTCAAACAAGTATGCCCAAGACAAACTCTGTCTTTGAATGGTTCACTCACTCATAGCTCATGAACCTTTCATCGGAGCACTTCCGAACCAACCACACTTGGACCTTCTCCAGAATCCTCACCTTCATGAGAGTATTCCTGGAAGACAATGTCTTCAAGGACCATCACCAATGGGATGACCACCCCTCGTTCTCCCGGTTAAGACCAGCGACTGATAGCGTACTATAGCACCCGTAGACCAAGACCACGACGATGCACTCCTGAAAAGATGGATGAAACTGATCTGCAACATTATGCAGCCAGTCGCTTGGTCGAGCACTCACCGATGATGAGGGCCTCATATGATGACCCATGCCTATCCCCGCCCCCCTCCTTGCCCGCCTCGCAGCCGCCTCTGCCTTTTATGGGATTTCCACAAGACCCCTCGAGGGCAGCCCAACCTCCGCCTCACCCCCCTCAATGCCCCCCCCCCCCTTCCACTGTTCCCCCGGGTCAGAAGACAACCGCAGTGGGCAACTAAGTTGGCCAGAGCAGACCTGGACATCCGATCGCTCAGCGTCAATGGCCTTAGTCAGGCTTCACAAGCCAAGAGAGATGCCATCCGGAACTTGATTAGATCCTCGGACATGGGCAAATGGCCTGATGCCATATGTGTGTGGGAAACACACCTGCAAAACACACCGGCCCACAATGCCAAAGCAAGAACTATCTGGCCTCATACCTCCTTCAGCGCGTCGGCCACAGCAAGGGCATCGGCTGGGGTGGCAATCTGGTTACTGCCAACATCCCGACTCAAACCGATTACGTACGACCATGACAGGCTGCACAGGCAGTGGGTGCTTCTGAAAGCGTCAGTGCAAGACGAGGAATTCTACAATTTCTACTTGGTTTGTGTCTATGCTTCTAACGATCCAGCTACTAGGATAGACCTTTGGCTTGCACTGCAACAAAATCTGCCAGATGATGCTCCAATGATAATGATTGGGGATTTCGACACCACATTGGACCCAGCAATGGACCGCATGTCATCTTCACAATGTCTGGGTCTCGCTGACCCCTCGCTGCATCAGGCTAGCCCAGACACTATTATGCTAAAACAACTCATGTTGGACAGACAATTACAGGACACATACAGGATATTGCACCCGACCGAGAGGGCATACACCTATCTGTCTACTAGAAGACAGTAGGGCATAGCCAATTCATGAATAGACCTAACTCTCATATCCAAAGACCTGTTGGGTGTGGTCATCACAGCGGACACTTTGCCTATCAGCCCTTGCAAGTCTTTTGACTATCGGATGATTTGCCTCGGCCTCTCCTTCCACTCTCATGTCCAGAGAGGCCCAGGCTTTTACAAAATAAACACCTCCTTTCTCCCCCTCTCCAAATACAAAGGAATGGTTAACGAATTTTGGCAATATTGGCAAACGCAGAAGCCAGCCACAAGAGAAAGGTTTTTTTGGTTCAACGAGGGGATGACCCAACTCAGAGAACAAGCTAAGAGATTTTCAACCCAGCATGCGAGAGACCGTAAGGCTATACTGGAGAGCCTTATGAAGGAGCTTGAAGAATGGGATGAACAACTTATGAACGACTTGCTGCACCGGCCATCTTTCGACGAGTTGCAAACAGCAAGGGATCACCTCCAAGACTACATAGACCACCAAACGCAAGCTCGGAGGATTCAAACTCGCGTCAAGTGGGAGCACACTGAGGGCATGATGGCCAAAGCCTTCCTTGACAGAGCCAAGGCGCGGGCAAGAGCCAACACGGTTCCCAGACTCAAGCACCCCTTCGAAGCGGATGCTCCTATGCGATAGTGGACTATGCATCTTAATATTATCAAAATTTGTTCACATCGCAAACTCCCCCCCCCCCACCAAGTCAACCAAGCGCGAGAACAATTGTTGCAAGCGATCCAAACACGCCTCACACCTGCCCAAAGGACCCAATTGGACAGCCCACTCACCACGGAGGAAGTTAAGGAAGCCCTTCATGATATGGAGAACAAAAAAAAACCTGGGGTGAACTCCGTTCCCAACGAATTATGGATCCAATTTTGGGACTTGCTGAAAGCAGACCTTGTGGACTACACTGGGGCAATCCAACGAGAAGGATCGTTGGGGGACATGATGGGACAGGGGGTCACCACTCTGCTTTACAAGAAGGGGGATAAGGAAAAAAATAGACGCTACAAACCTATCACACTCCTATCTATCCCCTATAAAATTGTGGCAAAAATATTGACCAGAAGGCAGCTACCGCTCATGAGTTTGCTCATACATCCCGTACAAACGGGCTTCATGCCCAACCGCAACATCCAAGATAACATACTGCTCGTCACTTTGAACGAGACGATCAAATACGCCCGTCAGAGAAGGGTCCCGACAGCGGTGCTCTTTATTGACTTTGAAAAAGCTTATGATCACGTTGATTGGGATTTCTTAGATACTCAGTCAAGCTTTCTTATTTTCTTATTCAACTTTGATTTGTTCTGTATTAGGGACACTGGACCCATTTTCCAGCCGGAAAAAAAAAAAAAAAAAAAAAAAAAAAAACCGTTGATTGGGATTTCTTGGATATGTGCTTGACAATGATGAATTTTGGGTTTGTCTTCAGTGACTGGGTGCAGCTCCTCCATAGATCAGGCTCGACGAACATCATGTTGAATGGTCATTTGGCATCCCCTTTTTCCCTCCAGAGATCAGTGCGCCAAGGGGACCCGATAGCGCCTTTGTTGTTTGTGATTGTTATGGAAGCCCTGGCTTCACTCATTAGAGTCCATCCTCAGATCCATAAAGTGTCAATCCCGAAGTTGCCAGACCACCAGGTCCCAGAGTTCGCAACTGGGATTTTTAGGAATACCTATACCTGACCTAACCACACCCTCCTTGAAAACCAACCACCCATACCTACTTCATACCTGGCCTGCCGGACCTTTACTCATCTCCACCTGCTGAAAAAAAAAAAAAAAATTATGCCCAGACCTACCCTACTTGAACCTCTCCAGCATGTAACTGACCATATCTACCCATGAGCAATTTGTTTTCAGAACCACACATGGTCACATGAAGCCAAACCGTTTGTTAACCACCCATACCCTACGCTACCCAAGTTTTTTTTACCTGTACCTACCCGTACCTACCCATAATTGTATGCACCCGCGCTCGTCGCCGACCCTCCCCTAACCGCCCATAACCGCCCCTAATTGTCCCTAACCGCACCTAACCTAACATTTTTTTTTTTTAATACCCCCCCTGACCGCCCCTAATTGTCATGAACCACCTCCAACCATTTCCAACCCCCCTAGACGTCACAGGATTGACATGGTAATTTTTATTATTATTAATATTATTATCTTATTTTATTTTTTTCGAGATGTGGCAGTTGCTGCAACTACTGCCGCCAAAAGCAACAGTTGTTACATCTCGTCACTCTGATGCTGCTATGGATGCATTTGTGCTACAACAACCCATGCAACATGTATAGCATCTGCAAATACAACAACTCTATGTTTGTCGCGCATACATACACTCTCACACACACACACACACGCATGCACACACACACACACACAGACATAAATATTACATACACAGGGTTACACACATATGAAAATATTCTGAAATTTTGAAAAACAAAAAATAAAAAATGAAGAGATATAAAATTCACCCTTACGTGAAAAAATGTTTGCATCATCGGAAAGCGAGAAATTTGGAATATGAGAAAAGCGTCACTCTTGAGCAAAAATAAAAAGTTTGCAAAGCTACAAGACTCACATCGGGTATAGCATGGCTACCAGATTGGAACCTCTACCCGCCCGTACCCACCCCTTTTTGTTTTTGGCCACCCATACCTGCCCATAGCCATCTTTTTTTTTTTATGGCTGCCCATACCCGTTTTCTTTTTTTTTTGCCCCTACCCCTACCTGCCCCTACCCACCCATGAACTCCAAAAAGGGTAACTGTGCCTGCCCTAACAACCACCACCTTTTGTTTGTGTCTTCCCATACCCAACTCCCCCTTTGGAAGGGGTACCCATTCCCAGCCGTAACCTGGCGGTTACAGTTGGGTACGACCAGGTACGGGTAATGATTACCCGTTTGCGCTCTCTACCAGGTCCCAATGACATCCTTGTGCGCGGATGATCGTACAGTACTGATCCGAGCAGACGCGCAAAGTCTTCAAGCATTAGCGGATGTGATACATCAATTCTCGCTATCGGCTGATATGAAGGTTGGTGGCTGCACCCCCTAGAAGATAATCCCCCTCCGTCATGGGCTGCAAGGGAAACAACAAGCAGAATTTTGGGAGTAAAGCTAACAGCATTGGGGCCTTCGCCGAACCACAGAGAGAACTTGGTCAACCTTGCGATTGAAAGGTTGGGGAGGTGGGAGAACCTGCACACGTCCCTTGTGGGACAGACATTGGCAATTAATAATGCAGTCCTTGCAGCGATCTGGTATAAGCTCGTTGTGTGGCCCCTAAACCAAAAGCAATATGCCAGACTCAGGCGGACCCTGGCGACCTTCTATGGAAAAACAGTGCTAAAACACAAGGAGCCCTGAACCGAGTGAGATGGGATATACTGACACAACCAAGATCCGAAGGGGGGCTGGGGATACTTGATCCGACGAGAGAAAGTGAGGCCCTCATTTTTAAAGTGTTGGTCATATTTATCGTTGGTGACGACATCCCGTGGGCACCACTGGCTTGTTTGCAGATCGCAAACTTGGCCCTTGAGTCCCAGTCGAAAACAGGGTGCACCCTCTCCAATGGCTAACTGACGCTCATTGGTCCATACCCGTTCCTCCGCACCAACACCGACCGCCAGAGAATGAGGCGCAGACCACGAAACAAGATAGACCAAAAGACCCACTGTGGTCGTGCATGCTCAAACTTTGGAGAAGCGGAGGACCAAAACAGAAACGGCCCCCCAGCAGGTGGCATGACATATGGCGACACGTTCCGACTGTCACAACCTCTCTTCGGAAATCCTCACATTGTGGACGTTAATGGGAACCCCTTTTCCCTCATGGCTAACTCTCCGTGACTCAACTGGGTCAAACGAGGCATATAAAGTATTATACACTATAGGCAGCTTGTGGGACGTGGAAAGAGAGGACTGGATCACACCGGATCAAATACAACAAAAACTGAAATACACCAAGCACGTGATTGCCAAACTAAAAACGCTGCAAGAGGCCATCCCGCTGGCCTGGCAACTTGCCTTGAAAAGAGGGTCATCTGTGCAGCAAGGAGACTGGGTAGTTAAACGTGTAGATTTGCCACTACCACTCGTGGTCTATAGAGTGGAGGCAAACAATCAAGGAACATGCACACTGGAGGCCCACAAGCCAGGGTTGCCAGGAACTAGGATGTCACAAATTGCAAGGAATGAAGAACAACAGCGAAGAAGACTGGGAGACCCTCATGCACATAAGAGTGGTGGGTGTCACTGGGTGACCATAAAGAAGGGTTTTTGGCTTATGAGCCATTGACTCCGATAGCAGCCTTACCCTTCGATCCCGATGAGTGGGAATGGGAGAACGGAAAACCGATGCACATATGGGACTACATGGTCAAAAGGGGCTACAGACAATCGACACCACAACAGCCGATGGAGCCTGCCATCACTGCAAGATGGACCAGGGACTCGCCCATTGACCCGACCCAAGTTCAGAACCTGCCCTGGCATATGTATTCTAAGATTATGCCCACCAACCTTAGATCGCTACAGTGGCAGATCCTTCACATATGTCTCCCCACGCCGGATTGGCTGGTGTCCAGGACCAGCTTGGAAAAGAATGGGCTGCTATCCCCCATTTGTTCCTATTGTGGAAGGGCTTCACCCCCTGCCCGAGCGACACTTGAACATTGCCTTTTGGCATGCCCAATGGTTACCCAGATTTGGCGGTGGTGGGATGCAGCCTTCCACTCCCTCACCACCTACCACATCCCCTGGGACATGGGTCTGCTATTGTTGAGCAGGAAAGATCGCATCCCGAAGCAGTGGCCTGCGTTCGCAGTCAACCTATTCTCATACACAAGGCTTCACGTAATAATGTTGGCTTGGCGTGCAAGGTGCTTCTTCGAAAGGAAGGAACACCAGTTCGGACTGCAGTAGGCCCAGCAAGCATTGGAGGAGGTGATTGGAACTCAGACACATGAAGCTTGGAAGCCCATGAAACACCAATACAAAAGTGAGAAGGAGCCACAAGCCAGACTGACCATCAGGGATACTTGCCTACAGACATGGCAGGACCCGCTCAAGCCGTTCAGTGAGGTAGATGCCGAATTGAATATCACTTGGAAGCCCTGGAGGTGCACCGAACACGCATGGAGCAAGAAACCCCTACAGGATTTCCAAATCTCATTCATGCAAAGTTGCAAACTAACTTTATCCTCATGCCAAATCCACCACCATCACCCGTACCCCTCTCTCAATCACCTGCGCCCGACCCCCGAGTCTCTATACCTGCGCCTGCCCTTCCTCCCCAGTCCACCCCCCTCGCCCCATTCCCTTGCCTCAACCAGGAACGACAGGATGAAGTTGACAACAGGGCACGACAGTCCTGCAGGCCTTCACTTTCCAAGAAGTCGGCGAACAGAAGGAGCCATATATCCACTGGGCAATGGATAACAGCCACAGGCTACAACCTCGGAGACAACAACAAGAACTCAAGCAGGACTTACACCCAGGACCAACCTGGCAGACGGTCTCATGGACGAAGAGTGGACCATAAGGAGGCTTGAAAGTCTATGAGCTTGTAGAGTCAAAGGTCTCGAGGTTTAGGAGTTGAGTGTCCTTTTACTACATAAACGAAGATGACCAGCACTAGTCAATACGATAAAGGGGGAAGGTCGGACATCAATATTAGGCATCTCAGTATGCACATCAGCACCAGCCTGCGGTCGGACATCGCAGAAACTCCCCCTACAGGGTCCAATTGACTTTGATATGGATGCTATATTGAATAATTTTAATAAGGGACGCTGGGCCCGCTTCCCAGCAGGTGCTGCTCGCCACCAATAGATGGAGCCACCCCGGGATAGCTTGAGGTGACTGCTCCTACCAGCATCTTTTTTTTTTTTTTTTTTTTTTTTTTTTTTTTTTTTAAAAGCAAACATCTGTGGCAACCTGCTATCGGAGGTGATATGAGCATCCTCCAATAGCAAGCGTCAGATTATAGATGGCTCCAATCTATTGGTGGGGGGCATCACCTGCTGGAAACCGGGTCCAGCGTCCCACTGACAAGATCGGAGGCAATATACCTGGCGGAACAGCATTGATTGCCCTCTCACGAGGGGATTGACTGCCCGCCCAATTATTAGCCAGGTCACAGCATGTTTGAAGAAAGATGTAGCCATGTGGAGGATAACAAACTGTCCTCCACTCTACCCTAATCCTTCACAGTCATAACCGTGCATAGCAAACCCTAGACCCTCTCCGTGCATAAGGCTGCTGCCCAGCTCCATGATTCTCATTTTCCTCCAGCGGAGGTCGTCTGCCTACCCTCCATTATCCTAAGCTATTCACCGGGCAAAGGTTATTGTCGCAAAATTATTTTTGTCAAATTTCTGGCCAAGGTTAGTGACATCTGCGACATATATCATTATGTTTATTATTATATTATTATTATCACACATCTGCCATACATGCTCTTTCCCCTGCCATTTCACCAACCGGAGTTCTGCCCATCCCTTATCGATTATCCTATCTCCTTCCCCTATCCACCGCCCAAACGACAGACCTTCCTCCCGGGCCTCTCCTTCGTGTCCCCTACCCAGTGTCAACCACAGAATACGACAGTCGGAACAGGCAACAGGGAGGGAGCAGGGGGAAACCCTAGGTCAAAGAGGGACGCCGACAGATGATTTGCGCAGGAGTGAAACAATCAAAACACATGCCAAACCCATCGAACCCACCCCTCCCCGCGATCAACTCCCTGAGCCAACCCCATGATTATACCATGCCGTAGCTCATTAGTATCAACTTCGGGGGGGGAATGGCATGCCCCTGCAAAATCGAAAAAAAACTGGTCGTCGATGTCGAAGTACAGTGAATCATCACGCAAGGTATCATTGCCCGCATCAGACTGCTGGGTAGATGACGAATCATTTGTTAAAAAAACTTTCAGAACAAGCGGGGGAACCGCATCACCTACCTCCGCCAAAGTGCCGTTATCACACCATGATGACGATGCCTTTTGATCTTCAGCGGGCTGTCGATAAGACTGTGAAACGGAAGTCAACAAAACCTCCGGAGCAAGCGCCCGGATCGCCGCTCCCACGTCCGTCAAAACTCCATTAACCATGTGATTGTCACCCAATTTATCACACGCCTGAGCAGATGACCGCTGCTTCTGAACACAGAGTGGAATAATTGGTGACGTCACTATTGTAGGTGTTGTAATTGTCAGTGTTGCTCTTGTTGTCGCCGTTGATGTTGTTGATGTTGTTGATGTTTTTTTTTTTGTTTTTTTTTTCAACACCTTAAAGGGGAATAGAGGGGATGCTGGTAAGAGCAGACACCCCCTCTAATCTCCCTGCTTGAAAGATGGCTCCGTTCCATTGGTGGGGAGTTGCACCTGCTGGAAAACGGGTCCAGCGTCCCTCACATCGAAAATATTTGGAACCATAAGAAACAGATGGTGCTGGGAATCGGGCCCAGCGTCCCCTGCTGAACAGTTGTGAACCCAGAAAGAGAGAAATGATGAGATTCGTTTTTCATGCCTCTTCACCGTGAACGGGCGCCTGATATTCGTGACCAACTAGCATTTCCAACCTTTGCAGGGAAACTGGACCATCATCTTTTCTAAGCTGAGTCATTGTGCTACACTGCCTTGAACTTGTCTCTAAGGAAGGTAGGATCCCCAGAATTAGATACAGCTCGCGAATCAGGAGAATAAAAGCAGTGGTCATAGGTTCAAACAACATCCTGCGCGTACCACGAGATTGGCACCAGTGGCATACCTGACGGGGGGAAGGGATCTGGAAAATCTGAAAGTAGACTCATTGGAATACTGGAATCAATATTACACCAATCAAAAAAAGTAAGACGATAATTTCATGCATCTTTTCCTGAACCATTTCCCTGCCTTCTCTCTCATTCCACCTGCCCCACCCTCCCTCCTTAATCCCAACCAAGCCAGTCTTGATTAAATGTTAGAATGTGTTGTTTGATGTTTTTTTCTAGAGAAAAAAAAATAAGTTTTTCCTTTACTGTTTCCCACCTGGTTGTAATTTCCACCTGAATCTGCTGCTTGATGGTCTCAGTAAATTCCGGACCATCAAGCCGAGCTCCGTCCATTTCATAGGTACACCTACGAACCCACAGTGCCCATACAACTGCTCTCCAAGAAATCTTGAAAAAATTAATTGTGAAAGTGTCCACTTGTGACGGATTCCAGGATTCAAGTAATAAGGTTTTCCAGTTCCATGGCCACGGGAGAGATGTTCCAATCTGATTCCAAATTTTATCCCACCTAAGCCATAACCACACCGATCCTGGGCACTGCAAGAATATGTGTTCTATTGTTTCAGGAATGAGTTTGGAAGGAAAGACAGATTTACAGAATTTGCACCAGGGGGATGCTTTTCCTTTTTGTTCTAGAGAAGTTCTATCAATGAGCCAGTCATTTATGGGAAGACAACGGTGAGTGATTTGCCATTGGAGTGAAGTAATTTTAGCAGACTTTGTTTTGGACAGTTGAAACCACTTGACTGAGCGTAATTCCTCCCTGCTTACCCTTAGATGATTCATCCACCTATTCTGCACTCTATCCTTTAGGCACACCTTAGGCCTCAACATTCTATATACAGATTTAACCGATAAATTATGAAGCATCCTGAGATGAGTTGGTCCTACTGGATTGTGTGCAGACCAAGACCAACAAATTGGATCCAGTGGAAGGTGGGAAATAGGAGTGTCCGGTTTGAAGGCCAGAAATTTTTCTTGGATTGAAAGAACCCTAATCCGAAAGAGAGAATCCTGCTTGAACCACCCTATTTGTTGATGAAGTCTTGGTGTGAGAAACCCATCCTCTCCCAACTCGAATAATGTCAAGAGGATATCCCCCGGAGTACTAACTGCCACAATATTCCCCACTATTCCTGGTTGAAACGAAATAGATATCCAGTTTTCTGGGGACAGAGACGGACCCTTTTTAAGTATTCTAATCCAATCCAAGGGAATTATATCCACTATTTTGTCCAGGGCTTCTACCGGGAAATGACAATACCTCAGTCTATCGTGGAGAGTCTTTGGACTAACCCAATCCTTGTTGGCAATGCTCCATATGTCCTTTACCCTAGTAATTCCTTTGTTTATCCATCCTTTCCAGGGTGATACTGCGCAATCAAGGGTGCAGCCTTGAGAATCCCTAATCAAAGTGTTATTAAATAATGGTTGTTGGCATACTTCTTCCCAACGTTCTGGGAGAACTTTATCTGGAAGAGGAAGTTTTCTCCAAATCTTTAAAAGGTCAATCCAGAAGGGATCATTTACCAAATCTGCCCTGGCTGCTTGCCGATCTGAGGGATCAGGAATAGGTTTCACTGAAGAGGATTTTTTTGGGAGTGGCCACGACCTATTCTCCAACCACATGAGAGGGTCCACCTCTTCTGAAGTAGGTGGGGCTAGTCTCCTGATTTGCTCACTCGCCGGTTTACTCCATGTGGTCTGAGGGTTAAAGAGAAGACGCTTAATCCACTGGATAGAAATAACCATGGCCTGGGTGGTGGGGTCAATGATCCCAAGGGCACCCTTACCCTTGGGTTGGATTAAGGATAACCAAGCCACTCTACTGATTACATTAACACATTCATGATTGCGGTGCAAGAGAAAAGCAACAAGCTGTCGTTGAAATGTCTTTATGGCAGGTTTGTCTAAGGCTCATAACGCTGATTTATACCAAATCGAGGCTAACACCACATTATTGATGACGAGAGTTCTTCCAAATATAGAAGTATGTTTATCCTTCCATAATTCTAATTTGGAAAGCGCTTGGTCCATGATAATCGTATTATTTGTGGTTGGTTTGCTATTAGCAGAGAGGGAAATACCCAAGATTCTCATTGGAGTCTCCGGGGGAGTCCATTTGATCCTAGGTCTATCCGGTGGTCTACCCCCTTGATAATGGAGCCATCATCCCAATGTTTTGTTACCCCAGTTAACTCTCATATCAGAGAATTCACAAAATTTATCCATCACTAATTGGATAGCTTCCAGATTTTCTTTAGAGGCATCTACCATTAGGGATAAATCATATGCAAACAAGGAACACATTGGTATGGCATCTTCAGGGATAGAAGTAACCCGTATTCTCTTGATATCCTTATGTTGACGTATGTTAGCTGCAAGGGTTTCCATGATGATTACAAAAAGTAATGGGGTAAGAGGGTCTCCTTGTCTAACTGAACATTGTAAGGATATAGGAGAGGCAATATTACCATTTACCATCACCTTTGTTGTTGCATTTCCATGGAGGATCTTAATCCATCTCCTAAAATTAGGTCCAAAATTAAATTTGTCCAAACATTTATCCAAAAAAATCCAGTCAACATGATCATAAGTTTTTTCAAAATCTATAAAGATAAATGTGGCATTGTGTTTAGATTGTCTTGATAATTTAATTAGCTCATTGATTAGTAGAATATTGTCCTGAATATTCCTCCCTTGTATGAAACCTGTTTGGGAGGGATGAATGATATGTGCAATAAAGTTATTAAAGCGTATTGTTAGTGTTTTTGAAACCACCTTATAAACCACTGTGAGAAGAATTATGGGACGGTAGTTGCGAATATTATATTTATTTCCTTTCTTGTATAATAGGGTTAAGACTCCTTGACCCACAAATTCTCCCATCCTACTCGTTTCCCATACTTTATGATAAAATTCCATTAGGTCGTGAGATATGAAATCCCATGTCGATTCCCAAAATTCCTTAGGAAGACCATCAATTCCAGGGGGGGTTTCCTCTTCCATCATCAATAGTGCAGTCCAAATTTCCTCCTTAGTCAACGGCAGTTCGAGCTGTTCCCTTTGAGACTCCGAGAGGGATATAGTCAGGGGTACCAAAAATTCGTCAATTTCGTTAATTTTTTGGTTGTCGCTGACATCTATTTCGAATGTAAATAACTCTTTAAAGAAATCTCTAGCAATTTTGGTACATTTTTGTGTAGAAGAGGCTAGTTATCCGTTTGGATTTTGGGGGTGAGCTAATCCTTCGATGACTGTTCTTCCTAATCGAGCTCTGACCATTGCAAAAAACCTGGCATCCATACCTCCCTCAGTATGTAATAGACGGATCTTTCCTCTAATCCTGGCACCCTGCCAACGATATTCCATCAAAGAGAGTAAACTATCTTCGAGTTCCTTTAGTTCTTGAGTCATGGCTTCATCACTTCTTTCATTCTGAGGATCTTCTTCCATTGATTGGATTTCTTGGATTCTCTGTAATATTCTAGTTTCATTGTAATGTCTGTCAGCGGCGAGTACTTTGGAATATTCATTGCATTTACGCCCTAGAAAATATAGACCGTTGTTGAACCATGTAACATCATCCTGTATGATCTCTTTTTTATCTTGCCAGAAAGTCCATACATCTTTTAGGTAGGACCTAAATTTATCCATTTTGAGTAGAGATGTATTGAGTTTGTAATACCCTCTACCTTGATCCGATTTCTTAGAGAAGGAGAAGATTACTATACACATCGCATGATCAAGCCCTGCGAGAGGACTCTTAGGAAATATTTGTGCAACTTGAAAAGAGCCTTGTAGTTCTTCAGAGAGAAGAATTAAATCAATACGGGATTTGGTAGCCGCCACGGAATGATTCTTCCTAAAAAATGTGAATGTGCGAAGGTTAGGATTTAGTCTCCTATAGGAATCAAAGAGGTTGAAGGATTGGGTCAGATTAGTAATCAAAACTTCATCCGCTTCCACATAGGCTGGGCATGGGTGAGGGATGCGCATGTTGTTGATGTTGCTGATGTTGTTGATGATGTCCATATCACGCCATCCTGGCCTTCAAATGAGAGCAGCTCACCTGGTGGACTGCCCACGTCTCTCCTTGCTAGAAGCCCGATGAACATGTCTTTCACCTACGTCAGCATCCCAGCACACTCGTATAGGGCAGTAATCGCCTGTGCTCTGTCATTCGCATCCACCTGTCGAAGAGAGATCTGCTCATTCAGTTCCTCCTCCCACCCATCGTAGATCCCCTTTCCCTCCAACAAGATGTCATCTGGTAGGTTGCCATACTCTCGACTCAGCAACACGTGCATCTCCTCCAGCTGCTGTTTATACAAGGTCACGATGAAAAGTGCAGAATCTGCCTGCATGGGCTGCAGGGTAGGAGGGGTTTCCCACAGCCCCCCATCAGACATGGTCTCCGTTTCCATCTCTGTCGTCCTTGTTGATGCCCGAAGCTAATACCGCTGCGCCACAATCACGATTCTTCAACAAATTCCAGCCGGCGCTACCCCTGTCCGCGCGTCGCGGGACACCTACGTCACCAACAGCAACTGCCACGTGGCAAACAAGACGCCACGCGCGGCTGCCGGGCGCGCGCACAGGCCTAGCGGCCGAGGAGCTCCCTCCCCCAGTCACTAGTCTAGCCGGCAGACCGGGCCTTGCCGGTCAGGCGGCGTCAGGGCGCTAGCGCTAGCGCAGCTCTGTTGCGCCATTCCGGTGGTTCTCTTACCACACACTGTTCTCCTACCAGCATCTCAACCTATCCCATGGGGCTGATTTAAAAAAAAAAAAAACAGAAGTCAACAGCCCAAGAGAAAAAAACAGGGGGGGGAAATTTGCGTTATACCCCTCAAAGTTGAGATCTACGCCAAAATGCCCCTAAAAGATGTGGGTAGAGCGGAATGCCCTTTGGCCAGAATTCTTTGATATGCCCCAGTCAGGCCGGGCACAAATTTGCAATCTACACCTCTCCATTGGGGCCTGGACCTGCACGCTGTTTTACCCGGTTTGCCCTGCCTACGCGGCGGACAACTTTGCAGACTACCCAGGCCCTTGGCGTGGCAATCTGGGACTCTGAATTCAAACTTTCACGCTGGTTGCGTAAGCTCCGTCCCGGTAAGTTCTTCCATCTCTGACCTCGACCTCCTCCTTCCCCGCCATTCCGCCTCCTTCTCCTCCTCCCTCGCCTTTCTGTCTCCTTCTCCTCCCTCTGTGTGTGTGTGTGTGTGTGTGTGTGTGTGTCTGTATTACAATAGATCTTTGCTTGATATTCAAAAGGTGTCAATCTGAGGGATTCTGAACCCATCTTCTCCAAGTTCCTTTTCCTTTTTTTTTTTTTTTTTTTTCATTTGGACCTTCTGTCAATTTATGTGTGTCATCCTTGCGCAGGGGCCATGATAGTCAACCTTCTCTTTACTGCTCCAATTTCAACAGATGCCCGCGGAGGACACCCTCTTCAAAGTTTCCAGCATTGGGAAGAGGAGTGAACTCTCAAGAGTCACACATTATGGGTTGTGCTCCTCAGACTTAGTTGGATGATTTTTTAAAAGTTAGGCGGGGCTCCACGGCAGAAAATTCACTTTTTGGTTGAACAGTGCAAAGGCCATTACTTTTGGGATAGTCACGGACTTGTAGCTGAGTGCACTCCGCGGCGGATGACAACATAAACTTTAAAGACGACCCCCCTTCTCCTTTCCCAAGTAAACTCCTTAAAGACGGTTCAGTGCATCATACTGCATTTCTGGTCCATTTGAAAAACACGTCCACAATTTGCCGGTTGTACCCGGGTGCTGCTTTCATAAGTTCGTTCATAAGTTCGTTGATAAGATCGGGCTGTGGAGCCCCATGCAAAAAAAAAACTCAAACTGGGATGGGCCCGCAAGAACGAGATGCTCATATCATGCCCTCTAGCAGGCCGCATTCAGATTTAAAAGAAAATGAAAAAGAAGTGGAGCACAAGCCTATGTCAGATACTATGTAGAGCAATCATGCTCTCAACATGCACAAAAGACAAAAAGCATGGTGGTGTATCTTTCCGTCTTCTAGTAGAAGATTCGCCCTCGTTTTGCACATTCAGAGAGTAATGCAGCGACGCCCATGGATTGTCATTCTTCAGTCCATAGATGTTTTCCGCCGTCCGACTGCTGCCCATAGTTGAAGTGACAACGGGCCTCGCTCCAGTTACTTTCGACATGTGCAAATCATGGTGGCGTATCTTTCCATGTTCTAGCGGAAGATTCGCCGTCGTTTTGTAGTGCAGCAACGCCCGTGGATTGTCGTTCTTCGATCCATCAATGTTTTCCGCCGTCCAACTGACATCCATAGTTGAAGTGACAACAGACCTCGCTCCACTAACTCTTGACATGTGCAAATCATGCTGATGTATCTTTCCATGTTAGCAGAAGATTCACCCTCGTTTTGCACATTGGGAGAGTAGTGCAGCAATGTGCCAATGCCCATGGATTGTCATTCTTTGAGCCACGGATGTTTTCCGCCGTCCAAGTGACGTCCATAGTTGAAGTGACAACGGGCCTCGCTCCGCTACTCTCGACATGTGCAAATCTCTCTCGACATGTGCAAATCATTGGGGTATATCTTTCCATGTTCTTGCGGAAGATCCACCCTCATTTTGGACATCTGGAGAGTAGTGCAGCGGTGCCCATGGATTGTCATTCTTCGAGCCAAAGATGTTTTCCTCCATCCGACTGAAAATTCTGCTGGTGTGCCTTTCTATGTTTCAGCCGAAGAGAGAGCGAGGTCTTTATCCGGGTGTGCTCTTCTTTGGGCCTTTCACCTTTCTATAGTAATGATGGTGTAGTCGGTGCGCCATCATACTGACGGAGAGCCTTGTCCATCTTCAACCTCTACCGTAGTCAACAGCAGCACTCATCATCGCCCTCCCCCCCCTGCCCCCCAGTCGAAGAGAAGGTGCCATCATACTGAAGGAGAGCCCTGTCCATCTTCAAGCTGTAGTCGGTGGCACCGTGGCAGGCTGGCAGCATTCATCGTCGCCCTCAGTGCTCACCCCGAGTCGCCCTCAGTGCTCACCCCGAGTCGCAAATAGACTTCATTTTGTTGCCCTTTGACAGTATCTGCGTATCCCATAACTACAGTGTGTAGATGCCGATTTCGGACACACTTATCATTCCTTAATTCCTTGTCCTGTAATTCCCCTGAGACATTCAAAATTTCAAACTCGAAATTCCTTCTCCCTAGCGTCTCCAAGTCGCGAAGTTGACTTCACTTTCTTACCCTTGGTCAATCTCTCCGTAACCCATATTTATAGACCACGCTTTTTTTTATTTATTTATTTTTTTTCTGAAAAACACATCCCTTCCTGCGCTAGTACTGATACAGCCCACGCTTCGAATTCCTTGTTGGGTTGTAATATTGTTCCCCCGAGGGGGATGGGCCGCGCCACGCTCCGCTGCAGTGCAATACGAAGGCAACGCTGGAAGGGTCGAGTAGGCAAGCCTACCCCTATAACCCCTCCGTAGCCCTGAAAAATTAATTTAATATCGTGTGGCCCAATGGACCACGGATCAGATATTAAACTGATCAGAACAGATACTACACTTGATCTTAGCCAAAAGGCCGAGAAAGGTATGAATGCCAATTTCCAGGCGCGTTATTTATAAGACGGAACGACAAATGCCTGTTGGCAGGGCCCTGGTTTCTGACTGAGAGTAAAAGTTATGGGTCCTGTCAGGTCACCGGTTATGGCCTTCCCGTCGTCCAACAGTCACGTTGGCAGCTCCTAAGTTTTCCGGCCAGCAATCAAGTTTAGGGCCAGATCCCACTGGCAAACAGGGTTGGAATAAGTGGCCGAATCTTGTCGTTTTCCACACACACATGCAGAAAAGCAGATCAATCACAAATTTTCTCACCTCTCCACAAACACGTCCAGATTCAGAGGAGGCTTATTCCAATCCTCTTTGCCAGTGGGATCTGGCCCTTGGTGTGGGATCAGGACAGCGCGATTTTGTTTGAAAGATTGCGCATCAACAACCACGTATCGTTTCAGGGCATGCTCACAGAATGGCTTTTTCTACAAAGCTCTGGCCGTGATCGCGGTCAGATGCGTTTGGTAAAGTGCGCGTGTGAGTATGCCCTCAGACGTGTTGGTCTGCTCAGGTTGCTGCTGTTTGTTTGAAATTTGGGATTTTGAGCTCCTGATCTCTGCAGGCTGAACTGAAATGATTCCGCCCAGACGGATAGGCTAGTACAGATTCTGAAGTCCAGTTCTTAAAGGTTGATGACATTCGGTTCCTCTCGGTGCCGTCAAAAGCGAAACTGGAAACCAACAACAGCCCCACCCACAATTTCCTCTGGCCCTTTGGACGCCCCCCCATCTAGATACACTCTGTTTTATTCTGTCCTTTCCGAATATAGGTATCAACGTTCCAACCCCGCCTCGTCCTACTATCGTACCTCCCCCCGGCCCTTTCCCCCTCTCAATCTCAACCTCCTCCCGACTCATCTTCACCCTCTCCCTTTTACACCCCAGTCAGACCATCGCCCTCTTTTTCCCCGTGGCTCCCTTCACTTGAGCCCTAACCCCTGTGTTGTTCACGGTAAATTAATTACCAACTTCCCGCTCCAATAACGGCGCCCACCGCATCCTTCCTGCCCGAACTCTCCGCCGACCACTCTCCCTCCCGAGGAAACCAGCGGGACTGTCCTTTTCGCATAATAGAAAATCGGCGCCGACCCCCAACCTCGTTTTCATCCAATCCGCGTCGTCCTCTCCCTCCACTACTCACTCCCGCTTAGGGCGACGTCACGTCTCGGTTCGCCTTGCATTCCTCCTACACCCACTCCCAGCATATCCAGCGTACTCCCCCCCTCCCCCGTTATTTCTCTTCCCATCCAGCGCTACTAACACATCAGCCACCCAACCTGCTCCGATCCCCACTGCTCACCCTGCCTCACTCAGGCTACCCGATTGGGTTTCGAACTCACACCATCATACCTCACCTCCGGTCATTGCGTCTCACCCGTACTTAACTGTTTTAACATCTTTCGATTCTCAGTTTTTTTTTTTTTTTTCACACAGCACAGGATGGACCTCTGAGTACGTGGATACTACTGTCAACGAAGACGAGGACTGCATTGAGATAAGACCAAAAGGAAACTTCCAACAAGTCCAGAATGCTTTCCTCAAAAAGATGACAGTAGCTATTGTCTTTCAAGGGGACACAAAAAACTGGGCAAATGACAAGAAGACTGATCTGATCCGCTATTTGGAAGAATCTGTGTTGTCGGAAGAAGAACTACAAACTCAAAAAGGCATAGCCCACATGGAAGGAAGGGGACAAATGACCTACATTGCCAAAAATCTGAAAGTAGTGGACTGGTTGCTGAACGTTAAGAAAGAACTGAAATTCAAAGAAAGCAACAAACCAAGTTTCGTGTTTTTTCGTCCTTAGTTGCCTCGCACGGAGTGGGAAAAGAAAAGGGAAGAGGAGAAAAAAAAGAATTATTGGGTGATGGCAATGCGATTCCCCATTGCCGCCTCTGTGTTCATCAAGACGGGCGTAGAAGCAGCAATGGGAAAGGTACTTAACGAATTCGACCCTATCGGAGACCATGATGACCCTAAACTGGGCAACCTGAAATTCCAGCTCCACCCCAGTGCAGAGGACAAATTCGGATCCCGCCTCAAGGTGTGGACAGGAACATAATTCCTGTTAGCAGATCTGGTTAACTCCAACACCCCGTGGTGCTCGAATTGCAACCGGCATGGCCACAAGCCTGATGCGTGTCCGTTCTGTGACAACTGTTACAGGTATAGCCACGAAACAGAAGAGTGTAAATCAGATTCAGGTTACAAATCGAGGGGTTCTGTCCAACAGACACAGCCCAGGAACGGTGCCCAATTCATGTCACAGAACTCTTTCCAACCTGCTCCCTCCAACAGGATCAATGCATGGAGCGGTTTCGATTTCAAAGGAGGCAACTTGCGCAGTCCTTCGAAAAAGAAACAGTTCATTCTCCACTGGCAGCAAGGCCATGCGCCCAAACCTGTCACACCACAGCAGCCAATTCCTTTTGTCTGGCAAGGCACTGGGTCTCACTCACACCACGACCTCCCACCCCCTCAGGGCAGACAGGAGTGGCGCCCTGCCACCCCCGGCGGTTTCACACTCTTCGATTTGCAGGTTCCAGAAGCAGCGGTGGTTCATCCCGATACAGTCCCTCTGGCCAGCGGAGATACAGGAGGCGCTCCCTTGCAGAAACAGGGGGGGACTGCATCTCCTGCTCTTGGGACACCAGTCACACAGCCCCCGGGCACTCAAGCCTCGGGGCAGGTACCACAGCCCGACCAAGCACCCCTGTTGCTGGGACAGGTCTCACCCACATTTCGACAAGAGACCCCCTACGTCCTAGCCCCCCTCATTTTCAAACCAACTAATCAAGGTACAATGATTCAACTACAGACCAACAACAACAATGAGTACTTTATGCCTTCTCTCACGACCAGCGTCTTCCCACACCCGAACGATTTTCTGCAAGCGGCCAGTGGCAGGCATGCCCTGCTCCTCGGCCTACAGACAAGGGCATTCAGGAAAGACGCACCCCATCCTTGGCATGTGCTTGGAGGCTGCCCAAGCCCCGGGAGTGGATCCTCTGCTGGCTGATAAGGACCTATTTTGGGCACCTACTGTGTGGTTCAAAAGGAACAACACCAAAGAGAAATTTTACCCCTCTCTCGGCGATGGAATTCGAGGGGATATCATTGCAGAATTGGACTCTTACATCCCCAAGGAGCGCTCGGTCTTCTCCAGGTATATCTTGGAGTCTACCAAGATCCCTTAGGATGTCCCAAGCCTTCTAACCACTCCGGGCCAGAAGGGCCTAACACACGGGCCTATCCAACCCGCTCTGCAGGTGCCCACTGCAAATGGACAATAGGCTCATAGCAGCCTCATGGAATGTTCACGGATTGGTAGATAAAAATGGCAAACACAAGCGGGCACGCCTGAAGTCATGGGCTCACTTTCACAGAGTATCTGTCCTCATGATCCAAGAGACCAAACTCTCCGAGGAGAAGTTGGTCTCTATGAATCGATGGTGGAATGGTCCACAAGTCTGTGCCCCGGCCCAGGAATCGAGGGGCGGCACAGGTATTTTAATTCATAAAAAACTAACAGACTGTGTCATCGAATCAAAGACAGATCCCCTAGGACATTGGACATGGACCATACTAAATTTGCACAATCAACGATGGTGTTTCGTATCTGTTTACGTCCCTGCAGTACACTCACACAAGGAATCATTTTTATTATCACTTAATTCAATCATCCCTTCAGCTGACTTTTTGTTTCTTGGTGGGGACGAGAATACAGTCCCCAACTCGGATTTCGATTCCACTACCCCTTTATCACACCCATAAGAATCTGCCGCACTCAACGATTTCATCCTAAATAATTCCCTCTTCGATCCCTTCCGCTCTATACACCCAACTGATTGCACTTACACCTGGTCTGCTTCCGCTCCTTCAAAATCCAGGATCCTCACTAAAAGGAGATTGGATGCTATATTTGTGAATGATCCTGTCTTCCAATTGGTTAACAAAGCAAATATCATTACAGATCCTCTCTCTGACCACAAACCAGTAACAGTAGAGCTCAAAATGGGTCTCCACATCACAAGAGGCAAAGGCCTCTTCAGACTCAGTCTCCACGTCTTAGAGGACCCCGGTGTGGTGGAATGGGTTCGGGAGACATGGGAGGAATGGAGAACCAACACAATCCTTTTCGACAATGAAGGGACTTGGTTGGACAAAGGTCTTACCCTTGTCTCCAACCAACTCAATCTGATATCAAGAGTAAAAGTCGTGAACAAAAAATTTGAAGAAATCAAGATCAAAAGGAAAATTGAAACTCTCGAGAACAAAACCACAGACAACTATTTTTCAGAAATAATCACGCAAAGAAAAATAGCAAGACTCTTGCAGGAATGGAGGAACATGCAAATAAGAAATCACAACCTATGGGAAAAGAGCAGACAAATTGACAAAATCCTATACACAGATAGACTCACACATAAAACCTCTACCGCCATCCGCCCCCCCAATAACAGCACTCTCATCACTACCTTACACCACCCGGACGACCCCAATCAACCACCAGCTAAGGAAGCAGCAGATCTTTGTGAATATGTTAGATTATTCTCTGAACACCTACTAACTTATGAGAAGGATCCCAACAGCCCTGTTATCCTCCCCCACTTGGAAAATTTCCTGTGGGGCTCGACTCTGCGCATACTCATTGACTTAGAATCCTCAACAGTAGAATCGCCCATCACAATGACTGAACTCACCGCGGCAGTTGCCAGCATGGCCAAGGATAAATGCCCAGACCCGGATGGCTTGCCGGTGGAGTTCTATCAACGTTTCTAGTTTATCATCGCCCCGGACCTACATAGAGTCTTCAACAACATTCTCAATGGCCAACCTCTAGGCCCCCGGACTGCGGAAGGCATAATTACCCTACTATATAAAAAAGGGGACAAAGCGGATGTTAGGAATTATCGTCTTATTTCCCTTCTTAACGTACATGGTAAGATCCTAGCTAAAACCCTCGCCCGACGCATTAGCCCCCTTCTCAACAAGCTAGTCCACCCCGACCAGTCCGGCTTTATCCCGGGAAGACAGGTCCTAGACAACGTGATGACCATCTCACAATCCATTGATTGGATCCGGAATCACAATCTCAACAAGGCCATCATACTAATTGATTTTCAGAAGGCCTACGACAGAGTCAACTGGGATTTTGTCCAAGCCACTCTGGAAAGAGTGGGAGTGGGCAAAAACTTCAGAGGCTTTGTCAATGCTCTATATGGGGCTTCATCCGACAGAGTTCTGGTAATGGTCAGTGGTCACCCCTCCTCCTCTTTCAGAGTCACCCGCTCGCTGCGCCAGGGATGTCCACTTGCCCCAGCTCTCTTTGTCATCCAACTAGAAGTCCTGCTAAACAGGGTTAGATCCCACCAAGATTTCATCGGGCTGCAGATTTCTCCGTCCTACTCAATCAAAGTCTCAGCCCTGGCAGACGACTTCTCAACAATATCAGAGAACTCTGTGGCTTCCCTCTCAGCCTTAGAAGAATGCCTATTTACATATGAAGTAGCCTTTGAGATGCGTGTAAGTTGGGAAAAGTCTATTGCACTCACCCCCCAAGGCCAACCATTGACCCTGGACCTCGGGATCCCCATGAAATCAGAAACTGATGTCGAGCGTTACTTAGGCATACAAGTTTCCTTCAGTGACCCAGCAACAGTCCAAGACTCTATTGTAGAGAACAGGATTAGAGACGCATGCTCTACCTGGTCCAAAACTCATTTCCTCTCGCTCTCCGGTCGTGCCATGGTCATCAACACTTTTATATCTTCCAAGATTTGGTATATACTCTCCATCAGGGCCTTATCGCCCACCTCGGCCTCAAACATCCGACGACTACTCACTCGTCTTCTGTGGAAGGGAGACTCAGAAGCCCACACCGCCTTGAGTAAAGTTAGTTGGTCCAAGATCACAGAGAAGAAGAAGGCAGGAGGACTAGGAGTCATAGACCCCGTAGCCCAGAACAGAGCTCTCTTGGCTAAATGGCCAGTAAGAGCCCTCACTGCCACAGAACAACAATCCTGGATTATGCTCGCCAAATACTTTTTGGCTAAGGATTGGAATCTATCCCATCCTGACGCGGTCTGGCACGCCATACTAATGTGACCCTTCACTTCCAGAACAGTGAGTAGTACCTGGAATAACATACTGAAGGCATGGGGGAAAATGCTTTCCCAAATGCTAGAGGAACCGGTAACTAGAGAGGAAATTCTGAATGCATGTCTATTCGAGAACCCGTCCATCAGGACCACCGCTGGGGTCCCCTTCTCAGTAGCAAAAACAGCAGGCAACACCGCTGGGGTCCCCTTCTCAGTAGCAAAAACAGCAGGCAACTTTGACCTGAAATGGATGCAACGCGGAGTATGGCTAATAGGTCACATTTGGGACAAAGAGAACAACACCTGGAAGACTGACAATGTTCTCAAAGGCCTACTGACAGGTCTTCACCGAGTAGAAGATCATATGTCGGATGTTAAGAGGGCTATCCCACCTAATTGGATTCGTACTCTCCTTAACCCAACTGACACATACCAGGTACATCAATGGTTCGCATCACAGACAGACCCGAATGTCTTCCACCGAGTCGAACAGATTGGCGATGGCGGCGCAATCGAAGCCTCAGAATGGATACTGCAAGATTCCAGGCTCCAACAATCCAAGGACGCTAAGGAGATCTCTCCGGTGGGACTGGCAGAAATCAAAGTTCAATCGAAGAAGTCGACACAAGGAAACACATCTTTTCAAGTCCTTATGCAGGCGACACCACTCAAGGAGTGGAAAGTAGACATATGTAAATTTGGCTGGAAAGTCTCTGGCCCAGATAATATCTCTTCCAAAATCCCCATCTCAGAGTACTCAGCAAAAGCTGGTTACACTTTCCAATCTTCTCCTCATTCTGTACAGGCTGGCCTTCTGTTGGGCTGGCAACATAGAATCTCCTTGCTCAAACTTCAACCACTCCCCTCAAAATGGCTTCTTTTCTTCATCAACATTATCCTATCCTCCATAGAGACCAAAGTAGGAGGTCGACAATGGCTTCACCTCCATTCCTGTGTCCCCACAGCTATGTGGTGCTCAGAGAAAGGAATGCAAATCCCAGTTCTCTGTGATGCATGCCCTCACCCCTGCTTGGAAGACTGGTTACACATGTGGTGGGAATCTGTCATCGCCAGGGGTTTCTGGGAGGAACTGAACCGGTGGTGGACTGAAGCCTATTCCAGTGTTAACTTCTGGTCCCTAGATTTCATTATCACGGGTAGATTCGACCCCCTCCACAAGAAACAACAACTCAGTGTGGTAGCCCAATGCTTTAGAGTAAGAGCATTCTGGTTACTGTGGTTGGCCAGGCGGGACAGAAGATTCCTCAACAAGCACTCTTCTCTCCCAGCTCTGCTGGCTCAATTCAAACAGGCAATTCGACTGGACATCATGGCAGATTGGATCAAGATCAAGAGAAACTCAACATCACCAGACACAGCCAAGACGGCCTTTCGGAAAAAATGGTCGTCGCCCTTCAAATGGGCTGACTTTTCAGACAACAACAGCCTCTTTTACTCTGGTCTTCTGTGGAATGGTGGTTATCTCCCAACAGCTTCAAATATTGACATGTTACATAATACTAGCTGGGAGGACCCCTGCCGACTGCATAGCTCAGACTTACGCCACCAAGGGTGGATAAGTATACATGGAAAATAAACTGTAGCTGTGGAGGCAGATTGGAAGCAAGTAACGGGGTTTGCAAGCACTTGGGTCTGAACTAGGATCGACAACCAGAAGGGGGTCAGCTAACGAGGATTCAGCTTGCAAACTTCAGGATGGGACTGGGTTAGTAGGGGAATACTGTGTTTTTTTCGGCTCCCTAAGGTCACAGTGAGGGTTTAGGGGTTTAGGGGCTTCAAGGGTTCAACAGAGACATTGCACAGAGGTGTTGAAGAATAGGACCCTTTTATTCAGGGGGGCTGCAGAACTAGGGCTAGGTTAATAGTAAAGGAGGTGCTCCATGAAGGGAAGGGAAAAATTGCAGCTCCAAGGGACAACGGAGACCCGGGAAGAGACAAGTATCACCATAGCCCTAGGAAACAACAATCACCAATATCTGTATTGTATGTTGTACCAATGGGACGCTGGACCCGGTTTCCAGCAGGTGCCGCTCCCCACCTATAGAT
>BFEA01000124.1:2406937-2425051 GCA_003427395.1 Chara braunii
TCTCTCTCTCTCTCTCTCTCTCTCTCTCTCTCTCTCTCTCTCTCTCTCTCTCTCTCTCTCTCTCTCTCTCTCTCTCTCTCTCTCTCTCCTGCTTTTGTGCGCTGTAGAGAATCGTCGAGATCCTGGCGAACACTCCCGTCTCTCCTGCATCAGCCAGCTGATGCGTCCGTGCGCGCAGCCCGTTGTTGGAAGCGAGTGCGCTCGTGCGTGTGTTCTCTCTCTCGCGCCCCCGTACTCTCAATCCTCTATAGCCAGTTTGGCCTGCCGGGCATTCTCCCCTTCCGTGCGCGTCCGAGCTCTCCCCCTCCTTCTCTATTGCCCTCCCTTTTATACTTTTTTTTGTTTTTTGTTTTTTTTTTCTCTCTCTTCCTTTCGCCTCTTCCACTGGCCGAGCCAAGTTCGAAATTTTTGGTCGAATTTTTCATTTCCCGCCTCCCTCGTATTCTTCTTCTCTCTGCCCCCGCTCAATCTCTCACTATCAACCCTCGCCCCCTTCTCCTCCAATGGCATCTTCCCCTTTACTGCCACCCAGATTGGTGTCGAGTGCTTTCGCGAATTCCTGCCCCTACCTTTCTTCCTGCCTCCTTCCTCAGCTCGTTCTGCCCTTCTTGTTTTAGCGCGCGCGCATCGGATCCCAACTGTAAACGGAAATTCTTTTTGGAGGAGATCTGTATCCGCCTTTTCTTTTTGCGGGAGGCACGCCCCTTCTCCTCCAATGGCCCCTTTCCCTTCTTTGCACCCAGGATTGGTATCGAGTGCCTTCGTGAATTCCCGCCCCTGCAATTCCAACCTCTCTTCCCGCCTCTTTCCTCAGCTCGTTCTGCCTTTCTTGTTTTAGCGCGCGCGCACCGGATCTCAACTGTAAACGAAAAACTCTTTTGAAGGAGATTTTCACTTGCCCCCTTTTCCTGTCGATCCTCCTTCTCATTTTTCCGGACCAATCAGGCCTTTGCTCTCGGCTTGCCCCATACCTCTTCTTCTCGCTCACACTCACTTCGGCGCTGCTCGTCTGTTCACTAGCCAATTGCAGGTAGCCCCCTCTTTGTAAAGCGGGGCCCAGATCGGTCTTGGTAGCCCATCTAGCATGGCCGTCCGGCCCTCGCGTCGGTTCTTCTTCTCAAAGTTGTCATATGGTGGGTCCCGTATGGTCGCTGTCACAACTCCTTTTTGCCGAGGCCTCCCCTTTTTCCAAGGAGTCGCCATCGCCCCGGAATTCACCAAGTTGTTCCCCCCCCATCCACAGACAGATCTGGTCCCACGAAACTCTTCCCTTTTGTCGCGGTCACTTGAGCCAAGCTCGCGAGGAATTTCTCTGGACCCCGTATGTTCCGCTGTTCTGCGTTAAGTTGTGTCGCGCACGACCCGTCAGGCCCGATTGTCGCTCAAAGTCAAAACCTGGGTTTTTACCAGTTGACTTGTTCTTTCCTCGGTTCTCTCATTTTCGAGTATTTCCGGGTCCGTCTGCCTTCAACCCCTGCTCTCTCGATCCGCCATCGAAACTCTGAATCCACTCGAGTCTGCTTGCGATCTTTCCTCGGCCCCTCTGGGGTCAGCCGACGGGCGAGTCAGTTCCCCCCCCCTTAGGCTCAGTTCTTCGCCGCTGGCTAGCTCGCCTCTCCTCGGTGCTTCTTTAGCTCACCTCAAACAGTCCCGCTCGGCACCTCCTTCCTTTAACCGCGGTCGTCCGGCCGCGCGTAACCAGCCTTCGTCGTCCCCGGCCATAGTATTACATGCCGCCCATTGTAGTCCACCCCTGCCTCCCTTAGGTCTCCTCCTTCCGAATTCTTGATAGCCCGTCCCCAGGCTGGCCACCATCCCCTGGTTCTCCGGTTTTGGCCCTGAAAACCCGATTTTTGGGATTCGCGCCCTCGTGCTCGCGACCAAGGTTCGGACAGCCACTGCAGCCAACCGAAGGGTTAGTATGAAGACCCGAACGCCCAAGGACATCCTTAACCACCACGGCCACATGCATGCATACATCAAAACCACGCAAGAACAACAAAAAAGGTGGAAAATCGTTCCTTTTTTTTAAAGAAAAAAGCCTTCAGCTGGTAGGCAGCCGCCCGACAACCAGCCCACACCCCATTTCTCGCCATCCCCGGCGAGTCTCTTTCACGACCCCTTCCTTTCTAACCCTCGCCCCTCGCCAAATGTTTACCCATGAAATTTTCCTCCCGTTTCACCCCATTTTCTTGGTAAGATTACGTTGTCTTTTTTCTTTTTACCAGACTTACCCCCTTCGTCTTGTCACCGCGCCATCCATGATCCCGGCACATTCCTACGCTATGACACCGGTCTATGGTACAATACCTACTTGGGATTACGGCTCATTGCTCCTCACGACACCCGTTTGTCTAACTATGGTATATTATGGTACAAATTTCCCTTCGACACATCACTTTTCCTGGACCACGTTTTTCTAACTATGGCATTCTATTCTCCTCCCCCTTTTTACGCCCGTCTCCATCTCCTCATCCTCTTCTCGCGCCTCTCTCTCTTCCGTTTCCTCTCCTTTCTCTCACGTTTGAGTCTCATGGCCTTTCTTGACGCATTCCTTCTTTCGTTCATCCTGCGTTTCCTCATTCGGTCAGTATCTCCGTCATCCTCCCTCGATCGTTTCTTCTTCGTAGGGGTCTTTGGTAGGGCCGTTTTTCGAACCTTATACCCTTTCTTTGGGGGTCGAGAAGAGGATCCTTGTTTGGAGGTCCCCCCTTTTTCATGGGTTACGCTCACCTCTGTGTCAATAGTTTCTTTTCCTTTCCGCCCCGGCTCTTCCCCAAGGGTCTCTCGTGATCGGAAGATTTTGAGACGAGCCCCTGCGACAGGATCCCGTAGCCTACTCCCATCTAATTCCGCGAGCATGTAAGCCCCCCAATCCAATCTCTTTAGGACCTTATACGGTCCCATCCATCGGTTTGCCAATTTTCGGCTCCAGGTCTTTTCTAGTGACGAATCATACATCAGCAGTAGGTCGTTAACCCCTATCGGCGCCTTTCGGACCCACAAATTTTTGTCTCACCTATCTTTTCCTTTCACCCTCTTTCTCTCGATGTTCTCTCCCACCTTGGTTACATCCAAATTCTCAGCTATTTGTTGGATCCGTGCCTCCAACAGTTCATTCCGGGTCATGTTGGTTTTCCATGAGACACTCGTCCAAGTGTCGACGTGGAATTCGATGGGCAGGGGACAATGCCTACCGAACCAAAGGGTGTAAGGGGGGTACCCTGTGCTGGATTTGACCGTGATGTTATCGACACAAACCTCGTACCGTAAATACCTCAGCCACTGTTCTGCGCGGCCTTTGCACCATTTTGCTAGAGCGTCCACAAGCGTCTGGTGGCCCCTTTCTACCGGTGCATTGCTTTGGGGGTGATAAGCGGTCGTGTAGCCCGCCCCGATCTCTGCCTTCTCCAATAATACCTTGACCTTTTGGCTCACGAACTCTGCGCCCCTATCCATGACTACCCTCCCGACGCACCCATACCGTGCGATGTACTCAAGGAGAAAATCGCTTACTTCCTCCGCCGTCTTCTTCTTAATGGCTTTCGCTTCTACGAACCCGGTGAGGTCATCCCGGGCGTTGATTATATATCGAAGTCCGCCGACCCCCTTTGGCATGGTCACTAAATCTATATGGACCTTCTCGCCCGGAACCGTGGGAAGCGACGGGACTAAGGGTTCTTTGTACCGAACCGTCGCCCTCTTCTGGCAGGCTTCACACGTAGAGCAGTACTTTTCCACTTCCGTGTATTGTCCATCCCACCAATAAAGCCTACGGACCTTATCGAAAGTACCCTTCACCCCCCTATGACCCCTAACGAACCCGTCGTGGAGTTCCTCTATGACCGCCCTTCTTTCCTCTGGATCGCATAGTACCCTCATGGGTATCGCAAACTTGGTGGCCCGCTTGAAGAGATGGCCCCCTCGCAGGCAATACCCCAGTGCTTTTTGCCGGATTCTTTCGGTCCCTGCTTCCCTACCGACTAAGTACAGTCCTATGTCTCGGTACTTCCCATCATAGAGATTAGCGAGAAAAGTCATTGGCCCCCCCTCTTTTCCTCGGCTGCTCCGCACTATTTGTGCCCTATTGGTGACAACTTTCATTATCTCCTCTTTGGCCATTGTCACTTCCTCCTCCTTAAATCTAGGTAGGTCCTCCTCACGAATGGGAAGTCGGGACAATCCGTCCGCGACCTGGTTCTTGGACCCGGATATCCTCTCGACCCTATAGTCGTAAAGCCTAATGTGTATCATCCATCGGACGATGGTCGGATCGGTCAGCGAGAAATCGTTTTGAAGGACCGCCGCTACTGCAGTTGGGTTTACTCGCAGGAGAAATCGTCGCCCATATAGGTAATGACGGAAGGCCTTTAGGCAATGCAGGACCCCTAACACCTCCTTTTTGAATTGGCTATAATTTCTCTCTGCGGGGTTCAAGGTCCTACTCTCGAATTGCAACGGTCTCTCCTTCCCCTCTCCGTCCTTTTGAGATAGGAGGCCTCCCACCGAGTGAGGTCCCGCGTCCGTGGAAACTATAAAGGGGCAATGCTCCTCATCTTCGAAGAAAGGAACTCCTAGGACCTCTCCGCCTTCGCGGAACTCCCCCTTTAAGGCTTCCATGGCCGCGGCCTGTTCTTCCCCCCAAACCCATCCTTCCGATTTCCTAAGGAGTCTTCGAAGGGGCTCCGCCGTCTCACCATAGGCTTTTATGAAGATTCTCCAGTAGCCCACAACCCCTTGAAACTGCCGGACTTCTGTTATGGATTTGAGGGGTGACGGCCAAGTCATCAATTTTACCAATTTCTCGGGATCGGTCCTCCGCCCATCCTTATCGCAAATGAACCCCAGTATCTTGATGGAGGACACGCCCCAACGACTCTTAGTTCCGCTTACCGTGAGGTTGGCATCATCTAACTTCTCAAGGACGTTTCTGACATGACTCATGTGATCGGCCACAAATTTCCTCACCCCCGGGAAGACTTCCGTCTCATCCCGTTCGACCGGCCCTTTTATCGGGAAGTCATCCAGGAAGACCTCCACCTTCTCCGGTATGAACTCCTTGAGGACCGCGATCATGGCCCTTTGGAACACTGCTACCCCATTCGTCCAACCCATCGGTACCACCATCATTTGAACCAGCCCTATAGGCGTATGCAGGGCGGTCATGTGCCTGTCCCGGTAATCTAAGGGAATCTCGTCATATCCTGAGAAGAGATCGCAAATAGAGTATATTGAGCGACCTGCCGATCCTTCTGCTAGCAAGTCGGCCTCAGGTATAGACCCCACGTCTCTTATGGTGACCGCATTGGTCCTCTGGAGGTTTTGAATCCATCTCAGTTTGTTGCTACCCCCCTTCCTAAAAAAGAACCACTTATTGGAGTAGGCACTCTCGCAAGGTTCCGCGACGAACGTCCTGATCTTTTCCTTGATGAAGGTCACTATCTCCTCCTTCTCCTTTTGAGCGTACTTCCACTGAGGCCTATCCTTCCAAGGCACGTGCGGGACCGTGTGGATCCGTGCCGGCTTAGCGTACCTTGGGTCGAACCTCCCTCGCTCCGAGTCATCAAAGGCAATGGCCTTATCGCACCCCCTTAGGGTCATCGCTATGAACCCCTTCTCTTCCTCCGTGAGGTTCCCATCTCCTATATCCATTTTGGCCAATCTATCGGCCGTTATCCTTTGCCCTTCCATCTCTTTCCTCTTCCGGATGATATCGGCTATCTCTTCTTCCGATATTGTAGCTTCCCCCGTTCTATCCCGGCTGACCGCGACAAGTTTCACTTTTTCCGCCACGGTTTTATGTTTCTTGACTCCGCCGGCTAGGGGGATTCCTCCAAAAAAAACATGCTCACACATCCACAGAATTCCTCCTCCTCGTCCTCCTTTTCGTACCCCATACCGTTAATCACAATTCTAGCCCCTACATCCTCGACCTCCAATTGGTCTCCCTTGGGTCCCCTATCCGTTAAAGGTACCTCCTCCAGACGGACTCGGCACACCCTCGACTGGCTCCCTTTGCGTCTAGCAATGCTGGTCCGGTACGCTCATCTTGCGCATCTACGGTCTTTAGGACCACACGGATCTCATCCGGACTTTGGATCGAAAGTGTTGACTTCCATCCGGTAAATCAACCGTAGTAGCGTGAACCGGGCTCAGCCAGGTCCTTCCGAGGATCAACTCTGAGGAACATTCTTTTACCGAAAAGATTGGGACCGTGACCTTTACGCCAGCGACCTCAATCACGGGCAATGACATACCGCTTCTGCCGGTTGTAGCTTGTTATCAGCCACTACCATCGACATTGATACCCCTCGATCTAACTCCAAGCCCAGCTCCCGCGCGATGGAGTCCATGCATACCGTAGACTCGGACCCATTGTCTACTAGAGCCCTCATCTTTTTCCCACTTACTACTGCCTGGAGCTGGCCGCTACCTAACACATAGAATTTCTTGGCCTCTTCTCCCGAGAAGAAGTTGGCAGGTAGTTCCTCCATGGTAATGCGGGAGGTCTGCACTTCTTTCTTGGCTGGACCTTCCACCGGCACAGTGGGTCCTCCTGCGAGCGGGACCCTCACCTTCCTCGTAATGCTTAGGAGTTCTTCTCTGGCGTTCTTGCTGGCAGCTAGGTATTCCAAAAGTGTGCACTGCATAGGCTGCATCAGGGTCCTCCTAAGGGGGGCTATCGTGTCTATCTCATCCAGAGTGCACTTCATCTCGAACTTTTTGGGCCTCCTCTTTTTAGGCGATTTAGGTGAGGTGGGCTCTTCCTTCTTTTCCTCCACCGCTTTTGCATCGGCCATTGGTTTGTCATTGTCGCCGCTCCTTACTTCCGTACCTTCCGTCACGCTCGCTTGGCTCTCGGACGTCTCGGCCCCAACTTGTGTTCTCACCCTTAGGCAAGACCTTTCTTCTTCAAGCTAGGTATCTATGAACTTGATGCTGGATACCTGGGGTTCCCTGATGGACACTCCCCCAGGCGACTCCGTCATTTGGATATGAGATGTTTGGGAGGTGCTCCCAATCTCAGGCTTCTTCCCCAGCCTTGCCTCCTGAAGTGCTACTCTCTTGTCCACATTTACCTTCATCGAGGGATAGAACGAGACAGTCTCCCCACTATCTCCCTACACAACCCCCTTGTTCTCATTCAACTTGACTACCCCCAACCTTAAGGCCTCCGTGAGATAAGGGCAGTCCCTTTTGATATGATTCTCCTCATTGCAGTAGACACACCCGCTTTGAGCTTGTGGGTTGTTGGGACGCGGACCCCCTTGTGTGGCCACCGCTATAGGCGCAGGTGGAGCCGGTGGCGGCGGTGCCGGTGGTGGTAGCGCCCTAGCCTCAGGCCGTGGCCCAGAAGTCCTCGCTTGAGGGGCGTCTCCCCACCTTCCATCCCCAGCATCCTTCCAATGCCAGTGGGAACTCCCCCAATCAGAACCACGATTCCCCCCTATCTCCCAGTCGGTCCTCCAACCTCCTTGGCCACTCGATTCGTTCCTCCATCCGGTCGGCCGTTCTCCCCACCGGGGAACAGGTGGACCCGGGGGCAGTTTATCGCTCCCCCTTGGACCATCGTTCCTCGTGCCTCGCATGTTGCGAAGTGCCATGTCCAAGGTCTCCTTCATGTACTCCCTCACGTCCACTCCTCCCCCTGTGAAAACCACCTCCGCGACTTTCTCGAACTTGGCAGAGTCCCTCAGGGCCTTTTCAAGGACCTCTTTCCTCTTTTCCTTGGGTAGGTGCAGCATGAACATCACGCACCTATCCACTTCAGACAGCATCCCCCTATCCACTAGGGCTTGGGATATGCGCTTGAACCTACGGGTGAAGGCCACCAAGCTCTCCCGTTCCCCCCTTGTAATTCGTCGCAAACCCTCCACGGTAGGGATCAGATCATCACATGCAAAAGTCCGCAATAGACTCGTCCTGAAAGTCCTCCACCGGCCATCTGCGGGGTAGATAGCCCGAATTGCGGGGTCTAACTCGGGGTCCGGATGCTGGATGAAATAGTCGATCCACTCTCTTTCGGAGAATCTTTTACGGTAAGCATAACTTTCTCATTTCTCCACGAACCATTCACATCTCGTCCGTCAAAGAAAAGTGCCTCCAGACCCGGGTTGACGTTGTAGTAGGGAACTCGTCGGTCGTCGTACCACCGAAAATGGGGACCTTCCATTGGCCCATCGATTGCCGGGTCGTACGGTTTGTACCAAGAGGGATCCGGTTCCTCGATCCGAGCCCGGGGTCTTGACGGTCCCCAGGGGTCTTCCCCGTAGCGGCCTCGCTCATTCGGCCAATCCGTCTCCCACCGAGCGTGGTCCTGCCCCCTAAAGCTTCTCCAGGTCTCCACCCCCTGACTCCTGCCCGTTATCTCGCTGGAAGCCCATGCAGCATCCGATTCTCTTTCGGCCCACCTCCGTGGCCTACTACCAGCCTCCGTTGGCCTCTCATCTCTACGGTCCCTTCTACTCGATCCCCCTTCCTCTTCTCTCCTGGGTGGTCGGTACCCCATCCTATCCCTCGGGAATTCTAGAACCTCTCCTATTCTTGCGTCCGGCAAGTCCGCCCACCGAGACTCAGTAGGAAGGCCCCTTGGGGCCTCTATCGCCCCCTCTCTTACCGGCATTCGCATCCCCGTGCTAACTCTTTGCTCCGTCGGAACTTGTCTTTCCCCGGGAAGGATCTCTTGATCCCTTTCGACCCATCTGCGTGGCCTGCCACCGGCTTCCGCCGCCCTTCCTTCTCTTAAGTCTCCCCTATCCGGACCTTCTTCTTTATCGCCCCTAGGTGGTCGACACCCCGGCCTGCCTCTAGGAAAATCGGGAGCTCCCACCATCCTTGCTTCTGCGTCTACCAGGTCCGCCCACCGGGATTCTACGGGAATGCCCCTCGAGGCCTCGGCGACCCCTTCACTTATAGGTGTCCGCTGCCCCACATCCCTATGTACCCGTACTTCCGTGTCAGGTCTTGGCTCCTCCGGGGCCTGTCCTTCTCCTGGAGTCATTTCTGGGCCCCTCTCGGCCCTATCCATCGATTCGGTCCCCTCTGTTATTTCTTCCACTACCCTACTTAACCTAGCCCCCAACTCGGGGCTCTTCACTACCTCCCTTCTCTCGGCGGTCTCCGGCGGACGAGAGAGGCCAGCCTCCACTTCACTCTCCATACACCCTATTGGTGATCTCTAGTCGCCTTCCTCACTATCGCCTCCCTCACTATTGTCCGGGCTGCCTTCCGAGTCTTCTTCTTCTCCCGAGCCCTCCTTCTCCTCACTAGACTCCTTACTATCACTTTCTCCCTCTGATTCCTCACTGGTTACCGTCCACCAAAGAGTCCCGTAATTTCTTCTCCTCGCTAACGGCCAACGCAAGATTGGCGATCTCCAGGTCCGAGATGTCCCTAGTCCCTTCTTGCGCAAGTCCCTGTCCACTTCACCAGCCTGTCCGGAGAACAGGGGTTTGATGAACTCTCCTACGCGTGCCCACCACTCGAAATCCGTATCTTCTCTCGACTCCCAGCACTGGGTGAATAGCTCGTGCCCTCCTCCTCCACCCAGCGGGAATTTTTCTATCACCTGACCCCTCAATCGGACTCTTCTCACGGTCTTGTCGTCAGCATAGAGTAGTCGATAGGCCCAGGTAGGGATAGTCCAAGTTCTCCCGTAGGCTGCCCTTGGAACTTCCGTCCTCCCTCGGTACTCTACCCTATCAATCACGGGGCCCCCGGTGACACCCCCTCCTTACTCGTTCCAGGGCCTTTTTGGCGATGCCTAGAGGATCTTTCCCTTCCGCCAATTCAGTTGCGAAGATTAGCCGGGCGTCAGGGGACAAAAATATTTCCGCCTTTCTTGTGCAACTGTTCCCCTCGGACGCCACTGAGAACCTGACCACTGTCTCTTGCTCGTAAATCTCGAAGAACTCGGTAGTCACCTCTCCTTCCCCTCTAATTCTCGGGAGAGTCACTCCATATCTTCCTCCCCACGTCCAAGCCCTTTCTATGGTACCAACGGGGTCCCCCCTTTCGTATCGAATCATCTGGGGTTTCACCTCACGTCGGCCAACCTAGCGGCGGCCTCGACTAGCGAGTCCTCGCACCTGGCGCGACCGGCCTCTCTGCCCTCTCGCAGAGTTTGGAGCAAAGCCTCCTCGTACTCTCCCGTCCTATCCGAAAATCGGGTATCCACAAGGTGCGTCCTTGATGTTAACGGGGTCCCTAGATACCTCGAGTCCTCTTCAAATCTTCTTTCCACTTCCAACAAGGGTTCTCTCCAAGCCCTTGAGGAGCTTACCCCATTGGAGTCTCGAATGAGGACCGAGAAGCTAGCTACCGTGGTCCAACTCCTTCTTTTCCACAAGGCCAGACGTCGAACCTCCACTAGAAATTCCATCTCGGTGCGGACTACTCGGTCCTCTCCCAATCCCGGGTTAAGCTCCGCACTCCCCTCGACCCTAACCTCGCTACCTTCCGCGTAGGTCTCCAATTCCCAACGAACTCTATTGGAGACGAACGAGGCTCTCATCCCCTCACCGCGCGAGCAGATCTATCGTGACCTCGTCGAGGATAGCGATTGTCGTCGTCTCTAGTAGCTTGATTCTAGCTAAGGACCCAGACCTAGCTCTCCTTTCTTCCTCCCAACACAGAGTGAGGATCCGGTGAATCTATTCCCTTACTCTATCCAGCCCCACAAGCCCCTCAAGGTCCGGCTCGCTCATCCCCTAACTTCCATCGACGACAAGCAATTGCTACCTGAATCAAATCTGAGGGGTCCAACCCTGCTAGCTCTCCCTCGCAGATCTTACCTAAGTATCTCCACGATATCTTAGACTCCCTTGCGTGTCGACCCCATCCTTCAAAGGCGTAACCCATGTCCTCTAGAGTCGACCAATCGTCTCTATAGGAATTCCGAAAACACCAAGTTAACAAGGTATGGAGGTCCGATCCCGTGAACCTGAACTGACTTAGGATGAAAATCCTTCTTTCTACCGCACTCTTAACAGCCTCGGAGGGGTAAACCCGCTCAAAAATGAAACGGGGGACCTCCACCAGCTCACTGGAGAGAAACCACGGTATTTCTTCCCAACCCCCGTTGGTCACTAGGTATTCCTCGTCGCACCCTTCGTGAGGCCTCAACTCCTCTACTAACTCTCCTAGCCGGCCTCTCACGGCTCGAGCGTCCCAGAGAGGGTCCTGCCCAATCCGTAAGCTATGCGCTATCTCAACAAGGCCTTCCTTCGAAAGGAATATTCAGGTTTCTCCGACCACGACCCTCCCCTTGCGACTCACCGCAAATCGTATGAAAGCCTTACCGCGCCGGATCTCCCCTTCTTCCCGCAGGAGAGTCCTAGTTGGCTTAGTCAATCTAGCCCTAGGTAGAGTGACACTGATAACCTCCCCGGTATCCTCTACGGACTCTATGGATGCCCAGAGAGTTCTCGGGATCCACCCTTATCATCGGCCCTCGAAGCCCCGCCGGTTAGACACATGCTCTTCTCCAAAGAGGCGGGCGTACGGAACGTCCGCGACGAGGGATCGGAGTCCCTCAAACTCTCTCAACCTCCCGAATATGGCGGACAGCTCACTCCTTAGGGGAACTCCCGCGTCCACGCACCGAGTATAAAGCCAGAACAAACCCCTATCCCGCACCCCGGATTCTCGAGCCGCTCTAAGCACTGCTACCACCCTCTCCTCCGGGTCCCTTAGGAACGAACTGGCCACGAACTGGGGTAGGTTAGCGTGGAGGACCTCGGACGCGCGAGGGACCTCTCCAGGCTCGGCGAAGGACACTAGTGACCATGACTCGAAAGTTCCTTCCTCATAGTCAGTTAACACCAGGTTGTTTGCCAACAGCCTCGCGGACTCTCGGTATTCAAAATGCGTCAGTTGTCCGGTTACCAAGCCCCTCCAGACTTCGGTCTACACCTCTTCGTTGAAAACAATTGTAGCCCGAATCTCCAGGAAACGACCGAGGTCGGGTGGGCCTCCCCTTTCCACACTTTCCTTCCAAGTGAGTCTTCTAGCTCGAACCCACACGTAGGCCCCTTCTCTGATCAATCCCCCTTTCTCAACGCTTATCCAGTAAGGAGTCACTCGAGGGTCTTCCGGAATCAAGACTTTGCCCGTGTCACTAGCCTCTATCGACTCTACCGCTCCGTCCTCATTAAGCACGAATCTCACCATCTACTCACGTTGTTTTGAAAACCCACTGATGGTATCTTCCCGGTGAGAGAGTGAAGGGTTTTTCTAGAGACCCCAATCTCCTAAAAACGCCCCAAAAGCTTCCTGCGCGGGACACCCTGATCGATGAAGTGCGTATACAGCGTCCACAGGGCCCCGAAGGATAATCCCAGACTCCTTCCCTTCTCTAGAAACCTCACTATCTTTCCTTCGTCAGTCCCTCGAAACAGGAAAGACGGCACCCTCTTAGTTAACGGATAACACGCCCTTGGAAGCTCCTTCCCTCCTGCGAACCTCTCCCTCTCGATAGCCGTAAAGGCAAATCTCTCTCGGACCCTACTCACCCATTCCCTTGTTACTTCCCTTGCTTCCCTCAACAACCTATCCAACCCACCCCCTTGTCCCAGGACCAGGGGCACTATGATCTTTGTCGAGGCCTCGGGGGCCACGAAGATAACCGCGGTCACCTTGAGACACCTCTCAACCCCTCGGTCCTCAATTTCCTCGGACTCTACCCACACGAACCCCCCCGCTCACGGTGGCCTTGCCTCCTTCTACCCTTTCCTAATCGGGAACCTTTCTATTGCTAGGGATTAATCTAAGAGTCTCACTGCCTTCCAAGGGGGACTCGACAAACCGTCCCTGTTCCCTATCGTGGAACATCATTCATTTAAAACACTCGCTGAGGCACTCCGAAGACCCTTTGGTAACCGTAATCTCGCCCGCCCTCGCGATCCCGAGTCGATTCCCTAAAGATCCCTGCGCGAATCCTACAGGCCTTGATCCTGTAAGGTACAGGGTTATCCACGCAATAGGTGTAGTACCAATGGAGTGACCTAACGGAGAACTGCCACCCCCTTTCTCGCACTATGGACCGCACAACCCTCGCGTATCGCTCCTCCACCCCGCTCACCCTTTGAAAAACGAACGACGGGAATATGGCTCTGATGCACCCTGTGGCACGGGGGTACTCCTCGTCTCGCGTGCAGGTCACCATCACCTCAACGGGTGGGCAGCGTCTAAGGGGCTCCGCCTCAAAAATCTGCCTCAAAATCGGGCCCGCTCGTGCCTCCCAATGATCCGCACGGTACCAACCCAGAACCAAGTGAGTGACGTAATCGACCCAGGCCTCCTTACTCAAGTAAACAGTTCCTTCCGCACGGATCACCGTTCACGTGGGTCTCTTCCCGTTCTTGGGCCTGTTCCGGGACCACTTGTCCCCTTCCCAAGTCCCTACTGCGAAATGAGCCCAAAGGAAAACCCCTCGTTCTAGCTCCAATCCCCTCTCGCGACCGACCAAATACCTCTCGGTGCGGTGGTCCAAAGGGACACTAAAGCACTCCCTGTCTTTACTTAAATCTGCTTTCTCTATTAGAACCCCTTCTTCTTCAGAACCCTCTATAATCCTAACCATCCCCTTGGACTATCTCCTCTATGATTTGAATTAGCGCTCTCCACCCGTCCGACCCGTCCAGGAAGGCATCCGGAATAGTGGGAACAGGCCTACCCCCTCGTGAATACGTCCTACACCCCAACTAGTAGAAGTAGTTAATCTCGTAAGCCCCCAGCAGTTGTCTCTCGAGCTGTGCGTGACCGACCGCTTCCTCCCAGCTATCCAAACACCCTCTTCTACGTACAAGGCTATGTCGAAGTGACCGGTCCACTAGTAGAAGGTATAGCACCACACGTCTACCCCGCCTCGATCACCTACACTAATTCTTGCAGTTTCAAACTCCAAAGGCCTCAAGCTCATGGATTCGCCGCTCTCACCACTCTCTCCACAATCCCTACTAGCACTTTCCATTCATACGATCCACGGAGATAAGCATCCGGAATTACCAGCGCCGGGCGACCACCTCTGGGGTAGTAGGTTCGGTATCCTAGGGAGTAAAAATACTTGTATCCATATCCCCTCAATTCCTTCCGCGAACCGCGGGAGTGGCCTATCGCCTCTTCCCACCCACGAAGGAAGTCCTCTCCTTTATCTCGTCCCTCCTCTACATAGACGCCCACATCAAAGTCACCCGTCCATAGCCGAAAAGAGTAACACCATACGTCAACACTCCCGTACGTACACATGCTAATCCACTCCGGAACGGCTTCTAAGCTCATGCAATATAATTAAAGGAGAATTCCCTAAGTCCCTATTTCCTTTTGGCCACTCGAGGGACCACCTCTATCCCACAAGGAGAAGAAGCTTGTGAGCTCAGAAGGATCAAATGGACCAGAGAAGGAACGCCGTCTCACTCGGCTACCTTCCTGTCCTCCCCCGCTGAGAGACTCCTCCCCACTCCCGGCCTAGAGACTATCCGCGGACACAGGTTATCCCCGAGGAAGGGTGGCAACCCCCTCCCCGGAGTCGGACCGAAGTCACACACCCTGGTCCTATGTCCCCCACTGAACCAACCTCTAGTCCTAAGTTAGCCTATCCGGTACCGCGCCTCTACTCGGCCCACCTCAAGCGTGGAATTACCCGGGTCCAAGGGCAAGATCCACCTATTTATCAGAAATCACTAGCCTATCTACTCCCTTCCCATTCTCCTCATCGGGAACTCTTCGCACTTCGTTCCCTTCTTCCTTCTCCGCCTCCCGCTGGCTCTTTTCTCTCTTGGAATCGCTGGAAAATCGGGAAGTCAGAAAAAAATGGGGTGGGAAGAGCGGGGCTTTAGGAAGAGGCTCTCAGGTTTAATTGATAAGCATACGTACCTCGAGTCTTCAATATTCGTTATCATAATCCCAATAGTCCCCCTGATCCGAGTCCGAGAAATCGGCTAGACACCGGTCCACCCAGGATTCGGCCTCCGATCCCTCGTCCAAGGACCCCCAAGTACCCCCTTCTTCTCTAACGCCCTCGCTAAGAAGGGTAGGTGTGTCTCTCCCTCCCCCTTGCCCCAGTACTCGTAACACCACTCTCCTCTCCCCCAAGTTCCGAACCGGTCCCGTTTGAGTGTCCCGCTCCTTTGCGGGAGTTGGTCCCGTCGTCAGCCCTCGTGCCCCTAACCCCTCTCTAGACACCCTCTCTCGTGCAGGACTTTGAGTAGGTGCCCTCCACAGCCCGTGTGGATCAAGAATATTTGGCGATCCTCTTGGGTCCCAAATAGATAGCGCTCCCGGACCCTCTCGGACCCCTCTCTCTTCTCTCCCTCTCACCCTCTCTCTCTCTTCCCCTCGAGCTGACCCCCTTGCACTATTTTCCCGGACTGTTCTTCTTCGCACCCTCTCGTTGTTCTTCACCCTCATTCAGACCCCTCAAGCAAACTGTGCACCCCCTTAATTTTTAATTTTTTAGAAATAAACACGCGCGAAAACCAAGCACACAAAAAGGGACTGACCTGTTTTACCCTTCGAAGGCTGGAAGCGGGAGCCGAGATCGCAAACGTGCCGGAGCGGACCTGCAAAAGCCAAAGAGACGAGCCTGACACCCAAAAAAACCCTCACACCCGACAAGCCCAACAACAATCCCCCCCCCCCCCAACAACCCCCTTGCCGATGCCGCTTGAGAAGAACCGTGATCACCGTGGAGAATCCGCTGGAGACTACCTTGTAGATGCTTGTCGAAGGACTCGATGCCGAAATATTGCAAAATACCTCAAACTCACCCTACCGCTGCCTGTCACGCCGGTCCTCCCTTACCCCGTAGCTGCTGAGCCGGCCGCGGCCGCGGGAGAAATGCTCATCCCCGGCAACGGCGCCACTTTGTCGCAGTGTTTAGCCAGCCTATGTCCCCGATTCCAGATACCAAGGCCTTTCGCGGTCCGGCAATGGCTCCACTACCTCCACCACCGATCGTATCAGCCTAGCGCTCGCTTGGGGACCCTAAAGCCCCCCCCTTTGTCACACCCGCTTCCCCCCTTTCGTCATAACCCAGGCACACTACCCCGCCCAGTTCGACGTGAACCTTTGGTTGACTCGCTCTTGTCGTCTCTCGGAGATCCTCCCCCTGATGCTGTTTCGGACGGTCGGAGCCCGCAGCCTAAAGGGCCGATGAACGTCCCTGTGCCAGTCGGCTCCTCGGACGCGACTGGTCCTACTCTCGCAGTCAGAGTCTTAAGGCCGCGGGGAGAGACAACCCAAAACAGGGGCGCACGATCCCGCGGCCCTGCCTGACTACAACGGGGTTTTCCCAACCATACTTTCGAATCAGGACTCAACGCTCGCGTTCGAAGGAAGATTACCCGGGGGCGAGACCAACTTAAAGTTGGGCGAAAGGGAAAAAAGGGGTGAAAAAAAACCTGGATCGACTCGCCTATCGTGAGAGCGAACTGTACCAAAATCCCGCTTTCGAAACTTCGATCAAACCGCTCCCAGGACTTAGCAGCTCGACAAGTGTACCTAGATCACGAACACCTTGACTTGCTCTCTGATTGACCACCCCTCAACATGACTCAATTCTCCAGATCGTTACCGATGTTCAACGCTCGAACAGACTGATTCGTGAGCTCCCGATTGGACCAATACTCGAGCGGCGAACAAACCAATTTCGTAGTTTCCAAATGGAGACTGACATTCAGACTACGAACAGACTGCTTCAGATATGGAAGGAACCTACGAGGACTCTCATTCAGATTATGACCAGACCGACTCCAGACTGGACTATTATTCAGATTAGCGAACGAACTTTTTTCGGAACTTCCGATTGGAGACTCACATTCGAATTGATTCTAGGTAGGGCTGAGCTCATGTTCAGATTACGAACTAAGTGATCCCAAGTTGGACCGATATTCAGTTTAGCGAACAAACAGTTTCCGGAACTTCAGATTGGAGACTCTCATTCGGATTGATTCCAGGTTGGGTTGAACTTCGAACAAACCGACCGTTATTCAGATTAGCGAATGAACGGCTTCCGGATCTTCAGACTGGGGACTCACATTCGGATTGATTCCAGATTGGACCGCTATACGGACAGCGGACCTACAAAATGAGAATTCGTACTCAGGTCATGAACAGACTGATTCCAAGTTGGACTAATACTCAAATTGGCGAACAAACTGTTTCCGGAACTTCTGACACAGGACTCACATTTAGATTGCGAACAGGCAAGTGCAGGAGCCTCATTGGCCGACTTACCTATAGCCTCTCAGCAACTCTCTTCCTCTTCACCCAACACTCTCCCCAATTCCCCCCTCTCTCCCTGTCTCTCCCCCCCTTTTTTCTTTCGAGCGTTAAATCACGACCTTCTAATGCAGCGGGGCCGTGGCACTACCGTAGGAGCCCCTGGCCCGACCACAGCAACTTGGCCATTCAAACGAAGCTCCCATACGAAGATTTTCAATTAAGCGTATCAGCACCCCGCACCCGTCGAGGTGACTCAGACGAAGCACCCTGATGGCGATGTCTTGTCCGAAAACGGACGAAAGAAGTTACCTCTCGGCTCAACGACGTACCCCGACCGAAGTACCATAATAGCAGCGGTTGAAGTGAAGTAAAGCCTCAACTAGCCCGAGGTCGCGACCCGAAGCGATCCCGAATAGAGGAAAACCGCTGCCGATGGGGCGGCTTAGACAAGGGAGCGCCTTGGGCACAAAGCCCGTACAGAGCGCAAGCACCGCGTGTCCTGTCTCTTATACACATCTAGATGTGTATAAGAGACAGTTCTAATGCAGCGGCGCCGTGGCACTACCATAGGAGCCCCTGGCCCGACCACAACAACTTGGCCATTCAAACGAAGCTCCCGTACGAAGATTTTCAATTAAGCGTATCAACACCCCGCACCCGTCGAGGTGACTCGGACGAAGCACCCTGATGGCGGTGTCTTTTCCGAAAACGGACGAAAGAAGTAACCGCTCGGCTCAACGACATACCCCGACCGAAGTACCGTAATAGCAGCGACTGAAGTGAAGTAAAGCCTCAACTAGCCCGAGGTCGCGACCCGAAGCGATCCCGAATAGAGGAAACCCGCTGCCGATGGGGCGGCTTAGACAAGGGAGCGCCTTGGGCACAAAGCCC
>BFEA01000124.1:2425065-2442118 GCA_003427395.1 Chara braunii
CACGGGCCATCCGGGGCAACTTGGCTATTCAAACGAGGCGCCCGAGCGAAGGCTTTCTTTTTAGCGGAGCTACACCCAGAGTCCGCCAAGGTGGCTCGAATGAAGTACCGCGATACCCGTTTCTTGACCGAAAATGGATGAGGTAACACCTCAKCTCAACCGAGGTAGCCCGACAGAAGTACCACGATAGCGGTCGCGTGAGCGCAGAAACATGAGTGGAGCAACGCCTCGACTCGACTGAGGTCGTGAACCGAAATAATCCTCGAAAAAAAGCAGGTACCGATGGAGCGGCTTAGACAAAGGAGCCCCTGAGCGCAAAGCGTGTACCCGGCGCGAGTGGCGAACGACGATCCCCTCCTCTCTCTCCCTCTCCTGGTCGACCTCTCTCTCTTCCTCTTACCGGCTATGGTCGCGGTCTCTATCGCTCCCTCTCTCTCCCTTTCGTCGCTCCCTCTCTCACCCCGTCTCTCCCTTTCTCTCTCTCTCTTTCCGAATATGGTCGCGTTCGCCGTCGCTCCCCCTCTCACTCCGTCTCTCTCTCTCTCTCTCTCCTCCCGACTATGGCCGCACTAGCTGTCGCTCCCCCTCTCACTCCGTCTCTCTCTCTCTCTCCTCCCGACTATGGCCGCCCTAGCCGTCGCTCTCACTCTCTCTCTCTCTCTCTCTCTCTCTCTCTCTCTCTCTCTCTCTCTCTCTCTCTCTCTCTCTCTCCTGCTTACGTGCGCTGTAGAGAATCGCTGAGATCCTGGCGAACACTCCCATCTCTCCTACATCAGCCAGCTGATGCGTCCGTGCGCGCAGCCCGTCGTTGGAAGCGAGTGCGCTCGTGCGTGCGTTCTCTCTCTCGCGCCCCCGTACTCTCAATCCTCTATAGCCAGTTTGGCCTGCCGGGCATTCTCCCCTTCCGTGCGCGTCCGAGCTCTCCCCCTCCTTCTCTATTGCCCTCCCTTTTATACTTTTTTTTGTTTTTTGTTTTTTTTTTCTCTCTCTTCCTTTCGCCTCTTCCACTGGCCGAGCCAAGTTCGAAATTTTTGGTCGAATTTTTCATTTCCCGCCTCCCTCGTATTCTTCTTCTCTCTGCCCCCGCTCAATCTCTCACTATCCACCCTCGCCCCCTTCTCCTCCAATGACATTTTCCCCTTTACTGCCACCCGGATTGGTGTCGAGTGCTTTCGCGAATTCCCGCCCCTACCTTTCTTCCTGCCTCCTTTCTCAGCTCGTTCTGCCCTTCTTGTTTTAGCGCGCGCGCATCGGATCCCAACTTTAAACGGAAATTCTTTTTGGGGGAGATCTGTATCTGCCTTTTTTTTTTGCGGGAGGCACGCCCCTTCTCCTCCAATGGCCCCTTTCCCCTCTTTGCACCCAGGATTGGTATCGAGTGCCTTCGCGAATTCTCGCCCCTGCAATTCCAACCTCTCTTCCCGCCTCTTTCCTCAGCTCGTTCTGCCTTTCTTGTTTTAGCGCGCATGCACCGGATCTCAACTGTAAACGAAAAACTCTTTTGAAGGAGATTTTCACTTGCCCCCTTTTCCTGTCGATCCTCCTTCTCATTTCTCCGGACCAATCAGGCCTTTGCTCTCGGCTTGCCCCATACCTCTTCTTCTCGCCCACACTCACTTCGGCGTTGCTCGTCTGTTCACTAGCCAACTGCAGGTAGCCCCCTCTTTATAAAGCGGGGCCCAGATCGGTCTTGGTAGCCCATCTAGCATGGCCGTCCGGCCCTCGCGTCGGTTCTTCTTCTCAAAGTTGTCATGTGGTGGGTCCCGTCTGGTCGCTGTCACAGCTCTTTTTTGTTGAGGCCTCCCCTTTTTCCAAGGAGTCGCCATCGCCCCGGAATTCACGAAGTTGTTCCCCCCCCATCCCCAGACAGATCTGGTCCCACGAAACTCTCCCCTTTTGTCGCGGTCACTTGCACCAAGCTCGCGACGAATTTCTCTGGACCTTATATGTCCCGCTGTTCTGCGTTAAGTTGTGTCGCGCACGACCCGTCAAGCCCGATCGTCGCTCAAAGTCAAAACCTGGGTTTTTACCAGTTGCCTTGTTCTTTCCTCGGTTCTCTCATTTTTCGAGTATTTCCGGGTCCTTTTGCCTTCAACCCCTGCTCTCTCAATCCGCCATCGAAACTCTGAATCCACCTCGAGTCCGCTTGCGATCTTTCCTCGGCCCCTCTGGGGTCAGCCGACGGGCGAGTCAGTTCCCCCCCCCTTAGGCTTAGTTCTTCGCCGCTGGCTAGCTCGCCTCTCCTCGGTGCTTCTTTAGCTCGCCTCAGACAGTCCCGCTCGACACCTCCTTCCTTTAACCGCGGTCCTCCGGCCACGCGTAACCAGCCTTCGTCGTCCCCGGCCATAGTATTACATGCCGCCCATTGTAGTCCACCCCTGCCGCCCTTAGGTCTCCTCCTTCCGAATTCTTGATAGCCCGTCCCCAGGCTGGCCACCATCCCCCGGTTCTCCGGTTTTGGCCCTGAAAAGCCGATTTTTGGGATCCGCGCCCTCGTGCTCGCGACCAAAGTTCGGACAGTCACTCCAGCCAACCGAAGGGTTAGTATGAAGACCCGGACGCCCGAGGACATCCTTAACCACCACGTCCACATGCATGCATACGTCAAAACCACGCAAGAACAGCAAAAAAGGGGGGAAATCGTTTCTTTTTTTTTTCAAAGAAAAAAAGCCTTCGACTGGTAGGCAGCCGCCCGACACTGTGTCTGTGGATTCCACCCCCTCTACCCTCACACCTTCTAGAGCGTGAATGCAGTGTTTTCACCACATTCCCCAGAGAATCGCTTTGCTACCCAATGAGAATAGATTCACTATAAATGTGGACGGTTGGGGAGGCTGCCAGGCGCCTCGGAGTAGTGACCGTAGTGTGGACCAATCCCACGACCATTCCACCTCAATGCCCTGGTGTCTCCGGATTCTGTCCCACCAGTGCCAAGTCAATTTCAACACGAAAGGGTTCTTCAACTTCAACAACGACCAGGGGTGCAGTGCAGCCCACAACAGTAACACAAACTGCCCCAAACATCATTACAACCAAAACGTTTACAACAAACTCAAGCATGACAGCGGACTCATCATCGTCAATATCTACTACAGTGATGACTGGGGAGTTTGTACGTCTGCCCTGCGCCTGTCAGGGAGGTAAGTGACAGTGGATGGACAAGGAGCCAAACAAGCCTTTCGCTCTCCCTCTACACTTACCCCCCTTATTTTCTTCCCCAATGTTGCCTCCTCCCGGTCTGTGCCCCACTCTCAAGAACACGCGACTGTTCCTTCTTCTCCCGAAGTGGGGGCCGGGGAAGAGGAACGATGGTCCGCCTTTCGACGGGCAACATGATGTTCGTTGGAGCATGTTTGGGGAAAGGAGCCGAGAAAGAGTGGGGTAGATGTCAGGATCAAGGGTCATAACTCCCCCCTCCCCCGTTCAGGGATTATCATTGAATCTTGCCTCCCCTTTTTGCACGACCGTTTTGCCTGTATATCTCTATATCTATCGTAGCGGAGGGTGGGATAGTTGGTGCAACGCATATTCCTCGTCTTGATCGCCTCGTCTATATACAGTCAAAATTGCTTTCATTAGAGTTTATGTGATTGGAACTGTGATGATTTCCTTACTGCTCTTGGTCTACTATAAACACAATGTGTAAATATACTACAATTATGAAGGTTAATGAGCAGGTGTGTTGAATTTTCCCCCTCCCTGGTTTGCTAGAATGGACATGATATGATGTGATTAGTTTTAATATCACAGGAGTTTATTAGATTTTTATTACAACTACAATTTGACTGCTATGACCGGAGTGGGACCGAGCTAAGACGATCCAAACCGTTTTGATTACCGCAGGTTAGCCTTTCACATATCCGATCAGACATGCAGGGGTGCACAACCTTCAGGAAGTCTCTTCCGTTGATAGATAGGGATTCTGTCACGTGGCAAAAGCAGAGTAGAACCTCGTTTGAAGTGGTTGGGATTGTAATTTTGCGGGTCCTTTATGGGTTAGGCTGGCGAGGATATGCTCAATCGACCAATATACAATAATATAATATACATTATAGTATTGTTCTGTGAAATAAGAAATTATAGGCAGTGGATGTAAAAAAAAAAAAAAACTTTCATAGAATATAAATAGATATAATAAATAGAAAAATTATTCAAATAAATATAAATCAATATGGAGCCAAAACAGATAGAACAAGTTGCGTTATGTATTCAAGAATGTGTATAATAAACTATAGAAAACAAAAAATGAAAAGCTTCATTTTCTATTTACTTGATTGTTTTAAATTCAAGGGAACCCGTAAGAGGTCCTAATGGATTAGACTTAAGTAAACTAAAAAACGATATACAACCTTGGCAAGAGAGACACTCTGCTAAATATATGACTCATGCCCCGTTAGGTTTTTTAAATTTAGTAAGTGGTGTAGCTACACAAATAAATGCAGTGAATTATATTTCTCCTCGTAGTTGGCAGCAACTTCTCATTTTGTACTTGGCTTATTTTTCTTTGTTGGTCATTTATGGCATGCAGGAGGAGCAGGAGTTGAGACTAAGCGAGTGCAGGTACCGGAATTGTCGCCACACATTATCCCAATCATCTTGTTCTCCGCAGATGATATCACTGTTCTTATTCGAGCAACGCCTCAGAGTATGAGGGCCCTGGCATACAAAATCCACCTTTTCTTAATGGTGACCGATATGAAAGTTAAGTGGGCGTCCAAAACAAAAGGGTGGTGGCCCCACACAGATGGAGACCTCTTTCCGAAGGAGCCACCCACCAACTAGAGACCCAAAGAAGTGACCATCCGAATATTGGGGTCAGACTACTAGCTATGGGCCCACCGACAGACCTAAAGTGATCGCCTTGTCTAAACGACAATCCAGGCGATGGCCAAATTGAAGGACATTCACACATCGATAGTGGGACGAACCCTAACAATAAACAATGCCATCATGTCCACCATGTGGTACAAGACCGCATTTCGGGTTCTCCTCCTGAGACAACTGACTCACCTCAAAGAAGCAATTGCAGCCTACTTATGAAGAAATGACCACGAACTAAAGAACTGCAGAAAAAGGGTAGTCTTGACCCAACTGGCCCAACCAAAAACCAAAGGAGGATCGCGGGTCATTGACCCAGAAGATGAGATTAAAACTCTCATTTTCAAACTCAGTGTCAGACTATTCATGGCAAATGGCATCCCATGGGCCCCACTAGCTCATATCCAATTGGTTAATCTGTCCCCCCCCACGTCGCACGACAGACCAGTGCACCGCCTCGTATGGCTCACAAACCCGACATGGTGCATCCCGAATACCCCGAAGGTAGTACGTCCGGTCTCCCCATCGACAGCAACAAAGTACGATGTTGCAAACGATCCTTTTTGGGCCTCTATGCTGGCCCTTTGGAGGGACATAGGACCAGATAAAACAACACTGCTACCGTGATGACACGAAGTCTGGAGACAACCATGGTTCGGCAACCCACACATTCTGAACCCGAATGGCCAACCCTTTCTTATTAAGCAAGATTCACACTGGTTGGCAAGGACAAAAATGGGTTGCATCATTCTGTTACAGTGGGAAATTTGTTGGATGTTATGTCCGAAAGATGGAAAACAACCACCCAACACTAAAATATGTCAGAAATCGTGAAGAAAAGTTTATCACCCTATAAGAGGTCATCCTCGTCGCCTGGATGAAAGCATTGAAACAGGGTTCGTCCATCCAGGAGGGAGGTTGGGTCCTAAACTTGCCCGACGACCCGAGGAAGAGGACAGGATACCAGGCAACGCATATGAGTCAATACTCCTAGGGGCCTGACCGTCAAGGCTTACTAGAAGTGAAGAGCTTGACAAAAAACGGTCTCGGGCAAACCTCATTCGAGTGAGAGTAGTGGGGGATGAATCAGAAGGATGGTGGGCCTATGAGGCCCACACCCCCATATGCTCGCCCCCGTTTGATCCACAAGAGTGTCAATGGGGAGACTCCAAACCGCTATCGATTTGGAAGTATACAGTTAAGGATTGCTATAGAAAAATACGCAAGACAAGTAACACAACTGATATCATCAAGCACAGATGGCAGTGAGATTCTAATATAAAGGAAGATTCTAAAGACATGGGTCAGTTTACCAAGGTCCATTTCAGGTGGTATTGAGATCCCAAATTGAACAAAAAGGCATACTTTCTCCCATATACCCAAAGAATGAGAGCAGACCTTGAATATTGCCTCTTAGATTGTCGTATAGCAACCAGATCTGGCGCTGGTGGGCCTCGACGTGGAAATTCTTAACAATCTTGAAACTTCCTTGGAATCGACGGTGCTTTTATTGGATCACGCCGTGACACCACAAGCCACATGGACCACCTTCCAACGTAACCTTTTTAAATACACAGGACTATAGGTCCTCATGACGATGTCGAGGGCCCGCTGCTCCCATGAATGAAAAGAACATACCTTTGGGTTTCCCCAACCCAAACAACACATAACAAAAACCATAAGTCTAAACATCCACAAGACTTCGGGCCGCCTAAAAGACACCCTAACAACGACAACTGACAAGGAAAAAAAGGAGGAACTCATTGTAACCTTTGAACGCATATGGTTGGATCCAGAGAAAAAAATAGGATCGCTGGATAGAAATCTCAACATGCAAGGGGCACCTTGGTGGATGAAAGACAGGAGTTGGCACAGGAACTAGTACTAGTCTCTCCCCTTGTCAATCAGTCACAACCATGACCAATACGGGACAAGGATGAAAATAATGACGGGGATGTCAACCCACCACTCCCTGACACTCTGACTCCCCATCCACCCACACCTCCTCCTCCGCCCCCCGAGATGACTATGCACTCTCTCGACTCTCCCCTACCTGACTCGCCACCTCCACCCCCCCTCCCACTCTCACTCTCACTGCCAACTTGGGCCAGCCTCACTCCTGACCAACCAACAAACACACCCCTACCAACATCCCCTCCCCCACTGAAACCGACCCCCCCTGGGAGACCCCCCCCCCACAACCCCCACCCCCCCTTTGCCCCCCCCCCTCCCCAACCCAGTGCCCCGACAAACCCGCCCCTTCCAACGTCCCCTCTCCCCCTATTACCTCCGCCCCCTTTGTCACCTCCGCCCCCCGGGGATGACCTTCTTCCCACAAACACTACCTCCCAGGCTCCTCCCCCTCGATCACCTCTGCTTCCCTGTCATAGCCTGCCACTTACATCCTCACCTCTTTCTGGGGAATCCCTCTCAGTAATGCACGGCCCGCCCTCAGTTTCTCAACTCTCAACTCTCAGCTCTCAGCTTTGAAAGTTGGTTACGTGCTACTACCCCAGTCAAGACATGGTCAGGCGAACCGACCGAGAGGCAGCAGACGAGAACCCTCCATCGCATCTGGGAAGAGAATGCTGCAATAACTCAACTCAAATCATGCAATAGTCGTGGGCTATGCGTCATCATTTTGGTCTAAGGGCCGGAATAGGGGTCAACGACCATGCCCAAGTCATGAAAATTGCCTTAACGAAGGCTTGCATTTGTGGGGTACCCGAGGCATGGCCTAAACCTATCCTTCAGAGGTCCAACGTGCGACAGTTGACCGTGGAAAGTCAAAGGTCAACAGCAACTTGGAAATTCAGGCTCACGAGTCAAAGTCAACATGGACCCAGTCCAGGCCACCGATCAGACACACACACTTGGTTGTTTGCAGATATCTATCAAGAATCAAGCCCAAGAATCAAGTGGGAATCTGCAAATGTATGGGATCCAGGACATTTGCTGCGAGTCCATCTCGGCCATCGTATCTAAGAGATCATAGGCTGGTCAACCAGAGTCAACACTATATGTTGACCCAACCCCTGTTGACTGACATTATGTCTTGCATTTGCTTCTTGATGTTGGCTTAAGGTTGGCTAGACGTTGGCTTGACGTTGGCTGGACACTAGCTTGACGTCGGCTTAACACGAGCACTACGCTAATGCGACGACGAGAGACTGCTACTGCTTGAATGTTGGCGCCTTCTGTGGCTACGGTGCCAGTTGGACACTTGATTATGATGCTGACGTGGCTCTCGCCATACTGTCTACGACATTGATGGGATGTTGGCGAAGAGGAGGAGGATCAAGGTTGTGAGATTGGTTGATTGTAAGGAAAGCTTACTTGTCTACGTTCGTGTCCACATTGCGCATTTTTGTTTGCCTTCAGAGGAGTCTGCGTTGTGTGCTCCATGATGAGATTTGTTCATTGTCAGAGTGTGTAAGAGGAGACTGTCTGCTGATGTGGCGAGCAGGGGATGCCTGCAAGAGGAGTGGGCTAGTGAGGGAGATCTATCTGCTGATTGGTGGGTATTTTGTCTTCCACCCTCTTGAGTTTCTTCTCCCTCCCATCTGCCTCTTCTTTGGTCATGAGATATGGGGCTACTTGATTATATGTACGATTTCAGAGACATTGAAACTGCTGTAAGACATTTTGTTTTATGACATTGGCGAGTTTTCCATCTGACTGGGGGGTTCATTGCAATTTGGTATTGGAGCGATGTCCTCCACTCCACCATTATTCGTTGATTTGCACCGTATCACACAGTGGTATCGTAATCACCTGTTTGATTGGGCGCTTCGCACACCTTGATATATCGTGTTGTTGAACACGCGTGTATTTGTTTATCGCGCACCTGACAGCTTCGTGCATGAGATTTTCTGTCGTGCGCGCATATACCTGATGATGATGATGCGGTGGACCTGACACCGTTGGCGAGATAACGCTAATGTGGCACTGGGCAATTGGCGAGATCGGGAGAAAGAGAGAGTTGTTGATATGGCTTCGGAAGTTACGCTGCCTACGTGGCATGACGAGCAAGTGCTGACACGACACCTAGTGAAGAAGCAGTGAGTTATATTGTTTGACGTGGCACTTACCAAAGTGCCGCGACTTACCTGGTGATGTGGCATCTGCGAAGAAGCAACGACACACCAGGTTGACGCGGCATATTAAAGTTGATGTTTAGTGATCAAATACGGATTGGTCAGTCTATTGCTGCTTACGTGGTTACCAAGTACCTCCACTCTTGACGGGGGTGCAGGGTGCAGGGTGCGGGGTGCGGGCTGTCTCTTATACACATCTAGATGTGTATAAGAGACAGGTCTATTGCTGCTTACGTGGTTACCAAGTACCTCCACTCTTGACGGGGGTGCAGGGTGCAGGGTGCGGGGTGCGGGGGTGCAGGGTGCAGGGTGCAGGGTGCGGGGTGCAGGGTGCGGGGTGCAAGGTGCGTGGGGTGGGGGGCAGGGGCGAGGGTGGAGGAGGAGCGAGGGTAGGGGCGGGGGCAGGGCTGGGGGCAAGGATGCGGGGATGGTGGGGGCGGGGGGGCAAGGCGGGGGAGGGGGGGGGGGTGGGGCAGGGGCGGGGGTCATTTGGCGGGGCAGGGTCTGGGATCCCTTCGGCGGGGTTCGGAGGTGAAACCCCTAACCCGGCTCGCGCCCCGGGGATCCCCTCGTGACAACCTTGGTTGTCTTGATCACACTAGTCGTGGCTGCGGAAGCTGAACACAGACTATAGGAAACATCATAAAAAAATTAATCTGCAAAAGTAGATATTGAAAAACTTAGATTTTGTTTCTTATTGAAATTTGTTTTTATTTCGTATTTTTTGTCATGGAAATTGAAATTTGATTGAAGTGTGGCCGTGAATTTTATAATTGTCGTTTAAAGTTTATTGTGCGACAGACATACCGGAAAAAATGACTTACCTCTGCAACGGCTTGCATGGGTCTGTCCTCACTAGATTCATTCATTTTCTCCTCTTCCATCTCGATCACCTTCTTCGCCGATGAAGAAGGTAGAGTAATGAGAACCCGTGGTCAAGTGGAAGAAAAACGGTAGCAGATGTTGGGTCGTCTTCACCAACTTCTCACTAAACTGCACGATGTTAGGCCAGACGCTGAGCAATGTCTTCACAGGCAATTCGATCTGTGTGCTGCAGAAACCGAACTTTCAAGGGTTGAAATTGTTGTGCAAATGTTGGAGATCGGCGGTAGAGTGCAACACATGATTTATCGAGGACGAATGACCCTCGATCACTTTGTCACTGAGCAGTTTGCGAAGATAGCTGGTGGTGAGGTCTAAGAAAAAAGGAAAGGAGAAGCAAGCGAGAGTAAAAAAAAACATGAACTGGCAGAAGAGATAATGAACGACACAATTAAGCAGTTGCAAACTGCATTAGAAGCATAATTGAAGAAAAAGGAAAAATACCAGAGGCAGTGAAGAACGCAAGACAACAGGCAATGAAAGTATAAGAGATAAAACAAAAATTTCATATGGTGGATTCAGAAACTGACATAGTGTCTATCCTGCAAAATATGATGGCTTACCTAGCACACCTAGAAATCAAGATTGATCATTTGACCGCACAATTACAAACGGTGACTAGATAAGTACAAGGAAAAAACAAGGTTGTGCATGAAGAGGTAGTTGAGGAAAGAAAAGAAAACAAAAAGTCTTAGGAAAAGTTGATGAGAAAACGTCATGAAACCCCGACAAGAAAAAAAATGAGCCCGTTAAGAAAGAAGCCCCGGAAAAGGAAGAAGGGGACTCGAGAAACCGAAAAAGAAAAAAAATGTTCAAATGAAATCCTATGATTTACTTACAACAGCAAAAGAGGGGAACACTCGTTGTTATGGATTGTCGAGGTCCTGACGTATTCTGTGGGACTATTCCAATGGTGGAGGACAGTCAAGTTGCGTGCTCCACCTCTTGTCTAGGAGAAGTTGCAAATAGAGGGTACAGTCTGAGGTCAATGCCGCTGACTTTGAAAATATAGGTGAGTGGGCAAAGACCATGACTTTGTGAGAATTCCTTCAGAAAATCAAGGAGCGATTCCTCGACAAAACAGCGGCTGATAAGACCTTTGACGAACTCACCACTATAAGCGAGAAGCGTTGGTCCGCTATCAATGCTTTATCGTGTGAAGTGGATCGTCTGTTGCTGGTACCTGGGTTGAACCCACAGGATAACCATGTTCTGTTTATCTACTCGCTTGCACTACCTAAGCCCATACGAGGACAACTTGTGACTGAGGCAAAGTCTGGTAAATACAATTACGAACAATTCCGCAATCTCACGCTGTAGAAGAATAAATAACAACGCAGGTGAAGGGAACGTACGTGACCGTTGTAAAGGGTGGGCAAACAAGTGGGTACAGGAACGGGAAATGAGTCTTGTGGAAGCAAAAGTGACAGGAACACACACTCATCGTCTTCGACGCCCCTCGAAGGGGCAGGGGGCGAAGTAAATGGCGGTGGTGAGTCCAGAAAGGGTGACATTACTATCATGGTGGCCAAGAAGGGTGACACGAACCAAAATGATGGATTTAAGAAGAGGAGGCCACGCTCCTTCCCGGAGCATCGTGACATTGCTTCTGGTAGGCGCTGAAAGAGGATGAGTCTAACCCATACGGAATGGCAGGAACAAATGAATATTAGTTAGTTTGAAATATGGCACTGAGGGGCAAATTATTGCATGGTGTCCCCTCATTCGTAACCTAAATGGGAGCAGCCAGTAGGAGTAGCATCTGCTCCTAATAAGTTGGCGGGTTTAGACAAAGGTAAGGCAACGACAACCTCTTGCAACCGCCCAACTCACAAGGTAGATAATGACTCTTCTTCGGCTCATCACCATGACCAGCCTGAAAATGTTTCGTGCTTTGTCTCACTTGTGATTTCCTTGATGAACGTGGTTGTGAACTCATTGCATTACGAAGTTCATGGGGTAAGAAAGTGAAGTCCAAGGGCGAGTTAATGATTGTTGACATAGAGATTGCGCATACACGAGTACGTGCTTTGTTAGATCCCGGGTCTTCGCGGTCTTATATATCACAAAAGACAATTCGCAAGTTGCATCTTGGAATGAGAGTTCAAGACCTTTTGAGACTTATCACGTCTATGTTTGCCGACAGGAGCACAATAATTGTCTCTCAGTTTGTGGATTGTGTGAAATGTTATTTTCGCACTAAGGCCAGAAAAAAAATATTTCATAAAGTCACATTCCGTGTAGAGAATAATTTGCCCTTTGACTTGATTTCAGGTATGAGGAAGTCGACTCGGAAATCAAGCTTAAATTAAATTAAAGGATGAAAATTTCAAAATGGAATTTGATTAAATCGTTTTAGAAGTCTAGTTTCAACTCATCACTGTCTTTCTGTTGTATAAGACTACTGATTTTTCAAAGTTACTGTATCGTCGCGAAAAAGAAGTTGGCACATAATCTAATAATAGTACTCGCCAAACGAGTATGTAAATGCTCTTCGTCTTATCCTCCTTCTATTGATAAACTACTCGATGAAAATAAGGATTTGCAGACTAAATCAACGGAAGTACCTGACCGTGTTATAAACACATAATTGAAATAATTTCAAGAAGTAAGATTCTCGAAGAGCCGATTCACCGAATGTCTCCAAAGGAATCAGAAGACTTGAAAAAACAATTGCAAGAACTTACTGACAAAGGATGAATTCGACAAAGTTTATCTCCCTACAGTGCACCTGTCTTATTTGTGCCTAAAAAGGGAGGAGAACTTATATCGTGAATTGACTAACGAGAACTGAATTTTGTAACTACTAAGAAAAATATTTTCGGAATCCTCGTATCGATGATTTTCGCGATCAACTACAGGATTGCAAGAACTTCAGTAAGATTGATATGAAGTTAAGATACTACTAGATTGAGGTGGCACCTGAATACCAATACAAGACGACGTTCAAGACAAGGTATGAGCACCATGAGTTTATTGTTATGCCCTTTGGCTTAACTAACGCCCCTGCAATCTTTCAGAGGTCTATGAATGAACTGTTTAGATAATGGATAAATCAATTTGTAGTGGTATACCTTGACGACATCCTTGTCTGAAGTAAGACGTTGGAAGACCACGAGAGACACCTTCGAATGTTTTTAGATAAATTAAGAAAAAGTAAGTATATGTTGAACTCTATCAAGTCATAGTTTGTTGTAAGTATATGTTGAACTCTAACAATTCATAGTTTGTTAAGTCTTAGACACTCCATCTTGGACACATAGTCAATGAAGAATGATTAAGGTCTGAAGGGGGAAAAAAATCAAATTCAATCAGAGATTGACCCAGGCGGAGACTGTCACTAAGTTACGATCTTTCTAATAATTTGCTAGCTACTATAGGAAGTTCGTGAAAAACTTATCCCTGGAACAAAGATTATGAGTCCACGTTTAAGAAGTTAAAACACACACTAACTCATTATCATGTCTTGAATATTATTGATTCATCACTTCCTTTCATTGTTACAACTGATGTTAGTAAGTTTGGGATTGAGGTTGTTCTACAAGAGCATGGCAGAAAAGGCTATAGACCTATTGAGTTCATGTCTAAAGGTCTTTCATCTCATAAGGTAACTTAGTTGAAGCACTGGACACATGGAAACACTACTTGCTCGAAAGACACTTCACGGTTTACTCAAATCACTCAACCCTGTAGTAGATCAAAACTCAACCACGACTCTATGACAAGTTATTTGATTTTGAGTAGAAAATCATTAAGTAAAAGTTCAACATTATTGTTGATGCTTTGTCCAGACGATCAAGTTTCTTTGGTATAATTGTTACCTACCTTGACATCAGAAATAAGCTGAAGGACTAACTATGTAAATGGTATGTTGGGGATTCGATCTTGAGCCCTATCATCCAAATCCTTCAGAAAAACCCTGAACTTTTTTTTTTTAATACCAAATGACTGATGGCGTGCTCTTCTTTATCGATCAAAACGAAGAAAGCATTTGCATTCCTCATAGAAAAGACATCAAAAGTATGGGTATTGGGGAATGTCATGATATCGAGGGGCACTTCAGGTTTAAGAAGACGTATGCTAATGTGAGAGAGACTTTTGAATGAAGAAGAATGAAAGAGAATGTGCTAACCTATGTGCGAACCTGTCTTGTTTGCCAAAGGAACAAACCCTCTAATGAGAATCCGTTGGGACTACTACGACCACTACCTATTCCGAGTGAACCAGGTGAGTCAATCTCGATTGACTTCCTGAGTCTCATCAAGAATCGAAATGAGAATAGTCAGGTAATAGTAATTGTTGACAAATTTTTTAACTATGCAATGTTCATTCCTTTACCATCAGAAGCTAGAACGTAACTCGTCATCCATAAGTTTCAGATACGTTAGGTTTCTGAGTATGAATTCACGAAAATTATCCTTTCTAAGAGGGATGTGCAGTTCACAGGCCTACAATGGCGAAAACTAATGAAAGCGTATGACACGAGGTTGACCATGACACCCCGAAACGAATGGACAAACAAAGCAAATGGACAGACTATGCCAACAACTTTTGCGAATGTATATAAGGCCAAGTCAAATTGATTGAGATGAGAACTTACCCAAAATAGCAAGTGCATACAACAATAGTGTTCATACCGTTACTGACGGAACACCTAACAGACTTTACAAAGGTTGGAAGCTGAGACATCACATTGATGCTTTGACTAGGGAACATGTCCAACGACTGCCCCTAAGAACAAAATTTGCAATTTTGTACAAACAATACATAGTTAGAGTAAAGGAAATAATCCAAAAAGACCCAACTTCAAATGATAGGACAAGCAAACAAACATCGTCAACCATCTCAGTCCAAAGAAGGGGACTTGGTTTGGGTGAAGTAAAAAAAGTTCCCTTAAAGAGAATATGTCTAAAAAATTGCTACCTATCTACTATGGACCCTGGAAAGTTCTCAAGGTGGTAGGGGACGCAGACAACCCATCATATTGACATTCTCCCTCACCTCAAGACATATCTTGTCTTTCATGCTTCCAAACTGTTGCCATACATCGAAGGCCACGAGTTTCTCAACCGACAATCCATATTTCCTCCCTCTATGAATGGAGGTTACGAAGTTGAATGAATATTGGAACATGGATATTTTTCCACAGATGGCAGGGGAAGACCGTAGAAGCAACACAAGGTAAAGTTCAAAACTCAACCTATATCAGAGTCGAAATCAAGATGGTTCACTAAGAAAAAGCTTCAACCTACTGCACCCGATATTGTCGCTGCATATGAGCGTGGCTTAAAAGAGACCGAGCCTAAAACAAAAGTTTCTGCGATGTAACTCGAAATTGGGCTTGATGGAATGCAATAACTCATCTCAAAGCATGCAATAGTCGTGGGCTATGGGTCGTCATTCTGGTCTAAGGGCCGGAATAGGGGTCACCGGCCACGCCCAAGTCATGAAAATTGCCTTAACGAAGGTCTGCTATTGTGGGATACTCGAAGCAAGGCCTAATATTGTCCTTCAGATGTCCAACATGCGACAGTTAAACTAGGAAAGTCAAAGGTCAACAACAACTCGAAAATTCAAGCTCACGAGTCAAAGTTAACATAGATTAATCCCAGGCCACCGATCAGACACACACACTTGGTTGTTTGAAGGTATCTGTCAAGAATCAAGTCGAAGTGAGATCTGCAACTGTATGGGACCCAGGCCATTGGGTACAAGTCAATATGGGTCATCGTATTTGAGAGACCAAAGGCTGGTCAATCGGAGTCAACACTATATGTTGACCCAACCCCTGTTGACCGACATTCAGTCTTGCATTTGCTTCGTGACGTTGGTTGATGCTCGCTTGATGTCGGCTTAACGTTGGCACTAAGTAGATGCGACGACGTGAGACTGCTACTGCTTGGGTGTTGGCGTCTTCTCTGTCTACGGTCCCAGCTGGACACTTGATTAGGCTGACATAACTCTCGCCACACAGTCTATGACATTGATGGGATGCAGGTGAGGAGGAGGAGGATTAGGGTTGTGAGATTGGTTGATCGTAAGGAAAACTTACTTGTCTACGTTCGTGTCAACATTGCGCATTGTTGTTCGTCTTAAGAAGAGTGTCATGGTGTGTCAAAAAAGACTTTCTGTTGATGTGGCGAGCAGGGGATGCTCAGGAGTGGGCTAGTGGGGGAGATCTATCTGCTGATTGATGGGTACTTTCTCTTTCACTCTTTAAGTCTCGTCTCCCTCCCATCTGCCTCTTCTCTAGTCACGAGACATTGGGCTACTAAATTACATGTATGATTTCAGAGACATTGAAACTGCGCTAAGACATTTTGTTTTCTAATATTGACGAGCTTTCCATTTGACTTGGTTGATTGCAATGTGAAGCTGACAAAACCACCAAAAGACCAAATGCCACTAGGGGATAGGCATTCAAGGGAGGAGCAAGGAAGCCGATCACCTCAGCGTATCTCTGACTGGCTGATGTGACAATAGGGATGCTGGACAGACTATCTATAGCCAACAATTCAACTCTGTTAGAAGACATGCTATCTCAAAGTTGCATTGGTTCAGAGAGACATAAAGTATCATATACCATGTAAAGGGAGGAGGTAGGGGAACGGGAGGCAAGCTTGCCTACTCAAACTGGAATAAGCATAGGTGATAGAACCAGCCCCCGAAACTGACACAACAATGGGCTGTTAGCTAGGCAAATGGGGGAAAGCAGAACAACCAACCTGTTTCCAATTCTCTTGTTAGAAACTACGGGATTTGTGTATACTATCACTTATAGAAGACATCCGTGGGTGCTATCACTTACAACAGGCATTCAAGTAGGCAAGCACCTCAACCTGATGGATATTTCTACCTGCCAAACTCGTTCTTAGTAGGAGGACTCTGCAGCTTGCCGGTACTTCAAGTACATGTCAGTTCAGACAAATCGCGATGTGATGTATGTCTGATGAATGGGTTGAAGTATAACACTACTTAGAATTTTTCAGAATCTGGTTCCAATTCCCCTAGCAGCAGTCATGAGTTTTGTGTGTACCATCATTTAATTAATGGCGTTGTCAAGCGCATCGACTCCCATATTTTTTGCAAAGGCGAGAGTCAGTGTTGTCACGCGGGGATCCCCGGGGCCCAAGCCGGGGTGGGGGTTTCACCCCCGCAACCCCGCCGCCGGCATCCCCGACCCCCGGCCCCTCCAAATTAACCCCGCACGTGCCCCACCCCCGCACCACCGGCCCCCGCCCCGCAACCCCGCCCCC
>BFEA01000124.1:2521980-2533820 GCA_003427395.1 Chara braunii
AGGTATATGACATTATGCGCTTGTTTCTACTCCAACACACAGACTGCAGTCATTTGTTGAAGGTGAGAGGCAATTGAGGCTGAGGAGGATCTGATGAGGGCAGTTCCCAGGCCCATTGCTCCATCCTTCACCGCCCAGCTAGTCATCTCCCATTCATCATCAGTTAATTGCGTTTCCAGTCTCCAGAGTGTGCGAGTAGCATCTTCCGTGTCATCTCGAAACCAGGTTCCGGTCAGATATCTCTGTTGACTCGAAATCTGGGTCCACTCTTGCGGTATTGCCAAAAGGACATTGTGTAGATTATGTCTCCATGCTCTGAGTCCATACAGAACATGTTGCATGTGGTCTTCTCCTTTCCATGTTTTGTTAGTTTCATTTCGGGGCCAGATGTTACCGCCTTTTGCTGTTATTTCTGCCTTTTCGAACTACAGCCATTTTTTCGTTGCCCATTCGTGTTTTTTTTTGCCCTTTCGAAATCAAAAGGTGATATAAACGTACTTGCCCCTTTCTTTTTTTTTTTTTTTTTTTGTGGGACAAAAGGCTCCAATCTATTCGTGGGGAGCAGCACGTGTTCGGCTCGGAACCGGACCTAGCATCCCATATAAGGATACGCAGGTATTAAAGCACTGGGGCCATTACCCGGCTTCAGGTGAGAAAACTCTTGAGAAAACTCTGAGATCAACTTGCACCAAGTACTACTGAAACAGCCTCGAAGGGGGTAGGCTAATGCTACCCTGCTTGAACGTAAAAGTTAAAACGCATGGGTAGCATTAGCCTACCCCCTTCGCGGCTGAATTTATGACATGTCGGCCACCCTGATTTGTTCTGTTGCCGACGTTCCGTTCACTGCTGGCTGTCGATGCCAAAATAAATGCTTGGGTACCCGTGACAGCCTTGTGTTGGGACTTGTGTCGGGGAGTTTTCGATACCCGGGACCGGAGTACTTACGTTTGATGTTGTCAATTGATCGTCTGATGCTTAAACCACCAGTACTTGGCCCAGCTATCGGCCGCGGGAAAAAAAAAAAAAAATGGAGTCTAGTCGGATGAATTTGGGCGCTCCTGTAGTAGCCCGTATGTTTCCTAAAATCGTGGTGCGATAACGGGCACGATTCTATGACGTACTGGTGGTTTAACAATTCGGCGTAATTCTTGACTAGGAGTTGTTTTAGTTTTGTGGTGGGGTTTTACTGCTTATGCTTATTTACCTGCTTGGTTGAAATTAACATGTAAGGTTTGTTTCGTTGGTTTTGTTGTATTAGGTGTCGAGTTTATTGAGGAGATGCTGCTTTAGACTTCGGGGATTAGGGGGGTTTGGATTTTGGCCTTCTTCTGTGGCCTGTTAGATTCCCGATCATTTGGAATTGGTAGTTTTGACTTCGTTTGTGGGGAGGGTGTACGTAGGGAGGTTGTAGATGGGAGTAGAGGTTGGTTTTCTTGGCAGAGCTGGTGCCGCGTTTGGGCAACGAGTGTGAAGACTCTGCACGCAGGGACGGGGCTCTGAGCTCCAGGTGGGCCGGGACAACCCTGGTGTCCTTGTTATTTGACTATTTTGATGATGCAATTTGCCTTGGGCACTGGGCCCTGTTAATAAAAGTGCAATGTCGGGGAACAACAACAACAACAACAACAACAACAACAACAACAANTTTTTTTTTTTTTCCGCTGTGACCTTCCCCAGGGGCCTGGACCCATTAGCGAAGTATTCTACCACTCCATTCAGGATTTCGATCACGTGTGGCCTCGAGTGACGCACGGCCGTTGAATAGATCGGATCTCGACGGCCTGGTAGTTTTCGAGCGGGGACTCTAAAGATGCCCACCTCCCGTCCAATGAGATGCGTCAAAAAACAAATAAAAAAACAAAATTGGACATTATAGCTCGTGGCTTTGCGTGGGCGGGAAGTCTGGATTTTATGGACTTGAAACGGGGCCGGGGGGGTCGATTTGACTTTTTTTTTTTTTTTGGCTCTGAGAAATCGAACTTGAAATGTGAAATTCAGATATTGTGGTGGATCTGACAGGAAGGGAGGGATGGCCTGTTAGAGGCATCATGAGATACATGGTGATGAATGTATCCCTATACGCGTTACTTGTTCATCCTCGTGGCTGTGTTCGTGGACACATTTGATTGCCACGGTACATCACTATGAAGACTTACGTGGAGGAGATCGTACCAACCCATGAAATCAGGTGCACGGCTGTTCTTCTTTGTTTTATGTGCCATTTCAATTCATTTTAAATCAGAAAAGGATCCATTCATGCAAATAAAAATTCACTTTGCCTTTTCCAGAAAACCATAAAATTGTGTCACACATCGTAGAATACTTCGCTAGTGGGTCCATGCACGGCCGGGCCACCCGCGAAAACACGGTAGCCTAGATAGGAATGGAATAAAAATGATCGAAAATCTTTCTTTTTTAACAAAGCTACATTTCTTCTGTCTAATTCACCTTTCCTCTGCTTGTTTTTTTTTTTTTTTTTTTTCCTGACAGCAGCCTTTCCGTGCAGGTTGACCGAAACTCGCTCGTGGTAATCGGGACCTGACCCGGCTGGCAGCATCACATCACAGTCCCTGCTGGGATCCCAACGCATAATACACATACGGTCAAGTACTACAGTCTTCTCCCGAATACAGCGCACAGTCATTATAGCTGAATTTGGGCTATTTTTCAGTCTAAATTCAGCTATAATAACCGTTCGTTGTATTCGGGGGAAGACTGTAGGTGGATGGATGGTTTTTCAAAAAAAGTGGATGGATGGATGGAAACTGAAACTGGATGGAAAAGTGGATGCAAATCATGAGCCTGGACGGAAACAGAACTCTCGGTGAAATAATGGCACAAACCTGGAAAGAACCTGGAAAAAACCAAACTGAAACAGACCAGGATTAAAAAAAAAAAAAAAAAAAAGGGAAACTGCGTCGGAGTCACAAAAACGAATAATAATTGCAGTATGGGCCAAGATACAGTTTGCAATTGCAGTTCGGGCAATGTATACAACCCACCTTTCTGGCCAGGTCGGGTGCCCCAAGTGCAATTGCAAACTGTACCTTGCCCCATAGTGCCATTCTAACCCCTTTTTTTGTTGTTTTGTGACTCTACTGAAGTTACCCCTAAAAAAAAAAACTGCAACAAATCTGGTTGACCTGGAGCAAACCAATTTTTTTTTTCTTCTGAAAAACAGATCTGGAACAAACCTGTGTGAGGCTTGAGCCCGCGCAAAGGCCCTTCACGGGGACGCAAACATTCTGTGCTCAGGCCCCCAGCAAGCCCCATACTGCCCTAAGTGAAGGCGGGCCGACATATCCACGTGAGGCCTAGGCTACCAGCCGGGCCGCCTGGGTCCCCGGTGGCCGGGCAGCCCGTGCAAGGACCAGGGAAGGCCCCAGCCAAAAAAAAAAACAAAGGAAATCCAAAAATTCCCAAAAAAAACTATGTTATGCAGAAAAATAAACTGAACAACGTTTGCCTCAGAGTCACATCGAAATTCTTCACCGAATTTACAACAAAAAATAAAACATTTTAAAATATTTATTTTATTTTTATTATTTTTATTATTTTTATTATTTTTGGCCCGGCCGGGCAAGTGACCCCGGGCCACTCTGGTAGCCTAGCTACGGTGAGGCCTATTTCCGACAATTTTTCGTATGTGGGGTATCAGACAGTCGCAGCACGCCAGTTGGTTACAGAGCAACGTGACCCTTCTCTGGCTCCTTCCAGAAGCAACAGCTGCGCTGTACAGTTGAGCCAGGGCTCAGGTGGTGGTCGCGCCCTGGGCACACGCAGTGAGAGGTCGACACATCACGTAGAGGTTGCGGACCAATCAGAAAGCAGCTCCTGCGTCACAGACATGCCGCCAGTCAACGAGATTGCACCGAACACTTGGAGTGGGATACTTGGACGTGCCTAACTGCACGAGGCCCAGGCCAGTATCTGAAACTGGGCCCGGGCGCAGACACTTGGGCCCAACCGGAAGCTACTGGGCCCCCACACGCCAGGCCCAGAGCAGGCTGAAGCCAGGATAACTTTCCATAAAAGGAAACTGAGCGCCCAGGGGCTCAGCATTCTGGCCTGGGCAGGCAATGCGGCCACGATGCTGCTTCGCTGTGCTATGCAGGCAGGCTGGGGCGCATGAGGGCGCTTAGAGGTGAGAGATGGCGCTGCGGTGGCAGCAGGCGCACAGCGGCCATAACCGGGCTGCGCGTGCGGTGGCAGGTGATCGCGATGGTGGTCTTCGGGTAGGAGGCGCATGCAAAGGGGAGACAGGGGGTGACGAAGAGAGGTGTGAGACACATACCTGGTGTATGCTGGCGGTCTGCGTTGGTGATCACGTCACGTACATTGGTCTTCAACTTCGATGTGCTACTACTGCATGAACATAGATAGGCTACGTAGGCTGAGTAGCGTAAAAGCTAGGCGCTGGGCGCCAGACAGTGGGAGCGACATTGGATACTATGTTGGTGTGGCCAGATATCATCGGCATCGACATTCGAGTTCATTGTATTGCGCTCTTATTTGGTTGGTAGCTTGGTGCCTTGTGCTCTCGGCTTGGTACATCATGACTATCTGGATTCTGGACTGCAGCGTGATTTTGAAATTGGGATTTCTGTCTCTATCGCTCTCACTCATATTCCTTGCACCTGCTTGCCCCAGAACAAACAAACCTGAAGGCTGAAACAGACCTGGGACAAACCAACCTGAAACAAACAAACCTGGAATAAACCCGGAACAAACCTCGAACAACCTCGAACAACCCTAGAACAAAGCTAGAACAAACCCTAGAACAAACCTGGAACAACCCTAGAACAAACCTAGAACAAACCTGGAACAACCTAGAACAAACCTAGAACAAACCCTAGAACAAACCCTAGAACAAACCTGGAACAACCCTAGAACAAACCTAGAACAAACCTGGAACAACCCTAGAACAACCCTAGAACAAACAAACCTACAACCAAACCTAGAACAAACCTAGAACAAACCTAGAGCAACCCTAGAACAAACCTGGAACAACACTAGAACAAACCTAGAACAAACCTAGGACAAACCTAGAACAAAGCTGGACCACTCAGCTCTTCAAATTTTAAACTGATAATCAATAAATTATTAAATTTGAATAAAATAACACCAGTGATCGATCATTCAGTTGTACTTTTTCGTCCCTTTTTCATCATCATGAAATGACATCAACCAAGTAGGAAATTACAAGACTTCCCTGGCTCCATCCACTGCACCTAGACACATTCCACACACGTAGGCACTTTCCGAAACTGTGTGCGGGAAAAAAAAAAAAAAAAAACAGAAAAAACTTTAAAAAAGTAGATTCCAATTCCAGTACTTTACTATCCAAAAAAAATAAAAATAAAATAAAATAAATCAGAAAGTCAAAACACATAGAGATCCCAATCCCAGGACTACTGTACTTTATTGTTCAATCCTATGAGATCCTCTCTTTCCTCCCCCCCCCACCTCCCCCCTCCAAAAAAAAAGGAAAAGGGAAAAAAAAGTCCAACCCTAATCCAACCCTATAATATTCACAAATGCTTTGCGGAAATATATTTTATGGGATGAGGTCGCGTTGCAAGAATTTGCGACACACAGTGAAGATGATCCACTTGTCAGCCTGCCACGTCATCATCATGCGATCGACCGACAGCAGGATGCACCATGTAGACACACACCAACTCGAGTCGAGTCGAGTCGCGTTGAGTCGTGTCGAGTCCAGTCGAGTCGCGTTGAGTCGTGTCGAGTCGAGTCGAGTCGCATTGAGTCGTGTCGAGTCGAGTCGAGTCGCGTTGAGTCGTGTCGAGTCGAGTCGAGTGAAGGCCTGTTGACATGTCCATATCACATCATCTGACACATCAATTCGAAATTTTGGAATCGTACAGAACGCAACCGAATGAAGTAGCAGACACCATTCAACTCGTCAGAGTGCATTCCCCCATATCTCTCCGTCGATCTCTTTGCAGGAGCTCTAACTGATGACGTCAACATCAAACACCATAGCTATATAATACATCCCCTCCATCACAAGAGGACAAGACCTTGACGGCATTTGCAACATCCATTGCATTTTAATGAATGCAATCTACCTCCTCACCTCTCTCCACTTTTTACCGGAATACCAACACGTCAATTGCACGACACTGCACTCCTCCTCCTCCTCCTCCTCATTCCCCTCTTTCCCCTCCTCCTCCTCCTCGTTGCCACAGTGTCTCCTCTTTTCCTCCTTGTTGCCACCGACCACACTGCATACTCCTCTTCCTCCCCCTCTTCCTCCTCCTCCCCCTCCTCTTCCTCCTCCTCCCCCTCCTCCCCCCCCCCCTCCTCTTCTCCTCTCCTCCTCTCCTCTCCCTCCTCCCCGTCTTCTACTCCTTGTCCGATCTTTGATATATCCGGACGAGACTTCCTCCTCCTCCCCATCCTCTTCCTCCCCCTCCTCCTCCCCATCCTCTTCCTCCCCCTCCTCCTCCCCATCTTCTACTCCTTGTCCGGCCTTTGATATATCCAGCAGACGAGACTTATCCTCCAAACAGTTAATAACAAGATAAGTAGAAATGTTAACTCCATCATTTTATTCCACTGGAGGTTCAGTGGAGGCTTTGCGAAGGCCTGGTGGGGCGCCTGTACAGAAATTTTGCCCAGTCATCATCCCCTCCAGCAGCTCAGGACTATGCTCCAGCGCCCGTCCATTCATCGAAGAGCTCCCACTGAAATATGCACCAGTGGTCCCCACCTCCTCCTCTCTTCCCTCTTCCCCTAGCCTTCGCCCACTTCACCTTCATTCTCTAGTTGCCACCATAACTCTGAGTTCTGGATGGATGGACGAAGGACCGCTCCTCCCCCTCCTGCTTCTCCCCCTCTCCCTCTTTCTCCTGCCCGCCTCCTCGACATCCTCTTCCTCCTCTTGTTGAGCAGGATAAGACAAGATTACACATCAATCATCGATGTCAATCCCCACAGTTGCTTGTGAAAGACGACACCTCGCATTTTAATGATTTTTTCCTTTCGTGTCATTTTGCGTCTTTTTGCGTCCTTTTGCGTGCCGCCCCCTCTGTTGAGAAATCTGCCCTCGCAACTGTCACTGCAGCTTCTTTTTTATTTTTTTTATTTTTTTTCCACTGCAGCTTCTTGATCTCTCTCCTTTTCTTTTTCTTTTTTTTTTTTGCAGAATTTCATGATCTCATTCCCAGCAATTGCCAGAAACACATCCCACTCAGTGGTGAAGACTCGGTGTTTAGGGTTTGGTGAAGCCTCAATGAAACCACACTGCAGCCTTGGTGAACGCTCGGGGAGCCTAGGCAGTGAAGCCTGGCTGAACGCTCGCTGAAGTGCTCAGTGAAGGCTCGGTGTACGTTCGATCAAGGCTCAAAGAACAGACTCGCTGACGCTTGGTGAGGCTCGCTGCAGCCTCGGTAAAAAGCCTCGGTGAAGGCTTGGTGAAGACTCCGTGAGGGACTCGTTCTCGTCATGGCATGGTGAAAGACGTCAACAATGACATCGGCAGCAATTCCACGTGGAAATGCTCAGGTTCGGGAAGCCCAGGCACTGAAGGCTCGGAGAAACTCCGTGGAAGCTCGATGAAGGCTCAGTGAACGCTCGGTGAACGCTCCGTGAAGCCTCGGTGAAGGCGCGATGCAGTCTTGATGCTCAGAGAAGCCTCGGTGAAGCCTCGGCGAAGACTTGGCGAAGGGTTGGTGAAGACTCGGCGAGGGACTTGTTCTCGTCACGGAATGGTGAAAAAAAGTCAACGACGACGTTGGGCACCACTTGCACGTGCATACACCAACCTGCGTCACGTCTTCATGTAACCGCGCCAGACCCCGTCATGCAGTACACACCACTTTGCCCACTCGCTGGAGGTTCGATGGAGGCTCGGTGAAGACTCGGTGAAGGCTCCGTGAAGGCTCGGTCAAGACTCGGTGAGGGACTTGTTCTCGTCACGGCATGGTGAAAAAAAGTCAACGACGACGTTGGGCACCACTTGCATGTGCATACACCAACCTGCGTCACGTCATCATGTAACCGCGGCAGACCCCGTCATGCAGTACACACCACTTTGCCCACTCGCTGGAGGTTCGATGGAGGCTCGGTGAAGGCTCCGTGAAGGCTCCGTGAAGGCCCAGTGTGGCACTTGTACTTGCCATGGCTTGGTCAAGCAAAGCCCACGACGACGGACATTCCGATCCGATCTGCGACGGTTCATCATGCATAAAAATGACACGCCCAGTCAATCTGCGTAACACCGCCTCGCACGATGTCCAGGCTTCCTCTCCTCTCTCAAATGGCGCCGCCTCCACCTCCCCTCGTCCTTTATTCTTCGCAGGCACTTGAAAGAGTCCTTGCGCTGGCAGACTGGCAGTTGAGTCAAAATACTTCAGAAAGAAATGCACACCTCCCATCCATTGGGAACTGCAGCAGCAATGCTTTGCTGCTGAGTCAGCAATGTTTTGCTGCGGCTGCTGCTGCTGCTGCTGAGTCGGATTTTGGGATGGTGACAACCTCCAGTCTGATAGGAGATCCCAACCTCCGCTGTGCATCAAACCCGTCTGTTGTCGTTTTTTTACGTTTTATTAAAAAATAATAATTGAATCCGTCTTCTTCCTCGTGTTCCTCTCGCTAAACATCCCAGAGGCAAAAATATCACCTCACGTTGTGTCCCGTCGCTCCATGGCGTGATGGTCAACGCTGCACCTTTTGCTCGTTTTTTCCCCATTAAAAAAAAACAAAAAACAAATGTTACAATAAACTATTAAACTTTACAACGAAAATTGAATGAATGAATACCGTACACAAACTCGGCATCGTTCATTCTGCATTCAGAAGCTGTCTTCCTTTTCCCCGTTTTTTCCCCTTGATTCCTGTCGCAATATCCTATCAGTCAATTTAATATTTTATTATCGAACAAACAATCATCGAATCACGCCCGCTCGGATCAGCTCGACTTTTCTCACCAAGCCTCCGCCGAGCCTCCACCGAACGCCTGTCCCCTCCACAGCTGATGCTGCGAAACTCATCTTTCCTTCCTGGCATCCCCTCGCAAATCAAACTTGCTCAGAATCCTGAGAGCATTAAAAGAAGAAGAAGAAGAAGAAAACAAAGAAGACGAAGAAGAAGCAGCAGCAGCAGCAGCAGACAAAGAAAAACAGCGTCGAAAATAAAACCTATTCTGATGAACAAATGTACATAGACGGCAACACCATCCAGGTACGATCATGCTTTCGCTCTTCACTTCGCAGAAGCAGCAGCAGCAAGACACCATGGTGACCATCAAGAGAGAGCGAGCGAGCGAGCGAGAGAGAGAGAGAGAGAGAGAGNAGAGAGAGAGAGAGAGAGAGAGAGAGAGAGAGAGAGAGAGAGAGAGAGAGAGAGAGAGAGAGAGAGAGAGAGAGAGAGAGAGCATGCCTCCTCCTCTCCCAATTCCCATCCCGGTAAACGAGATGAAGTTCATGTCTAGATAACTGCTGCAGTCCCAGAGATCCTTCCTTCCCTTCGTCCTACCGTCCCTCTCAAGGACACAGAATGGGCCCACCCTTGATATGTCTCAAAGTTTTTCCCCCTGGAAATTTAGGCCCTGTTCCTTCCTGCCTCCACGGTACGTCAGTGAGAGTTTGTGTGCATTTCTTATCACTCTGCCGTCCCTCCTTCTCCAAGAATTTTCCTCTTCCTTCCTTCCTCCCCCTCTCCCTTCCCTCCTCCCCCCATCTCTTTCTTTCCCTTCCTTCCTCCCTTCCTCCCTCCCTCCCCCCCTCCCTCTCTCCCTCAAGTATATGTTCGTTTGCATTCACACTTCCTTCCTTCCCTCCTTCCTTCCCTCCTGTTCCTTTCTTCTCCAGCGTGCGTTCACACTTCTTCCTTCCTTCCTTCCTTCCTTCCTTCCTTCCTTCCGTCCTTCCTTCCTTCCTTCCTTCCTCCTCCGTCCTTCTCCCACGATTTGCTCTTTCCATTCCTTCCCTCCCTCCCTCCCTCCCTCCCTCCCTCCACTTACCGCCAGAAGCATACGTTAGTCCGCATTTCAGGCAACACAATTGAACCCTGCCCGTTCATCAAGGTCTAGTTGTTAGTATTGTTATTATATACAACTCGGTGCGACCCTCCGACATCAAAATCCAACTCATGGGTGTGAAGTGGCTCGTATCCATCGCCATCCACCACTTTCACCTCATGACCTTTATCCTCCAAGTACTTAAAGTCGCGACCAATCAACCACATCAAGAACATCCCTACAATGCTCCAGCCTGCAAAAAATATAAATTCCTGCCACTGGTTGAGGTACTGTCGCAGACTGCTAACCGCAAACACCGTGAACAGATTACCTGCACACACAAAAAAAAAAGAAAGAAAGAAAAAGAAAAAGAAAGGAAGAAAAAGGAAAAAAGTCCATCAGGAACAGTACATGGCAACATGCGAGGTGTAGAAAATACCAAAATACCAAAATACCAAGAACAGCTAGGCTGCCGGGACCACTTGCCCAACCGCATCACACACACAAGCACACACAAAAAAAAAAAAAATGTTATTTTATTATTATTTTTCTAAATGGTAAGTTTTTTTTTCTTTTTTTTTAAGCCCTTGAGCTTTGTTTTTTTTTGCTATTTTTAAAAAATGGTAAGGGATTTTTTTTTATTTTTTTTTTTTTAAGCCCTTGAGCTTTTCATAATACAAGCCGGGAAATTGTTTAGGGAATTTCTGTTCTTGTAGAAACATGGAGGCATAATCTTGAAACGGTTTTCACCTTTTAGCAGTAGCGAATGCAGATTCTAGTTCTCACCTTACCTGTGTACAGTATCTGTGTCGACCCCGAGTGTTTGAACCCGTGACCTGTGTTTTGACAGTTGTTGTTGTCTGTCATAGGTCTGTGTAGTGGTAGGGGTTCGATCTGTAGGTCTGTCGAGTAGGAGTCACAGCCCTGTAGAGGTCGTAGCTGTAGGGATCCTGAAAGGTCAAGGTCGTAGCTGCTACAATCCTGAAAGGTCAAGGTCGTAGCTGCTACAGTACCCGAAAGGCCAAGTCTGCAGACTTCCGGAAGGTCCCGGAAGTGGCCTTTCGGAGTGGGCTCACGTTTAGGCAGAGAGGCAAGTGGGCAAGTGGTGGAGCCAACCTCAGTACGTTGGCAGTGCGACTGCAGTGAGTCTGTGGTGCAAACCCATGCAGTCCGCGGTACCGGTCCCGTCAGTCCCAGTCCAGTCCAGCAAGCACCAAGAGGGACTGTGTGCACCATGGGCCCGGTAGAAAGGGGCAGACCAACGAGTTACGGAAGTATAAATCAAGAGACAGCGCTCGGCCATACATTCATTCGCTGCGTAAGCCATGCGGAAGCGCTGCCATAGCGACTTCTGCGAGGTGGGCTGCAGTGAGCCCGGAGACGATGTGGGCGAGAAGGAAGCTTAGCCATAGCGATAGGGTAGCAGCGGCCATAGCCGCCATAGCTGTAGATGTGTGCGGGTGTGTGTGAGTGTACAGAGTGTGATGTGTGTGGGATATCCAGGGTGATCCTGTGCGCGAACAGCTGTGTCGAGTAAATGACGAACAGAGAGTTGCACAGGCGATGTGCCGCCATAGCCGTTCGAAGTGAACTTGTATTCTGAACCGAGTCCTTGGTACTATATCTCTGAGTTCTGAGTGGGCGCTTGACGCCAGTTGCTGCGCAACCTGTTTGCATACATGTGAAGTGTGAATGAAAGCGAGTCTGATTGCAATCCCTACGTTTGAGGACATTGATTTAGCGCTCGAGTACATTGCGTAGGTCCTTTGGATTCTCTACCACGACGAATTTATTGATTCATTCAATTTCATTGTAGGCATATGTTTTTTTTTTTTTTTTTTTTTTTTTTTTTTTT
>BFEA01000124.1:2533965-2545436 GCA_003427395.1 Chara braunii
TGGTAAGCTCCAAGATGGCGGTTGATCTACGAATCCCCCTCGGCGGCGGCCATCCGCGGCCAAGTTCGCGGACGCGGCCAGTCCACTGACCCCGCGGACGCGGGGCTTTGGAGCCACGTGGCAGCCGCGAGGGAGACACTTTCGAAAATCTAGAAACGCCACGTAGCGTAAAAAAAAAAAAAAAAAAAAAAAAAAAAAAAAAAAACCGAAAAATATCATGTCATGCAGAATTGGAAACCAAACATCTTTTGCCTGAGGGTGGGTGACCACAAAATTGGCTATGGAATCCGAAAATAAAATTAAAAAAATACAATACTAAATTATATCATATATACCCCTTTAAGCCTCCTTTAAGGCCCTTCGAGCCCTTTCAAACCCCGCTTATACCCCATAGACACCCTTTGGTGAGCTATCACCAAACTCAAAGATAAGGCAAAGAGGATTGGAATAAGAGTCTGAATCTGGACGTGTTCCCCACAGAGATGCAGAAAGGTAGATCAATCACAAATTTTCACCCGTCCACAAACACGTCCACATTCAGACACTTACTACAATCCTCTTTGCCAGTGGGATCTCGCCCTCAGCGTTATCTGCGGCCAGATAGTCCGGTGTTCATACCTCTGTTGACTTTTTTTTTTCCAGCCGTCGCCACCCTTTATTATACAAATAAATACAAAAAAACTGAGCAGGAAAACTAAGTAGCGGAACAAAGCGGTGACACTAAGCTGCAGCAGCGAAACTAAGTAGCGGAACTAAGGAGTTCAAAACTAAGTAATGAAACGAAGCAGCGACACTCGGCTGCAAGACCATGGTAGACTGCGAGACTAAGGGTCAGTCCCCCGGGGCCTACGTTTGCGCATCTTGGAAAGCATGAACCTGGTCATAAAGATGGTTATGTTCCTGTAACAGTTTCGTTAGCATGCATGAACCATAGCCGAATCGTTCTCACCTGCCAAACTGAGATACTAAGCTGACGTGCTATTTTTGCACTAAGCTAAGGAGCTTAGTATCTCCCCTTAGTATCTCACCTTAGTACATCACCTTAGTATCTCACTTTGGCAGCATGGATTCTCAGCTCAGTATCTCAGCTTGGCAGCTTAGTACCTCAGCTTAGTTTTCCTGCTTCATATATGTCAGCTTAGTATCTCAGCTTAGTACCTCAGCCTGCTATCTCAGCTTACAACACTCTAAGCCCCTAGTATCTCAGCAGGCTAAGCTGGGCTGCACTGCTGGGGATGAGATTAGCTATGCCACTGAGAACGGAACGGATCGGAACGGAACGGAACCGGATCGAACAGAACGAAACCGGATGGAACAGAACGGAACCGGATGGAACAGAACGGAACGGAACGGAACGGAACGGGACGGAACGGAACGGGATGGGACGGATGATGAAGGCACGCACACACACACACACACACACACACACACACACACACACACCTGATGAGTCGGTGAAAGTCCGACGAAACAGTCTGTTCAGCACAGTCATGCTTTTTTTGAGTGTATAGTGAATATGACAACACACACACACACACACACACACACACACACACACACACACACACACACGCGCGCGCGCGCGCGCGCGCGCGCACACAGACACATGCACGCAAACTTACCAGCTGACACAGTAAGGAGCCAGCAAGATTGAACGACTGCCGTCATGGACGCGGGCGCTTGGGAGTACGCGAGCTCGAGCCCGGTAATGCTGAAAAGAATTTCGCCGCATGTAATTACAAGATACTGTGGGACCTGCCACAAGATGTGCACACAGGCGGCTCCGTTCGCTTCGCACGGAGACGACGAGGGGCCACTGTGTGTATGTGCAGGCTCCCCCTCGGGGGCGATCCGATACTCGAGCGCGGCAGATATCAGAAACGCAAACGTACTCATTAGCAGCCCGGCTACCATCCGGCTGACCGGCTTCACCGAAAGGCCGCATCTCTGCGCCGCCGGATAAATAATAAAGTCAAAAAGAGGAATCAATATCAGAATGAAGACCGAATTCATAACCTGCATGCCAAGCCAAACAGATAAGAACAAGATTAAAAATGAAGGACAACATGAGGACAAAAAAAGGTAAGAACAGGACAAAGAACAAGACAGAGATAATATAAGAGCAAAGATCAAAACAAAGGGCGTTGCATCTAGATGGTTTATGGACCCGAAACATTCAAAATGTGTGAAGTTCAAACTCGTCTGAATGCACCTGGTCCACAAAGCGTCCAAATGCATGTTGTGTAAGCACCGCCCNAGATCGAAGCCAGATACACTATCTCAGAGTGACATACATACAGACTCGAGTTCGAATCCAGTCCAGATACACTATGAGAGTGACACACATAATACCTGTCTCTTATACACATCTAGATGTGTATAAGAGACAGATATACAGCAGATGGCCTATACGTCATCAAGACGTTGGTATTCCCGTTTGTAAACCGTTCGTACGGGGACAAAAAGCATTCAAGACACTGCCCGATGACGATTCCCACATAAACGCACCCCCCCCCTCACCACAGGCCGAACAACAGAAGAAGCAACCAACCAGGGTGCCAAGACGATAAAAAAGAACCCGCGGATGACTGGTCCCACATGGAAGCATGAACCTGGTCATAAAGATGCCAACTACGCATCCCAAAATAGACCGAACAACGGGACAAAACCAACCGGGATCCAGACACAAGGTTACCAAAACAAATTCAACCATATTAACCATAGTAAAAAAAAACAGAACCATACACGTGCATCTGATCAGGTTCAATCTTTTTTATTCGAAGAACCTTCCATCCATTCGCGCTGCCGCGACAACACAGCTTAAAAGAATAAGATAACAAACAACTGCAAACAGTAAAGAAAAAAAAAAAAAATTACCTGCATCTGATCAGGCTCAATCTTCCAACCGAAAAAGAATCTTCCATCCATTCGCTCTGCCTGAAACACCCATCGCGACGATTGTTGATCGAAGAGCGACCAGAAGATGGGAGCAGGTAAAAAGAGGAGGAGCACTCTCCCCAAGGCTTTCACATCCTCTACCTTAGAATCTGCATACTCAGCCTTCGCGCCATCCAACCAATGACGATGGGAGCCATTTTCCTGCCAAATTTTCCCGTTCCCTCCATGCTTTTTTCCCGCCAAAAACCGAACCTCATGCTTACCCTCCTCCTCCTCCTGCTCATGCCCTGCCATCGCCGCCGCCGCAGCAGAAGAAACAGCCGCCATAGCCACTGCTTCTTCTTCTTCTTCTTCTTCGTCTTCATCTTTCCCACCACGTTTTATCAAAAGCGGCCCATTATCATCATCACGTCGCACCCCGCCATCACCATCCCGACCCCGATCTTCACCCACTTTCAGGTGCTTCCCCTCTCCTCCTCTTCCTCCTCGATTTCTGCACGCGCTGTAGATAATTTTGATGACGTCACCAATCACGTTCCCACCAGGAGGCTGATTGAGGTACTCATTACGACCCATCCAAAACAAGTAGAGCGCGACCATCATCAGCGCGGCCGGGATCCCGAACGCGAGAGAGTAGGAGGCATACTGTCGGATTTTGGGCGTCAGGATGGTGGAAAGGGTGGCGCCGGCATTAATAGAGAAATAAAAGACGGAAAAAAACCTCCTTAAAAGTACGTCCCGTGCAGGGCTGGGTGGGATGCCCAACTCGATCTGGTCCCCTCCGTATGCCGACACGCAGGGCTTGATGCCTCCCGTGCCTAGGGCAATCAAACCTAATCCCGCCACTGCGACCCAATAGGCCTGATTTATAGAATCTTTTCCCGCCAAACTTGGAACGACGGCCGATCCCGCCATTACCCAATTTCCAAAGCAATAAATCATAGACACGTACAATATCGTCTTGTATTTCCCCTGCAATTCCATTAATCAATGAATCAAAGGAATCAAGTAAGTAATTAATTTAATTACGCAAAAAAAAAAGCAAACAACACACATACAGAAAGACAAACAAACACACGAACAAGATATAAGAGTAACTAATTAATTTATTAATTCATTAATTAATAACAATTTAACACATGCGAGGATCTGGGTCCTCAGCAGGCCTAAGGGGCCCCTGCTGCAGATGTGTCTGCCCTAAGGGAAGGCGGGCCTAACAAATCACAAGAGGCCGTCAGCTGCCAAATTCGTATTTGGGGTCCAGGCAGTTGTGACACGCCAGTTGGTTGACGGAAACACAGGCCGAACAGCGAAGACATTCCACGGCCTTCCGGGCCTTTCCAAAAACGCAGGCCCTGGGCGAGAATCACAGCCTCATACACAGACAGTTGGGAGGCCCAACCGAACGAGGCCCAGTGGCTGCAACGCAGGCGCAGCATACTGGGGCCTACCAGAAGCTTCTGGGCCGAGGCCCAGGCCAGCCAGGCTGCGAAGGCAGGCAGGCTCTTTCCATATAGGAAACAGCTCGCTGCCTGGAGATTCATTCAGGCACTAACTGGCTGGCGGCAGCGCTGCTGGAGCTTTTGCTCGCGTGCTGGCTGCTAGCGCCGGAGCAAGGTGCTGCGCACGTGCGGTCGTGTGTGGAAACAGGGCGCTGCTGAGGGTGGCGTCATAGCCCAGCCTCCATAGCTGGCTGAGGGATTGGTTGTAAAGTGAGGAGCAGGGGTGGTCTTCGGGTGTACAGAGGAAAGACGTGGGTGTAAGACAGGGGAGAGAGAGAAGGATGATGATGATGATGATGTGAGGGCACATACCTGGTATTGGCGATGGTCTGCATGGGCGACATCTACAAGTACTTCGTGAGCTGCTGACGTCAACAGTTGCATTGTCAATTAGTAGGCAGACAGTAGCTTTGTAGGAAGCAGGCTGGGTGCCGAGCGCCAAGTAGGGAGATAAGGCCTGGACACTCGTGTTGGTGGTGGCGAGAGCAAGCTCTCATTGACATTGGTTTTCAGTGTTACGATTCTTCATTGGTGTTATATTGGTGCATTTCTGCTTTCTGGACACTGTGATACTATCTGGCCTTCAATGTGATTGTGCATTCTAGTTATTGTCATCTCGCTATTGCTCATTTTCCTTGCAATTTGGTATCGGAGCTGGTTCGAACTGCGCTTGATTGGTTCTTAGCAATAGCTGTTTGGTGCTTTGCATGAGGGGTGGGGCAGTGATAAGGCTTGGGCGTTGAACGGTAGGCCGCCCAGGGTCGTGTGGGCGCGCCAGGAAGCTATGTGGTGACATTAGGGGTGTACGCTGGATGATGAGAGCTCGCTGATGTGGCACTTAAGCCGAGGTGGAACTGCATTCTGCTGTTGGTTGTGCCGAGGCAAAGGCCGGTCATCATAAATGCACATCAGGTTGCCGGTGAGAAATCTGTGGTTGGGGGCAGCATTATAAGGTACGTTGCTCTCTTCCTTATCGACCCTCTTCATTACTTCTTACCGTGAGGAAGTGAGTTCTGTCTTGAGAGTCCTCTCAATGTGAGGTGTCGTGAGCGCTCAACCTTGAGAGTCGACATTCTTCCTGGGCAGCAAGCTGATGGGAGACGGGCGAAGCCTCTGAAGGGCCCTGGATGAAGCACTCGGGTCACAATCACCATGCCAACCCACTGGGACTAGTACACGCATGGTTTGCCGCACGTCCTTGGTTCTTCTGCTGCGCAATAGAGGTCATGCAGGGCATGCCAGCCCTTTGAACAGATGCTCACCAGACCGTCTATAAATATTTCTGGTGCGACTCGGTGTTGACTCTGGCTGTGATCGTCGTCCTGTCTGCGACGTTAAATAATTCCTGAGGACCTTGGGGGCCGTCCTTAAACTGCCTCTTGATCAGCCAGATCAAACCGGATGTAAGGCTCGTTGCATGCGAGGGTAAAAAACAGTGCAGGGGCTGGCAGGTTCGGCATAGACTTGAGGCACAGGGGTGGGCCGGATTGCACACCTTCAGACACGCCGCTCAACCAGATGCTCAGGCCGTTGACACAAAGTGACAACTCAAGAAGGATACAGGGAGACGGGGGATTCCGGTAATGGTTCGCTGTGGTACTAATTAGATGAATTGCCATCCAATATGCATCTCCACAGGTAATTATTTTTATTTTGGTTACTTAGTTGTACGGACTTGTTAACAACTGGCAGACATCTGCAGATAGGTTAGTTCCTTCCTTGCTGCATTGCATTCTGTGTTAGAGTAATCTAAAAACAGAATTGAACTTACCTGTAGGACCCGACATTGATTGCTGGTTACCACTTGACTACTTCTCTCTAGGCTGACCAGAATTAGTTGATTGTCCATACCCGGTTGTGTGTTATGATGAGGTAGGATTCAGTGTGGACTCTAGTTCAGATCACACACACTGTAGCTGATGAGTGATGCAGGCGGTAGTGAGGGGGAGGAACTAGTAGTGGAACATCTTAGAGTGACTCGTAGAACTGCACTCAGTCAACCGATTACCTTCTTGGAGTTAGGCCAGGGGAAGGAAAGGCGGCTGCGAAGGGAAGCCAGGGAAAGGACAACATTAGAAAGGGCTAGGACAGCGGCAACCAATGCTGAACGGACACTTGCAGCAGCAAGACTAGCGGACGCTAAGAGTTCAGGTTGAGGTTGCGATGGCTACCTCCTCTACAGTGACATTGTCCCAGGCCTCTTCGTCAGGTGTCAGTCAAGGTATCTCTCAGAGTTTCGTTAGTCAATCTGTTGGCTCACACCTGAGGATTATGAGATCCTCCAAGCGGAAGAACTGCATGATCAACTACAGCAGCAATTGAGAGATGCAGCAGAGAGGAGACAAAGGGCTATCACTAGAAAAGCTAGACTAGGAGCTAGGAGGCAAGAGTTAAGAATCTAGTGGCACTAGACGAGTCGACACTTGACCCTGCAATGCGAGCGTTGCGTCGCTCACTCCTTTGTGTGGCAGAAACGCAGGTTGTCCAGCAGGAAGTGCTGGTCGAACTAATGGATGGCCAGAATCGAATTATGGCCGCACTGCAAGCTCCTCGTCCAGTGATGAGGCAGCCTCAAAATGCTGTAGCTGCCCCTTCGGTTGCGGGTCCCTCAGTGACGCCGTCACCGATAGGGCCCTCTTTCTCTCCTATTTAGGGCATTCCTCTTTCAGGTAGTCAACCAGTAGTTAGTGGTCAGGTTCTGATTTCTTCTCTCGTACCATCAAGGACGGTGGCAGCTCAAGTGCCATTGTCTGGACAGCCGCAGCCTAGCGTGCAGCAACCTGTCTCAGTGGCTATGCAACCACTGCAGCAATCACCTGGGCAAATCCAGCCTATGCAGTGGATGCCCAAGATTCCCTTGCTGAGTCCAAAGCCCTTCTCTGGCGACAGGAAGAAGGACGAGGACCTGGACACCTGGGTGAGAACTGTGCCCACTTATGTGAGGCATAAGCTCACCATGCCAGAGCAGGAAGTCATAGTTGCTGCTTCCTTTTTAGAGGGATCGGCAGCGCGTTGGTTGAATGGCTTAGCGCAACAACAGGGCTACAGTCAAAATTTCGATGCCTGGGCCCAGGCCCAGACATTGGAGGACTTCGTACGGACTGTGTACAATAGGTGGCATGACCCTCACGGGGCTCAGAAGGCCACCGACGCGATCAACAATCTTTGTGCCAAAAGGTACAAGAATGTCCGCGAGATCACAGACATCGTAGAACGTCTACTCGTGGTACCAAGTGAACGCTACGACCAGTAGGTACTCCTCACAAATTATTTGAGATGTCTGCCCATAGATGTCAAAAATAAGCTGGCAGACGAGGCCTACGTCGACCAACATAACTTCGCCTCTTTCAGCAAGAAAGCCTTAGATATAGAGGCAAAGCTTGGGTCCGCGCATCAGAGTCAGGGAGATGGTAGGAAGAAGAGACTTCCCCAAGATTGGAAAAAGAAAGGTTCACTAATGTTCGTCGACCATGATGGTCAGACGACTGAAATTGACGTCTTCTCAAACCTTGGGGATGAGATAGAGCATGATGGGGCCAATGAGATTTCGGATGGGGGAGCCGTGGCACCTATCAAAGAAACGGCTAGGAGGACCGGGAAGAAGAAGGTAGGCCTGTCTATGGGTCAGGGCGACCAAGGAACACTCGCATGGGTAAAACTTGGGTTAGACTACGAGCTGTGGAGAGACAGAGTTGCTAGGGGCACGTGCATGAATTGTGGCAACTATGGCCACACATCTCGAACGTGCCGAGGCAAGAAAGTCACAACGAAGGTAGCCTCTCCAACGGCGGTGGGCTTATCTTCGAACCCTGGCAATGCTTTTGCGAGCACTTCGCAAGGAAACACCTCGAGTCAGTAGGAGTGTTAGCTGCTCTTACTCGTGCTGAAGTGGTAACGTTGCATTCCCACGTCAAGCGTTGTGACGAACTATTTTTTGTAATTGCGCGACTTTCTGCACGAAGCTGCTTGGGGAAATACGACGGGTCAAATGGGTGAGATGCGGGAAGATGGGTCGGGCGGGCCAGTTGCATGGATGCCCTCGTTTCTTTTTGTTTTCTGCTGGAAATTGTCGGATCGGTGGCGGGAAAGTCTCGTGCCAACGGTTGGGTAGTCGCGCCTTGGCGAGCGCGAAAAATATTTGTGCCATAGCTTCTTTCTTGTTCTGCTGTGGGCATTGGGAATTTTGGCTCGATCATTGCATATTCGGACTAAGCGGGGTGACAACTCTGTGTGGATGCGAGGCGACGGACTGCCTGCGTCGAGAGAGAGAGAGAGGGAGCAGTTGTGGGTGTGGGATGAGGTTCCTTTCTTTATTCCTCTGTATAATTTTGGATCCTGGTATGGCCGATTTTATCGCGGCGTTTTGGAACTTCTCCTTGTAAAGCGCCTCGGATTTTCATTGTCGTTTTTGCTTTGCATGTATGCATGGAATGAATGTGAACTCCCTTTCCCTAGTAATCCTTTCGGATTTCCCATTTTTGCTTTGCGATCCCTGCTTCGTCTCTGTCTACTATTTCACTTGCGTGAGTTATATGCTCATATCTTATTGAAAATGCTTGTTATGGATGTTGGGTTTAGTCGTTAACTTTCGATCACCAAGAAGTTGATTGTCCTGTCATTTCATCTCTTTCATCTCTTTCCTCTTTTATGTTGCATGTATGGCATGTAGTGACCGGCTCTCACCCAACGTAGCGTGAGTAGGATATCTGCATGTCTGTCGAACGCAATCGGTATACCGAACCAATCCGTTGTTTCTCACGTGCGCGCGTGCGTACGACCGCGATCTCGAGAAAGCCAAGTTGTCGCGTATGCACTCGTCTGCGCGAGTCAGCCTTAACCCCGTATAAGGATGCAAGGGACCGAAATTGCTAAACGGATATGGCTGCGAAATTTCCCTCTGGGACGTCCGATCGTGAGAGCCTAAGAGACCCGGAATATCGCGAATACTGGGAAGGCGAACAGCTCAGACGACGGGGAAACTTGAGAAACCCGAAATTCCCCTGTCTGACAGAGAACGACTGACTATGCGCGGGGGATTTCCACTGGGCTATAACCCGCGATCCTGGGGGCCCAGACTATCCAAATACGGACAATACTCAATACTACATATCCCCGGGTTTCGTCGTTATTACTACCAGTTTCCCTCCCTTCCTTCTCCTCCTTCCATATCACCAACTCACACTGGTACCGTGGAACTCCATAGCTCGCTATTGGCCTCGCCCACCGTGCGAGGATTGCCGACGGTACCAGGCACGCCGGGCTTCGGGACTCATCCGGCGAACCCAAACCGAAGCCGAGCAGCGGCTGCACAGTCTCCGCTTACGAACCACCTCGTCAGAATCCAAGGCGTGTTACGAGCGGCGTCAACAACTGTTCGAACGACGCGACAGCCATGGTGTCCCACCGGTCCCCCGGGCAAGGGACCGACTGCGGCAACACAACTGGCAAAGACCATAGCCCCCTCACAGAGGGCGGAACGTCAGATACGAGCCATACGCACCGTCTTGCACCGCTGTCCTTAAAACTTGCCACAGGAGATCTCAGTTCCGACCTGGGACTCCACCCCCACTTTCCTAAAATCCTTGGCACACCCCTTTTTGCACTTTCGGGCCCCCATCCCACTCTCATCAAGAAGTCGCGATGGGCGTGAGGTTGGGCGTCACAGCGTTGGCCAAGGCTAGTGACCCATCCATCGCCCCGCAGACACATTCAGACTCACCGACGCTCTGTTCGAGAGATGTGTCTAAGTCCCTAGAAGAGTTACAGTCTGAGTGGTCAGGGAAGGACCCCAGAGACTCTTGGGTGATGATCAGTAGAGGTCCTACGAGTGAACATTTCGTGGTAGAGGTTGATGTAGGTGGCCGCAAAGTGGGTGCCTTCGCAGACATAGGCTCTACATGAAATTTCATTAGTCGTGTTTGTATGGATAGATTGCGCTTAGGGGACCAAGTGCAGCGGCTTAGCAGAACTGTAGCTTCTGCGCTAGCCCCCAACCATGGATGGTGAAGTTGACATCGACGGAATTGTGGAGCATCGAGTGATGCCCGTGCCTAAACCACCGGGCAGAGGCCGCCCTCCTAAGCCAAGAATGCAATATTGTGTCAGATTCAAACATCATCTGGATCCCAGCGAAGATTGGTGGTTCACGAGAGAAGAACACATGCGAACAGCACCTCAAGTTATTGCAGGCTACGAAAGAGAACTCAAGGGGAAGATGCCTGCAGATTAGACGACTTCTCAGAGGACTATCGAAGAAAGGGAGGAGGGAATGCGAGGATCTGGGTCCTCGGCAGGCCTAAGGGGCCCCTGTTGCAGATGTGCCCGCCCTAAGTGAAGGCGGGCCTAACAAATCACAAGAGGCCCTCAGCTGCCAAATTCGTATTTGGGATCCAGGCAATTGTGACGCGCAAGTTGGTTGAGGGAAACACAGGCAAGCGAAGACATTCCACAGCCTTCCGGGCCTTTCCAAAAATGCAGGCCCTGGGCAAGAATCACAGCCTCATACACAGATAGTTGGGAGGCCCAACCAAACGAGGCCCAGTGGCTGCAACGTAGACGCAGCATACTAGGGCCTACCGGAAGCTTCTGGGCCGAGGCCCAGGCCAGCCAGGCTGCGAAGTCAGGCAAGCTCATTCCATATAGGAAAGAGCTCGCTGCCTGGAGATTCATTCAGCGCTTGCTGGCTGGCGGCAGCGCTGCTGGAGCTTTTGCTCGCATGCTGGCTGCTAGCGCTGGAGCAAGGTGCTGCACTCGTGCGGTCGTGTGTGGAAGCAGGGGAGGGAGAGGAGGATGATAATGATGACGATGTGAGGGCACATACCTGGTATTGGCGATGGTCTGCATGGGCGACATCTACAAGTCCTTCGTGAGCTGCTGACGTCAACAGTTGCATTGTCAATCAGTAGGCAGACAGTAGCTGTGTAGGGAGCAGGCTGGGTGCCGAGCGCCAAGTAGGGAGATAGGGCCTGGACACTCATGTTGGTGGTGGCGAGAGCAAGCTCTCATTGACATTGGTTTTCAGTGTTACGATTCTTCATTGGTGTTATATTGGTGCATTTCTGCTTTCTGGAC
>BFEA01000124.1:2552181-2566727 GCA_003427395.1 Chara braunii
AAAAAAAAAAAAAAAAAAAAAAAAAAAACAATCAATAGCCGGTCAGGCTGGCCGTCTCACAGGTGCCATTGAGAAAAGAATAAAAAGGTTTGTGTCGTAAAAAAAAAAAAATAATAATAATAAAAAGAGAAGAATATAAGCTCATCAGACCAAAAAAGTAAATAATAAAAAAAATGGATTGCTTAAATCGCTCCTGTGAGGATCACGCAGACATCGTGTGCCCTCGTCCTACACTACAGTCCGTCGTCAACCAAAAAAAAAATAAAAAAATAGAAAAAAATCAGTCAATCAATCTCCTCCCACTGACACGTGTACTCACAGCGCCACGTGGCGCACAACCATGACAGGCAATCGTGTGTAGTCGGCAATCAAGTCATTAATTAATTAATCTTCTCTCCACATCGTGATTGGTGATTGCAACACATCACCGTAGCAATTGGTACACATCAGGTCCTCATCATCTATAGGGGCATCCGACAAAATTGGAACGACACAAAGATTGATTGGCTTGAAGACACCAATCAAATCAAAAGCCACGCAGAACCAACGGGCCTTTACCTCAGCTGGTACGTCTATGGGCCTCGGCGCACTATTCGCCATCGGCCACAATTTTGATTGCATGTGGACATCATTTTGTCCAGATGCATTCGAAATCTTGGCGGATGGCGAGTAGTGCAACAAGGGCCTATAAATTGTTGAAATGCAGACCTGAGTTCGAGACGATGTGGGACCAGATGAAAAAAAAAAAAATCTTGAATTAACCTAGCAGGTAGGGCCGGTCAGATTCACGGTGATATCTGAGGACTGTCGCCCCCCTGCCCCCTGGAAAAAAGCCCCCTGGGGTAAGTCCCACTACCACCGTTTTGAGCTACCTCAACGCCTGAATGTGGACGCTTTTGCGAAGTTGTGCAGAAATGGTGTCGAGTTTCCTGAACTGCACGTCTCCACAAACACATCCAGATGCAGGCGTTGAGGTGGCTCAACGCTGCTAGTGGGACTTCGCCCCCGAAGAAACGCCTCCTTGGGCGATGAGTGTAGAGTGTGGGCATCGCCGAACCACTCACGGAACGTGAAAAAGGCAAAACCTCTGGCAAATCATGCTCTGCCATTCTCTGCATCCTTTTCTCTGATCCTAATACAGGTCCATTTAGCTCAGATCGTTCAGTTTCTATGTGTTTTTATGAGTTCCGGTTCCTGTTGGTGCCCTAAAAAGCGAAACTGAAATAGGGAAGGTTGTCACTGAATTTGACCCGATCAGTGATCCCGACGACCCCAAGCTGGGTAACTTGAAATACCAGCTTCATCCAAGTGCAGAAGAGAGGTTTAGACCTCGACTCAAGGTATGGACAGGCACGGATTACCTGATGGCTGACTTGGTGAACTCTAACACACCCTGGTGCTCAAAATGTAACAGATATGGGAACAAGGCGGAAGATTGCCCGTACTGTTACTTCTGCAACAGATACGGCCACTTCACTGAGGATTGCAAATCTGACCCTGATCTCAATCAGAAAAGCAACCCTCAATCGTCGCACCGAAGGCAGGCATCACATTGGTTTAGTCCTCATGTCTGCACCTCGGACCTCAACAGGAGGCGGAACGAGTGGGCAGGTACTTATCGCTCATATGAACCGTCCCCGTCATGGGGGGAGAGAAGGCCCTACAAAGGGAACCATGATCCTTCCTCTCGGCCTATGATGGGACAGAAGATGGACATGGCCAGTAAAGGTAATGGGAAATTGCCCTCAGAAGGTAAAACTGCCTCGCGCCCCGTGGGCGGCCTACCAGGAGGCTTCTCCGGTGGGATCCCATCTCAGAATGGAAGAACGAGAGAATGGACAATCCCGTCTGATCCAATCCACAGTCAGGCAGGGTCGGGCCTACTGGCTATCACAGAGGCCGGGGAAGACGGCAAGCAAAAGGCTTCTCAGGAACCGTCCCCCAGCCACTCTGGCCCTACCACAGGTTTCAGTCCAACTGGGACTTCCTCGCCACATCAGCCTCCCAAGAAGCCACGCACAGAGGACTCCAACATGGAAAATGTAACTCAGCCTTCTTCAACTCCCCCTCCGCTAGTTGGGCCTGTGTCCCCTGCGACAGCACAGGACAATCCCTTCGTGCTTTCCCCGTTGGTTTTCAAGCAATGCAACCAAAACGTCATGCTCCTACTCCTGAGGGATGATGAGAACAAGTTATTCCTCCCATCTTCTACCTCTGCAACCTTCCCCCAGCCTGCGAACTTCATGCAATGGGCCAGGAAAACGCTAGATAAAAGGTACTTTGTTCGTCCTGTACCTGCTCTGCCCATGTCCTCAGCCTACAGAAAGGGGCAATCGGGCAAAACCCACCCAATTCTCAGCTTGGGTATTGAAGCAGTACTCGCGCCTGGTATGGATCCCCAGACCGCGGACAAAGGACTGTTTTGGGCCCCCATTTCCTGGTTCAAAAAGAGCAACCGGAAGGAAAAAATTTATCCTTCCTTGGGAGATGGTATCTCCGGAGATATCATCGCTGAACTTGATGCACCCATCCCACGAGAAAGATCGTTGTTCTCAAGATACATCCCTGAGACAATGAAATTCCTGTGGGATGCTGCCGACATGATCACCCACACTAACCATGACACCTCCTCTCATTCGCCTATCCACATGAAGGCTCTGGCGGGCTCCGCCCATGGACAGTAGGCTCCGGGTAGCTACCTGGAATGTACGCGGATTGGTAGACAACAACGGGAAACATAAGCGCTCCCACCTAAAGTCATGGATACACTCCAACCACGTCTCTATGATGCTGTTGCAAGAGACAAAGCTCTCAAAGGACAAGGTGTCCACTATGCCAAGTGGTGGAGTGGACCCCAAACATGGGCTCCGGCCCAAGGTTCAAGGGGAGGCACAGGTATTCTAATCCATAGTAAGCTCTTACCGTTTATTCACGAATCCGGTTTTGACCCACAAGGTTATTGGTCGTGGACGACACTGAACATTGATAACAGTAAATGGGGTTTTATGTCTGTATACGTCCCGTCTGAGCATGCAGGGAAAGCACAATTTATTAATGACCTTAGTGATAAGATTCCACCCGTCGACTTCCTGATCATTGGGGGTGACTGGAATACGGTCCCTAATCCGGACCTCGATTCAACCACCCCCTTCTCTCATCCGAATGAATCTGCTGCAATTAACGACTTGATGGTAGATAACGGTCTATTTGATCCATTCCGCTCGCTACACCCCGAACTACGGGAGTATACTTGGTCTTCATCTACCCCATCCGAATCTAATATCCTTACGGAACGTAGACTTGACTTCTTCTTGACTAATGATAAGAACGGTGTTTTCGTTAAAAGTGAAATTGTTTTCATGTTCACTTTTTATTTTAATTGTAAAATGACACAAAGAACTAAGGGAAAAATAAGCAAACAACGAGAAAACAATGGTTATTCATGAAAGCTATTGAAGGAAATTAAACATAAATTTTCACCTCGAATGTTCACATGTACACAAGCCGCAAACATGTTGACATGTCACTCAGTAAAACACGCCAACCTCATCAAAAACTGATGAGAAGTCTAGGAAATGTCATTATACATTGTTGGCAATCCACTCTATAAACATGTCACTCAGTAAAACACGCTAACCTCATCAAAAACTGATGAGAAGTCTTAGATTAGGAAATGTCATTATACATTGTCAACATATTTTCAAAATTGCCTACAATACACATTTTCACCCAGAATGTTCACACTAAGTAAAAATGTCAACCTCATTTTTCCAAACCTAGAACCTGAATTCTCATTGACTTTCCTATCTAACCATTGACAAAATGTCAAATGTTATTCTAAGTCTCATATCAGGAATACTATCTTGTGAGAAACCGAACGGAGGGAAGTGACCTTTTGAAAGCAAAGATGCAAAACCTAACATAAAAACACCACAACTAGAAGAATCCTCTTGAGCGGGAATCCCATCTACTGATGTATCAAAGTAGGATGTAGGCTCCTCCACATGATATTTTTCCCGAAGATTTTGTCGCTGAAACTCCGCTCTGAAAAAACCTGCCAAAAGTTCGAGGGTTGGACCGTAGTCAACACGATGGACAGAGTCTACGAGGCGGAATTTACACTCAGAGCGATCTATACTAACATAAGTTAAGGCTCAATGATTTTCGAAATGGAGAGGGATAATTACCAAATCAAAATTGAAAAAATTTATGTCCTTCACCCATCTCGTCCCTTCAGAGTATGTGATTTCAACGAACTGAGCTTTTAACAATCTGGGAAAGAAAAAAGAATTTAGAATATGCACAGATGGAATGGTACAAGAACTTTCATCCTTTGCCACTTCTGCACATGTCGAGTCCACCTTCTTGATGTAGTCATTGGTGATCTGAACGGCTAACAGGTACAAATTGACGACTTCATCATTTAACCATTCCCCATCTTTGGCGGCGAGCATGACGTCTTTTTTTTCCACCTTCCACCTCCCCTTGTAATCGGCAATGCCGTATTCTTCATTCTCTTCAGTGTTGCCGGTAACTATTTCAAGATACTCCTTTTCTTCTACAGTAAGGCGTACTGTTGCTAAAGGAATCTGAAACGAAGAGTCATGCACTGCATACAAACATATATATAAATAACAATAGAGCGACTAAGACTTCACACAAAAACAAGTGATAGACTACACAAATATGAGCTCATGTTGTTGGTTGTCTATCGTTTTTCGTCATCAGTGCTGCTATCCATAACAGATAAACTGCAACCCGCACGATGCAATTTCTTCCCTTCTGTGAGGCTTATTCCAACAGCTTTAAACATCCTTAAGGCAACTGGCTTCACAAATGGAAATGTCATGGGTGTACGACTTCTTCTCTCATTTTTTGGCAATAACGACAAAGTTGACAAAGCTTGCAAGCCATGACGAATGATATTCTTCTCTCTCTTCCTTTGCGAATGTACATGTGTCATTTTCCACAGTTCTTTTCGTCGCCCTGCATGATTGACAAAATAAAACATAATGAGTTACAAGTCCGACTTTCCGTTGTTGAAACTGACTCATGAATACCAATACAAAACATATGGCAATTGCACTAAGTCTTCATACAAAACAATTGCAGTATTTCTTTTCAGAAAACGCACAGTTCCAAAGCTAGGTAAATAAACAATACAGCTGAGGGATCGACACAATGGGAGATGCGTGCATGTGATGTACCCACTAATCCACATATAGTATTAGATATTGTTCCTAAGATAAGAAAGTGCTCACCTCGATGGTTAACTCTTAGTTTTTCTTCAACACGACCTTCTGTCACACCTTCCATATGCAATGGCGCAATAGGAGATTCCTCGATAGCTATCATGAGGTTAGCAGACTGTGGTGTTTGAGGTTGTTCAAGCGTTTGTTTAGGTTGTACAAGTACAGCTTGCTCCGTTGTACTAAGGACTATATGTACTTCATCCTCTTCGATGCCGTGTACATAGAGAGTTTCTTTCTCCTTTACGCCCTCAAAAGTGTCCTGGAAAGTGTCGCTTACTTCGGCCTTTATCGTCGACGACGGCATCTGCAATTTCGTGAGTGTACCAGTAATATCCACTTCAATCGCGACACTGTCGCCCACTAGTATTGTAGTCGCCCAAACTTGGTCAGCTGTACTCACGCCCTCGCAACTCACACCGCCTTTTCGTCCCGAAGTTTTGGCACTCACACCGGCAATCGATCCCCGTTGCTGTGTCGGGTTGGACTCAACCACAAGTTTCTCCGCTCGGTCAAGCTGGGAGCGCTCCAATAGTGGACCCCTGTCGTGTTCGACTCGACCGTGTAACCCTTCGACAGGTGAAACAACGTCGATTGGTCCCAAAGCCTTGCCACTTGTATCGACGATTGATCCCGTTCCCACTGTCGGGTTCGACTCGACAGTGACTGCTGGACGAGTGTCGTGTTCGACACGACCTCGTGACTCTTTGACAGGTGAAACACCGCCGATAGTTGTACTGCCTCCCCGTGGTCCCGAAGCCTTGCCAGTCGCACCGGCGATCGTTTCCGATCCCACTGTCGGGTTCGACTCGACCGTGTGACTCTTCGCTCGGTCAAGCCGGGAACGCTCCAATGCGACGCCACTGTCGTGTTCGACTCGACCGTGGGACCCTTCGACAGTTGAACCACCACTCGATCCTGATCCCTTGCGCTTTGTCTCTTGAGGCCCCTGAGACCCTTCGACAGTTGAACCACCGCCGTTTGGTCCTGTAGGTTTGCCATGCCCACCGCCGCTTGGTGCTGATCCCTTGCCTTCTGTTGCTTGACGCCCCTTAGACTTTTCGGTTTGTTGTCGTTCCCCACGACTTGCGTCCTTGCCGCTTGCACCGTCATTCAGTTCCGTACCCTTGTCACTTGCACCGCTCCCCGATCGCAATCCTTTGCCATGCGCACCTCCGCTCGATCCCTATCCCTTGCCATGGTCACCACCGCCGCTTGATTTTTTCCTCTCCCCAAGATCTTCTCTGACATGCCAATAATATCCATAAGCTGGGCTGGTTTGTCTATCATAGAACTCTTCCAGATACTCAAGCCACTGCGATGTTTTGAACTCTTGGAAAATTTCTTCTGTTCTTTCATCTAGTCTTGATTGAGAAACCTCCGGATTAAGACGCTGGAGTCGCTTGGTAATCTGATTTTTGACATGTTTCAGAAAGTTCGATCCTGACATACGTCTGTGGAGGCAAAACTGCCACTCCCCTTCTTCTTTTATAACCATAACCCACCTCCCTCTCGCCAATGCAGGTTGGAAGTGTTGGGGGTGCCATATAATGTGATGACCCCATGTGGCATCATCCGTCACCGTATAATCGTCTTGGCACACTATAGGCCCCTGAAGCAGTCGAATGTCTGCAGGGATTGTGCCTTCAATCTCGTACTCCAAAGGCTCATCAGGTGGAGGTGGTTGTGGAGTTCGAGAGCGTAGCAATTCCATAATAGTACTTGGGTTGTGTGCAAATGGTGCCAGAATTGCCACCAACTCTGGGGAGAGCATTGCAGAACACTCGGATCCAGATTGCCTCCGGATGCCACCGTCATCGTATTGCCCGCCATCTGAGTCGGCGTAACAATAGAAGAAGTCAGCGGCTGAGTCATTGACTGACCCGTTGAACCCGCCATGCTCGAAGCTCCTCCAGAACCGGACGATGTGCCTGGAACACCCATTCTCTGCGAACCCGGGCTACAAGCTCTTTGCCTCTCAGCTGCCAAAGCCGCTTGCAAAGTGCCATCAACACTCTCTTCTTCTAAGTCGTCGGCATCAAAGTCCTCACCATCCACAAAACAAGTCGCATAACCTGCGATTATAAACGCCCCGATTTGTTGGTCGAAGTACATGGTCTCGAAGCGGTCGAGAAATGAAACCTCCTTCTCCGTTGGTGCTTTATGATAACCCCTCAAGAGCTTCTCCACTTTACTTCTTCTGAGGACATAAATACGTTCCCTTCTGTCTTGCGGCTTTGTTTCGAAGAGAAACTCTCAAATATTGACCACGTTTTGGCCAACCTTGTAGACGAGATCACGCCCTTCATCATGTCGAGGAGGCGGCTTAGTAAAGTTGGCGTGGTAATCTCGAGTTTTGACCATCTTGTCAATGAATTGAATGAGGAACTCGAACTTCATACCCTCCCCTTCCAGCACAATGCAATGACGGTGACTCTTTAACAACTCCCAAACCAATCCCGCATGACCTTTCCCGAGGAAAACAACAGCCTCATCCGCATGACAAAAATGCTCTAATGTCTCCACCATCGCATTCGGCTCCCTTTCCATACCATCATAGACCACTTTCTCCGGTGGATCCATACCTACCATTTTCCACTTTGATGGTAGAAAGTTCTTCTCCACGACATCAGTCAACATCTTCGGCTTTCTCTCTCTCCGCACAAGTGCCGATATGTCAGTCACCCGCTCGGCGGATGATGGACCTGCAACTTGAATATCTTCAAACAAGGGAATAGTGTTGTGATGAAAATCCCCGTCGTTGGAGTACATGATGACCACCATTCTGTCTGTGTCCTCCAAAGGCAAGTTTGCAACCTTATACACTTTCCCCTTTGTTTGTTGTAGACGAGTCCATTTGAGAAGATCCAATTGAATGTCCCACATTGCGACTCGCCTCAAGAATGTGAACTCGCAAGGGCGTGGAACGAAGCACAACAATGTCCAATACTCGCCGCCAAGTTTGTCCATGAACTTCTTGAGTCCAGCAAACACTTATTCAGTCCACGCACCCATCTGAGCGGCACAAATCCAGGATGGCTGTGTGGCACGTCAGGTGTCTGACGACTCTAAACATCTTCTTGCAATCCATCTCGTCTAAAATATCGCTCGGTTCTCACTGGAACGACACGAATACAGATGTCACGTCCTGTTTCTGGAAATGTATGTATCTCGCTTGTCCCGACATACGAATGCTATGCGAACCCCCAGTTTCAGATCTACGCAACAACTTGTTGACAAATTGAATGAACTATTCAGGGCATTTATTTGCAAGCGATTTTGTTTTCTTGAAGCCCTCCTCTCCTTTCTCATCCTCGCCTCCAAGTGTAGCCGAAAATGACCGCACCCAACTCGTTTCTTTGAAATGTCGTCGCTGGTCGATCCACCTCTCCGATGTCAATCCATGATCAGAATATCTCGCGAACAAATCAGAAAGGTTGTCGAAGAATGGTTCCTTCCACTCCGACGGCTTCTTGTAAGGGTCAGAAATGAAGACGAAGTAGTGAAACATTCTCAACATTGCTCTTTCCTGCTTCACCATTTCCACGTATGTCTCCATTGAATGTTTCTCGACAGTGTTAACAGCTTTACTTAGCCTTGGAGCCAATACGACACTTCCCGTGAGAATGTCTCTCAACAGCTGCAGCCTCTCACGCCTCCCCAACGTATACATAGCCTTCCATGATCTGACATCCGGATCGCGCACAGCCACGAAGTAACCATGTCCTCTAGTACCCTAAATCCAGTGCACTGGAACCCTGACTCCTTTTTCCAACTCGAATCCGGGGCCAGGTCTCAGCGCTTTCCCCGATTCACCTTGTTTGGTGGCAGGCTTCACCACATCTCTTCCCGGCAACTGTCCACTCTCCCAAGTAGAATACACTTGTTGCACCTTCTCGAACACATCGTCCGTCGCCCTTGCCAATATCATGCGAGGCCCGAGGACGTCGGACCACTCCTTGCTCCAAGGCTGAAGTGAAAGAGTAACCAAATGATCACTCCCGGTCGCGCGCAGAGCCATCGCCGCAAACTCTCTGTAATCCTTATTTTTGACGTCTGCAGCAGATCCGCCTATAGCTTCTCGACGACCGACTGCTTGCCACAACTTTCGTATGTTCTTAATGATAGCAATCTGGTGCGGAGGAGTATTCCATTTGTCCTTCGCATTTTGGAAAGTGCTCAAGGTGCAGTAATTTTTCATGCTCCTATTCGGATAGTAAACAGGCCTTGCAGTCCAACAATCCAAACGGAGCTCACGGGCGATGTCAGGGCGTTCTTGAGAACATTTCCTCGCCGCTGCAACATTGTGTTGACCACTGAGAGGGTACCAGTAGTACTTGCGCACGGATTGGAGATCGAATTCGCGGGGCGTCACTCTTCTCGCCCTCACATTCGTATCGGAAGCGTCAGTATGAATTGTATCATGTAGCCCAATCAACAGAAGGACAGGCTTCTCGTACAATGCACATACATTCACCCCGGCTGCCCCGGTCGTTCTCTCTCTGATAGCTGCCTCACCCGACTCAACCATTGTTTTGTAAAGGTCATCAATAAGCTCCCGATCGAGGAAGCGTTGATTATATCTGAATTTCTCATCAGGGATATCCAGAATCCTGTCCAACTTGACAGAAATGAACTGCATTTCCGGCCTCTGGTTACCATTCTCGTCGAACTCACGGAAGAAGTCTTTGCTCAGATGACCAGAAGAATTCCCATGCGGCAGAATCTGCAAACCGGGCGGTCTGGTGATTGTCTTGCCCACAGCGTCTTCATCCGACTGTGGTTGGTCCGGTGGAAAAACGGAAGTTTTTTCCATCACACCCCCCTTCGCTGCTTTTTTCGTTGGCTGCCATTTTTTCTTCATGGCCTCCTCAGGCTCCCGCGTACGTTGGACGGCCTCCTCAACTGCCAGCATTTTCAACTTGCGTTTGCCCTCCTCTTGCTTGGCTCTCCCCTCCTGCTTGGTTTTCTTACTGTCCATAACACTTCTCCTCTCTTGCCTCATCTTCCTTTTCTTCTCAGCTAGTCGTACTGCATCGTCATGCGCCGGCTCGACCCCAACTTCGCGGTGCATTTCCCCGCGCCTTAGATCCGCTTCCCAATGCCCATGACCCGGGGCGAGCAGCTGCGTTCGTTTGGAACCTCGATGCACATCTGCATACCCTCCCTCGCCGGTCGTTTCCTCTTTTTGCCCTTCGTCCTCATACTCAACCCCTAGACGACCCTCCAACTCGCCCGACCCACCCCTCTCGCTGATTGTTTGTTCACTCTTTACTTCCTCTTCTTCGCCATCCTCCTCACATTCTTCGTGTTCTTCATCGCGCTCCCATTCTTCTTCGTTGTTCTCCTCGTCGTCATCTCCAAAATAATGCGACCCAGCAGGAATGGCCAACTCATAGCGCGGCGGGCGGACCAAGGAAACGGGTTCCTTGGTTGATGTCGGTCTACGCTTCACAGGGGCTGACGACACGATTTGGCCGCGACACGGACCTTTCTCCCCGATCTACCCTGATTTCGGAACTCGTGTTGCAGCAACCGTAGTCCGAATTGATGGCGGAGGGCGGGCACCTATAATGATCGGTTTCGACGACAGACCTGCCTCCAAAGACGACGAAAGCACGCTTTTCGGTTCAGATATGCGGTCGGAAGCATGCACCACCGGCTCATGCCCTGCGACCACATGTCTGTCGAAGAATGCGAAAACCGATCGAAGGTCCGGCAACGTCAATTTATCAATCCCAGGCGGATTGAAAATGTCATAAAGCCTTTTGCCGTACCCAGCGTGTTTGGCCCAACGAAGAACAATGCGTTTGACATTCGCAATCCGCTCACCTCTAGCGTTAAGGACCATCGTCAACTCCAACATGGCGAACTGTGAATTTCCTCCACTCCACTTCACCACACCGCCAATCGGAACAATGTTATCTTTGATCACCACGTACAAAACCAGCCCACCTGAGGTTCCCCTATTCTACCCACCCAGTCCACCATCCAGCACTTGTCTTTGTGGTCGACGACAGGCACCTCGTCTCCCACACCTGCAGCGGACGTGTCACCAGACCTTTTACGCCTCGGCACAACGTCCATCGCAGATTTCCCCTGTCGACCAGTAGCCTCCTCTTCTCGACCCGCAGCCCCACCACTCATCAGCACAGCCGAATCCGGTCCCGAACCTCGAACATGGGCGGAAGGAGTGCCCGTAGAAAGTGCACCCCACAGCACCGGGGTTCGATGACCCTTAGACCCTGGTGTGTCGCCAGCCCCCACGCCAGCCGTCGGTGTCCCCTTCCGTTTTTTCGGAGACTGCTCCATGCTCCCGGAACCAGCACTAATACGTCGTTTGCTTGGCTTCCCCTCGCGATCCATGCCGAGCAGCTAGTCGCAACTTAAGAAAACGCACAAGCGAGAAAGCAGTCATTGCTTTGCTAACGTGCAAACACCTTAACACTTGAGAACAAGAGTAGACAGGAACACAGAGCAACTGAAGCGGGCCGCAGCCCGCCAGCTCGTCGTCGTTTCACTGTCGTGTCGAACTCGACGACCGTGCCACGACGTCCTCCAGTACCGTCGAATCCGACACGAGAGCGACATTGGGGTGTCGTCGTGTCACTGTCGTGTCGAACCCGACGGTACTGCGCGGGCTGACCAACCGTCGTGTTGGACACGACAGCTACACTGTTGTCTGCCGTGCGGCAGTCGACCAAGTGACCCTTCATGCACCGTCTGGTCGACAGATAACAGTGTCCATGTCGTGTTCGACACGATGGTCGCTAAACGGTGCCTGTAGGGGAGATGACCGTCGTGTTCGACACGACAGCGACACTGTCGTCCGCCGTTCGACARTCGACCAAGTGCCCCTTCGGGCACCGTCTCGAATCCGACACGAGAGCGACATTGGGGTGTCGTCGTGTCACTGTCGTGTCGAACCCGACGGCACTGCGCGGGCTGACCAACCGTCGTGTCGGACACGACAGCTACACTGTTGTCTGCCGTGCGACAGTTGACCAAGTGGCCCTTCATGCACCGTCTGGTCGCCAGATAACAGTGTCCATGTCGTGTTCGACACGATGGTCGCCAAACGGTGCCTGTAGTGGACCTGACCGTCGTGTTCGACACGACAGCGACAGTGTCGTCCGCCGTTCGACAGTCAACCAAGTGCCCAAGTGCCCCTTCGGGCACCGTCTGGCGACCATCGTGTCGAACACGACAGCGACACTAGGGTGTGTTGTGCGACATTTGCCGGGTTCGATACAATGCTCGGCGGACGGTGCCTAAAGGGGCACTTGATCACGAGAACACAAGACAACAGATCGCAGACACTGGTTAACACGGAGAAACATTGACTGCTGAATGTTTGTGCACGCAAAACATCAGAACAATGAGTTTTTTGTTTCCCGAAAGGAAACACAACATGAGAACAACAATCAAACACTAGGCTGGCAGCGATGTTTCGGTGTCCAAAGCCGACCAAAAACACGTCATCATTCCCGGTTTTCAATGAATCGAAAACAATATGAGGACAACAACGTCAAACGTGTGTACTTTTGGCCACTGAACACATGACGAGAACAACTAGCAGATACCGCGTATTGTTATCGAATAACACATTGAGAACAACAATCAAGAACAACTAGCAGATACCGCGTATTGTTATCGAAATAACACATTGAGAACAACAATCGCAATGCGAATTCCACGAGGCTGTCTATCGACTACGGGAAACAATCTCGCCTTTGCGGCCATTTCGGCCATTCAGTATGCCGTTTTGGCCATTCAGTATGATGAAGACTATCTACCGACTACGGGGAACAATCTCGCCGTTGCGGCCATTCATCACGGTAATTGGCGATCCGAAGGTCAGTTGCTGCGCCGTCTCAGCAAACACCGAAATGTATGTCATTCGCACGAACCCGGATTTCCCGACGAGAGAAACGCCTATAGCATCCCGAATTGAAACGACTTTAGCCTCGACCTCGCGCCATGCGACAACGTCCTCCACCTGGCCACCCACCACGATATCCAGTCTCCTGTCTACCCTTCTTTGAACTAAACACATATCCCTCCCTGACATAGACAACTCGTTCCTGGACACATACACGACAGCATCGGTCAAGTTTCTAGCCCTGCTTGAAACGATAATACAGAGGACCCTACAAAAGATAAAGTATGCCAGACGCAATTTCACACAACAATACGAAACTGCTCCTGGCGACAGACCGGGAGATCGCAACGGATAATGATCGATGAACTGAGAATGTCGCGCACAATCGAGTAACTCCTGTTTCATAACACGACACCAGGTGCGAGGCGAGGTTGTTACGTATTCGCAGTCCAAAACCCCCACAACACGGCTTATTTTTAGTTTTTTACACAGTAGCGGCAAGCGCACGGGACGCAACACATCGAACGACACGGGAATGCGTTTGCCGAATTCGGACATATTCGCGAACTCATAATCGCACGCCCACGGGCATCTCTCCATCATGTTCACCCACTCGCACTCCTCCCACAGGTCCAAATGTTTGTCGCCAAACGGGAGGATTATCATTCAAGGGTCGCATTCAAAGTCTTCTGGACAAGCGCCTTCATAGGTTACGCTACCCTGACATTGCCGGACGTACAGCGCGCAAGGTGGGAAAGGGTGTGCCTTGCGTGCACGCCAAAGTGTTGGGGTCATATTAGAGATCTCCATAGCAACAGTGAAGAGAAGACAACCTGCACGGCACAAAGGCAACGGTCAACAGCAGCAATAGAACAACCAACAGCAGCATAGAACTTTCAGCCCGCTCCCACCAACAATGGAACAAACCAGGCCGCACGACAGCACAATGCACAGAATCTATGAGCGCAATCCACACCCATGCACGGTCCATAGCACTGCACACAATCATGAACGATCCAATGACACTGCACCGCGCACATTCTCATTCCACTAGAGGACAAGGAAGGATCGTGTTCAACTCAACGACAGGGTACTCGCCTATCGTGTTCGACACGACGATCATGTTCGATTCGACGTTCGTGTCCGACTCGACAATCGTGTCCGACTCGACAATCGTGTTCGACTCGACGATCGTATTCGATTCGACGATCGTGTCCGACTCGACGATCATGTTCGCCTCGACTATCGTGTTCGCCTCAACTATCGTGCTAGACTCGACGATCGTGTTCGACTATCGTGTTCGACTCGTCTATCGTGCTAGACTCGACGATCGTGTTCGACTCGACGACAGGGCACTCGACGAACGTGTTCGACTCGACAAACGCAGTCGACGATCGTGTTCGACTCGACGGTCG
>BFEA01000124.1:2574878-2584965 GCA_003427395.1 Chara braunii
GTTCTTTCATGTAAGCCTTTAAGTTCAAGGAACATCAGATTCCGAACTGATTGAAATATTGTCAAGTTGAACTTGATCCGACACTCAATGAGTCTCACGTTTTGCAATATGTGTCCATGTTGTGTAAGCTTGGTATTATAATTAATATAATAAATTGAATATGACTTCTTGGATTTTGCGATAGAATGGATGTATTTATGTTATGAAAGGTTGGGATATAATCCTCTGCTCTTGTTGTTAAACTTACTTTTGTTCTGGCAAATTTGTTAATTTCAATATGTTCACTTTTTACAAAACATTTCATTTTTAACGAAAACACCGTTTAAGGTTCTACAACTAACACACAGGGTAGACAACATCATGGACCCGCTCTCAGATCATAAACCGGTACGCTTGGAAATCAACAGTGGCTCGCAAGCCACAAAAGACAAGAGTCTCTTCAGGTTGAGCCTACGCGTATTAGAGGACCCCGGGGTGGTAGACTGGGTATGGATGACATGGGAAGAATGGAGGAATTCCACGACTCTCTTTGACGACGAGGGCTTATGGCTGGATAAAGGTCTCACTCTTATCTCTAACCAGCTAAAACTTATATCACGAGTCAAGGACGTGAACAAAAGATATGAAGAAATACAAATTAAAAGGAAAATAGAAAAACTAGACAACAAAAAATCTGATTGCTTCTTTTCTGCAATACTTGCCTTCCGAAAAAAAAATAGGCTACTACAGGAATGGGAGAACCTGCAAATCAGAAATCACAACCTTTGGAATAAATACAGACAAATAGATAAAATTTTGTACATTGACAGACTCACTGATAAGACAGCTAATGCAACTAGGCACCTGGGTAACAATACACTCATCCCTCTCCTTTGACACCCCACTGATCCTAATTTACCACAAGCTAAAGATCCTTCTAAGCTCTGCGAGTATGTAAGACTATTTTATGAACAGCTACTTACCTCTGAAAAAACACATTCGGCCCCCGTAGTACCCCCACAGCTAGAGGACTTCTTATGGAGCTCCACCAAGCGAATTCTCTCAGATCTAGAAGCTTCACCACTGGAAAATCAGATAACAATGACTGAACTTACTGAAGCTTTCCACAGTATGTCCGCCGGGAAATGCCCAGGCCCAGATGGCCTACCGGTTGAGTTTACATCCGATTCTGGAACCTCATCTCACCGGACCTTCTCAGAGTCTTCAACAATATCCTAACAGACCACCCTCTTGGTCCTCGGACAGCGGAAGGTATTATTACTCTCCTTTATAAAAAAGGAGATAAAATCGATGTGAGGAACTACCGCCCTATTTTCCTCCTGAATGTTCACGGCAAGATCCTCGCCAAAGTACTAGCTCGCCGTATTAACCCCCTACTCCACAAGCTAGTACACCCGGATCAGGCTGGGTTTGTACCTGGTCGACAGGTCCTAGATAATGTAATGACCGTCTCTCAGTCCATTGATTGGATCAAGCAAAAGAATCTAAACATAGCAGTGATTTTGATTGACTTCCAAAAAGCATATGATCGCGTTAACTGGGATTTCGTCCAGGCCACCTTGGAACGACCGGGAATTGATAAGAATTTCAGGAAATTCGTGGGCTCACTATATGGAGCATCTTCGGGCAGAGTTCTTGTGAACGGACACCCCTCCTGAGCCTTTCGTGTCACTCGCTCCCTGCGGCAGGGCTGTCCTCTAGCCCCTTCCCTATTCGTCATCCAACTAGAAGTGTTTCTGAACCTAGTTCGTAACCATCCGCAGTACGTGGGACTACAAATCTCTCCCAACTATTCTATTAAGGTATCTGCTCTGGCCGATGATTTCACTGCTATCTGTAAAAACTCAATCCCCTCACTGACAACTCTGGAAGAATGCCTCTCGGCATACGAAACAGCCTCCGAAATGAGGGTTAGCTGGCAAAAGTCGATAGCCCTCACACCGGACGACTGCCCACTGGTTGTAGATCTGGGTATCAAGACAAAATAATGCACAGAATCTGAGAGATACCTCGGGATTCAAGTTTCCTTTGGGGATCACGCAGCGATACAGACGTCAATAACAGAGAACTCTATCCGTGACGCCTGCTCATCCTGGTCAAAAACACACTTCTTATCCTTCCTTGGCAGAGCAATGGTCATCAACACGTTCATCTCCTCAAAAATATGGTACATCTTATCTATTCGCCCTCTCTCACCCATCTCAGAAACCAATATAAGAAGGCTACTTACTAAACTCCTTTGGAAAGGAAACACTGAAGCCAACTCAACCCTCAGTAAAGTTAGCTGGAAAAAAATCACAGAAAAAAGGAAGGACGGCGGACTGGGTATCCTGGACCCGGCTACCCAAAACCGTGCCCTACTAGCTAAGTGGCCAGTAAGGGCCCTAACTATGGAGGAACAACAACCGTGGGTAATTATAACACAACACTACCTAGCGGAACAATAACATCTCTCTAACCCCGATGCAGTTTGGTATGCCTTACTGATGCGCCCCTTCACTTCCAAACTGAGTGGTGATACCTGGAGTGGAATTCTCAAAGGATGGAGCAAGATGCTCCCCCAACTCCTCGAGGAACCATCGACTAAATTGGAAATCCTTAACACATGCTTTCTAGAGAACCCAGCAATCAGGGGAAAGGGCGGACTCCCGTTCTCTATAGCCAAGAGCTCTGGAAACTTTGGATTGAAGTGGATACAGAAAGGTGTATGGCTGATCCGCCACATATGGTGTGAGGAACACAACAGATGGAGAACAGTTGCAGAACTACGCCCACTGTTGGCGGGGCTCCGAAGTATAGAGACCAACTTGGAGGACATCATGCAGGCAATTCCGAAGAGCTGAGAGCAGATACTCTCGCGACCTTTCGGTGCATTTAGTGAACGACAATGGTTTCAACACGCAACCTCACTGAATATCTACTACAGGATTGACAAGGTTAATGAGGATGGTTTATACGAAGCTTCGGAATGGAATTACGAAAATTCCAGACTGGTGCAAACCAAGGAATCGTTTCGCGACTGGTGTCGCGGTCTGACTGACACGATGCACATAGTGAGTAGAAACAGCCGAATTTCAATCAGGGTCCCGAAGGCCCCGGTACATAGTGGGATCCGAATTTTTCCTGAAAATGGCCTCACTAACGATTGTGGGATCCAAGCCTAATGCTGCCAGAAGATACCACTCCGGGTTGAATTGTGGGGACCCCGGCCCCGACGTACTGTGCTTTGGAATTCAAAATAAACCGTTTAAAAAAAAAAAAAAAAAAAAAACCTCCGGCAAATGTATCTGCCTCTGTTCTTGCGGGAGATACATGGTTTATTTGCACACACGCAGAAAAGACAAAAACAAAAAAGATGGCGCCCCCGTCCCGCCACTCGCCAAATTTTTTTTTTTTTTTTTTTTTTTGGAAAGGGTTGACAATATATTTCAAAAATGTGGTATTGGGACGAGGCCGGGGACCTCACAATTCAACCCGGAGTTATCCTGGCAGCATCAGCTAGTTTCGCTTAGTGCACAGTGATCTTTTTCTGCCGGAAACCGGGTCCGGCGTCCCAGACTACTTCTAAATTACTTTCCAAAAAATTATAAATCTTGAAGTACAATTAAAAGGGCCTCCCTTTGGAGGGCTTTCCTAAGAACTGGTTATATAAACCTTGAAGTACTGTCTAAGGAAGTTACTTAAAACCCAAGTTAGCTAAACCAAAAGATCAAGCAATTCTCCATCATTGAGTTAAACCAAGAGCTGGAGAGACATCCACGATTAACAGTTGTCCTACTAGGAAAACAGTGTCGCAGCCTAAAAAATGGCTACTTCATCATGGGTGTTTGCTAGCCACGTACATAAGGTCATCTTTCCTTCTTGATTCACCCAGGCAAGCCTATTAGCCCTGGCCCAGGTTTTCAGGAACCAGTGGGTTCCTCTCCTGTGCCAATCAGCCCGAATAATATGCCTCAGGTCCTTCTTGACTTGTCGTTGCTGCTAAATGATATGTTTCTGCTCTCCAATGGCATTTCTGGCTGTCCAAATGACATTCATCAGCACGCCTCTGCAGACCATTGCCATGTAGCCCAAAGCAGAGCTATACTTAAGGCCTTGTGGGAGGATGCCTGTGAGCATCCACTGGTCCGACCAATCAAGGCCTCCCCCAGAGATAGTGGACCAATGTCCTTTCCACCACATCATAAGCTCATCTGCTAGGGGACAGCAGAGCCATAGATGCACCATATTTTTCCAGCCCCAATTACAACGCAGGCAGGTAGTAGGTACATCCATGCCCTTTGAGGCCAGCCATGTGGCCATGGCAGTAATAAGCAGAGACTGCAACCACATCAGGCCTGCGTGTTTCTGGACGGGGGCTTTAGTAAGACCTTTCCATAAATAACGCAAGTTCAGTTCAGACACCCCCTGAAGTTGTTGTGCCTATGCTCTTTTAATAGCCAAGAGAGTTGGGGTCTTCTTTAATTTAGCCTGTTGCAGCAACACCCCAACCTTTGGACGGAAAAGGAGGGGGGGGGTAGTCTGGACGTGATCTTCCATAGAATCCTTGTATTTCCATTCTGTCAGAATTGGCTTCACCCGATACGTGCCGGCATCCCTTCCCAGAGTTGCTGATAACTTACCGTGTCGAGAGGTCTGAACAGCCACTCGTACCTCCGCTAGGTGTCTGGTATCCTCCACTCTGTGATCTCCATCCTCTAGCCGTAATAGACCTGTTCTATTGGCTAGGCCTGGAAGCCTCCATGACTGCACCATTAGGCCTGAGGGTAATGCAGGTCCCAATACTCTCAAAATACGATTAGACTGAGTTTCATCCCTCAGCCAAGTCCCTTCTGCATTCTCTCTATTAGGGTGAAGCAGCTGCAACTATGATTGTGGGATTGCAGCAGTCAGCCTATTCAGATTAGTAGTGTCGTTGTGTATCCTGCGAAGCTTTGTTCTCAGGGCCAAAGGTGATATAAAAGTTGAAGTAGTGGTATCCCAGATGTCCCTAATCTGCAGTATACCTTACTTAACCCAGGAATTGCCAAAGACACCCATTACTTCTCCTGCTCCAAAGGAGGCACCATTCTGCTGGAGGATTAGCGGATTATCAAAGAGTAGTTGATTCAAGACCTCTTGTTTGGTATTTGGAAGTGCCCATTTATTAGGTTTCAATTTATTCCATGCTTGAAGTATACTCAAAATCCTGGACTTAGGACGGCGATTAGAGAAGGAGAGCATTAACATACAGAGCCAGACCTTAGAATAGTCCACCAGGCCCCATTCCTGACCTAACAGATATTGGGCCATAACCATCCAGATCTCGGTAGTTTCTTCCATCATGGCCCGTGTCGGTCATTTGGCCAGCAATGCCAAATTTTGCTGTAGAGGATCGAGAATACCCAGGCCGCCGTTCTTACGGGATGTTGCCACCACCTCCCATGCTGCCTTTGACAGAAATCCTTGGTCTGTCGTTGCATCCGACTTCCAAAGGTATCTTGCTGCAGCTGTACGGATCTTCCTGTAGGCTTCATCCCCCAACAAATGCAAGGTCAGTGGAAACCACAGCAGGGAGAAAGCAGATGAGGATAACACAAGCGCCCTTCCAAATAGAGAGAGGTGTTTAAGTCGTTCCCAGCCTGCAATCCTGGCTACCACCTTATCTGCCAGGATGTTATCTTGAACTTTTGAACAATCTGAAAGAGAAACTTGAACCCCCAAAAATCGATCTGAGGAGTTCGCCGGGACTTGACGCAGACCCCACTCCACACACAAAGCCTGGGATGGAGGAAGGAAAAATACAGACTTATCCCAATTAATAGAGGCTTCAGATAATACACAGTACTCATCTAATACCTTGCGAAGTTCACCCATACTACTTCTAGAGTTTTCACAGGCCACCGTTAGATCGTCAGCGATTGCCCCCCCCTTTCCATTGGCATATTGGGGACAAACGAAGGCCAACAATATTCGGGTTATTCCTTATGTTATCGAGCAGGGTCTCCAACTGGAGGACAAACATCAAGGGGGCTAGAGGACACCCTTGTCTTAAAGAGCGGGTAAGTGGGAAAGTTTCTGATTGTTTCCCATTAACCACTACAATGGCTGTGGCTCTGGCATACATTGCTCTGACCCATGTTCTGAATTGGTCGCCAAACCCTATGTTTAGCAAGGAGGTGTTAACGAAGGCCCAACCTACCTTGTCGTATGCTTTTTCCATATCTAGCATAAGAATAACCACATCTCGCTTTTCTTGGCCTATTATTTCTAAGGCCTGTACCGTAGTCAAGATCTTATCAAATATCAATCTTCCTTTCACAAAAGCCCCTTGTTCTTCCCCTACCAAAGTTGGGAGAAGAGAGGCCAAGCGCAAGGCGAGGACCTTGGCTAACAACTTATTTGAGACATTCAAAACAGTTATAGGGCGCCAATTTCTTATTTCTCTTTTGTCTCCTTTCTTATAAATTAGCGAGATCATTCCGTGGGTCAAGCTTTTAGGTAGAGAGCCCGTGGTCAGGGTTTCATTAAACATATCACAAAAGAACTGGCCAAAGGTTTCCCATGCTGATAAAAAGAACTCAATTGGGAGGCCATCCGGACCTGGGCACTTTCCTCGTGCCATGAGGCGAGCCGCCTGCGATACCTCAGCTATTGTAATGGGCTGATCCAGTTCCTTGCTTGTCTGAAGAGGGACCCTTTTGTTCGATCGTGTCAAAAAAAGATGGTGGACTGCCAAGTTAGTATCAAAGCTATCTCATGGTCTTCTAGTACTTACTATGTCTTTAAAATATTCCATTGCATAAATACATAGTTGTTCAGTTTCAACTGCCAGTGGTTGGTCCAGGGCAAAGGAATGAGAGAGCTCCCTCATTACCGGTCTGGCTTTACTTACCATTAAAGATTTAAAGGTCTCTTTAGTCATACGGTCATATCCAAGGATACCTTTTATCTTTAACCATTCCAGTTTGTTCGTCTGTTCCCGAATCTCAATGGCCTCTAGCTTCTCCATTGCTTTGGTTCTTTTCTCAGACCAATAGTAGTCCTGGAAAGGGTCCAAACCCATCAGGGATTCTGCATGTTCGATTATTTTAACCAGTTGTTCCTTTTCCCAGTTATAAGCGACCGCTTTCATTCGCAAAAAATCAATCATGGCCGCACACAAAATCTCGATTCCAACTTCAACCCATTGTTCTGTATTGAGGAACAAATCTTTTGCCCGTTGCCAATCTTCCATTTGAGCCTTTATCCAGAGTGGGATTCCTGGGTCTTTTAAGATTTGGACATTCAAATGGAAAGGGGGCTTGGCCCGGGATACTGTTTCCTTGGATAGTACGTCCATAAGGATGGGGTGGTGGTCGGAGATCGAAGAGACCTTTTTATCTGCCCAGACACACCGTTCCCAAGGGTCACCCCTTGCCAAAATAAAATCCAGGCGCCGCGTGGGTCGTGCCGTATTTCTTGACGGGCGTGGTCCTACCCATGTGAAGCCAAAAGCATCGGGATTAAGGGTTTTGTATACATCCACCAGTGCTTGAGATTCCATAAAGGAAGTCAGCAAGAGTGCATCATTTCGAATTGGAGTGGCAGTTGGGGAGTCTAAGCCCGGGTTTAGTACACAGTTCCAGTCCCCCATAATGAGTAAGTTGTCTGTATCAGGGATTATTTTAGGTAAGTCTGAGAAAAAGTTAAGTCTAGTGGGGTAGTCCACTGGGGCATTCACGGACATAACAACCCAGTCCTCGTCTGCAATTGTCAGTTTCAACTACACCCACCTTCCTTCTGCATCCGCACAGCTGTCTATTACCTCAACATCCAGATTTTTGTCTACCAAGATGGTTGTTCCTCCTTTGGTACCATCCGCTGGTGACCAAATCTGAGGGCCCGCCCACCAATTTTGAATATCTGCCCAGTTGTCCGTGTTAATTTTGGTTTCTTGGAAACAGATTATCTGAACATTTTGGGAATGTAGCCAATCACGCAGCCTGCTGCGTTTAAATGTGTCATTGTGGTCACCTAAACCTCGAATGTTCCAGCTACCCAATCTGATCCTAGTCGGTAGGACCATCCTTGGGTGGCTGGCCATTTGGGTTTTGGATATGGCTGTGAGGCTCCGCTGTGTCTTCGTTGGCGGAAGGGGGGTTTTCAGTGGTGGGAACAATGTTCTCCCCTACCATGAAACTGACGTTTTTCCTTGTCCTCCTTAGCAGTAAAGTTTCAGCGAAGGAATCTGCCAAAATTAAGTTCAGGTTATCCGATTGAGTCAACCAGTCTGCAATTACCTTGGCAGTGAGGTTAGCCACTAGCTTGATTCCTGCTAGCGTATCAGAGTGTGCTGCTGCCAGTTGCTGCAAATCCAGCCAATATATTTTAATCTCATCCCATTTGACCTTATTATCTTAGATATACGTTATGTCAAAAAAGGCGAAAAGCAGTCGTACTTTGCCACCCTAGGGGGTATCCACCAGGTGACGTGCCATTTTCGGTTCTGGTAGAAGGCCCACTTCTCCTAGCAAGTGCAGGACCTGCTGCTTAACAATGTTGCAAACCGTAGCAGGTGTAGGATGACTTATGAGAGGAATAGCTGGTATGCCCAGTGCTTCGTCGTTGCCCATCAATGTTAGGACTTTAGGTCCCAGACCATCATGGGAACAGATCAAAGGGACAAGATAGACTGGGATTGATCCCTTGCTTTTGTCTAGCCGCGATAGTGTTCTCATGGGAGCCGCTAAGGCCAGCGATTTCCTCACTGTTTTAGTGGCCAACACTCTTCCCCTTTTTCTCGGTGAGTTCGTAACTATCTCCTCTCCGGCTACTGCATTTTCTTCCTCCAGAGATCTGGCCTGAAATTTCAATCCTTCAATACGGGATCTTTTACTGGAGGATGCCGATGGTTCAAATGCCGGAAAAAACAACAGGGGAGGGAGCGTATGGAGTGGAAAAGGGGAATAGTGCCCATGAGGATTGATCTGTAAGGAGATTTGGTGAACATATCCGCTGATCACTTTTGCAACTCTCAGAACGTTCTGATGCATCCCCTACTGGGGAGAAAAACTGTGAGTTGTCGTCCTGGTCTTCTTTCCCCTCCCCCGCGTGTGAAGCCGCTGGACTTTTGACAAGCTTTGCTTCATCCAGGGATGGGATCAGAACTTTCTTACCACGAAGCTGCAACGGTTTTACTATCAAATTATTAAGGTCATCCCGGTCATCCTCTTCGTCAGAAGGGGATGCGTTATATAACTTATTTTCATAAACCGTACCTTTTTGCTTTTTCTCAGAAAGCAAGTGTACTAAGGTTTCCACGGCACCCTCGGAGTTGCCAGAATCTTTCTCAGAGGCCGGGAGAAATTTCTCTTGTGGTTCTTCTTGGTTCAGATCGAGGGCAGACATAGGTAGCATAGGGGGCTTGGATGTAGATACAGCTGCCTCATTAGAAGCTGTGGGGGCCAAGGTGGGAGAAGATGAGTTTTTACTCTAGCCTGCATCTCCCATCCGCGGGCAGCCCTCCTCCGGCCGTAGAGGTGTGGCCTGTTCCTTGAGCCCTTGTTGGCCTTCAGCTGTTACTTCCATTACATCTCCCTTCCCCTGTAGAGGAGGATCTTTCAAAATGTCCTTCCCCAAGATCCCATCCTCCCCTGCCACCTTCTCCTTTTGCCCCGTTGGCATCCATTCTTTCGATCCTACCAGTTTCTTGTCCTCTTTTCAATTACTGGTTGTTGCCTTTGATGCAGAGATCGACATCTGTTTTCCCTCCAACTGTTTCTTCTGCACAGGCGGGTTGGGACCTGGCATCTGCAGTACTTCCTTGTATGTGGGCGAGAAGAATGGAAAAGAAAAAATTCACAAAAAAAGAAAAAGAAAAAAATGTTTTGCTGCCTCGGGGGCTAGTCCTACTTACACGAATTAAGCGATATTGACTGTAGAGAGCAAAGATCAACGGCCAGAATCTCTTAATCAGTGCAAGTGGGACCTTGCCCCGGGAGGGTGGGAAAGGCACATGGGGCCAGTCCAATTTCTCGTTTGTTCTCAAACAAAAACACACAAGTATTATTTATCAGGCCAATTGACTCGCCGCAGTACACTTTTTTTTTTTTTTTTTTTTTTTTTA
>BFEA01000124.1:2585620-2612409 GCA_003427395.1 Chara braunii
CCTTCCCGCCCCTCTCTCTCTCTCTCTCAGGCGCCTGCTTTTCCAGTGTCTATTCCATAAAACGGGAATGGATCTTCCCGCGAAAGCGCGCGAAAGCGGGAAGATTTCATTCCCGTTTTCTTTTCTTTGAAATCTGTGTGTGTGTGTGTGAGAGAGAGAGAGAGAGAGAGAGGCGGCGAGTTCGCCGCGGCCCTCCGTGCATGTAGCCGCCTCTCTCTCTCTCTCTCTCTCTCTCTCTCTGGCATTTCCAGTGTCTATTCCATAAAACGGGATTGAATCTTCCCGTGAAAGCGGGAAGATTCATTCCCGTTTTCGTTTTTTTGAAATGAGAGAGARAGAGAGAGGCGGCGAGTTCGCTGCGGCCCTCCGTGCAGGTCGCCGCCTCTCTCTCTCTCTCTCTCTCTCTCTCTCTCTCTCTCTCTCTCGTTTTGAAAACGAAAACGAGAATGAATCTTCCCGCTTTCACGGGAAGATGCATTCTCGTTGCTGATCTCTCTCTCTCTCTCTCTCTCTCCCCCTGCTGCGTGACTTCGTTTCTTAGCATTCGTTTTCTTTCTTTTTTAATTTTTGTGTATTTGAATTTTTTTTTCCTTCTCTTTCTTCTCGTGGGGCTGTGTCATACCGAAAGAAGCGGGGCCCGACCTTCAAGCAGCGACCGGGCCTTCCCTTGGCCGACCCCCCTAAGGCTGTGGCGCGTATGTGGGAAGGCCCGCGGCCGATGTATGGCCCAAGTACTGGTGGTTTAACAATTAATTCCCAGCGACACGGGGATCGTTAACGCACGCAGCGCAACGCAGGCACTGCATGCATGCCAAAACTCACCGGTGGAATGGCACGGACGCAAGGGGTGTAGCGCGCGTGTGGGCGCGGGATGGGTTGTTGTCCAGCAGGGGTATTACCACACCCCTGGCTATGGCTGGCCTTGGTTGGTGGGAACCGACAATCCTCGTTAGGTCACGAAGGGAAAGAGTGGCATGTGTGGCTGACCGCGAGGCAGGGTTTGCTAGCCGCCAACATACCATAAACGAAGCTTGATCAGAGGCTTTGGCCCCCTGGTCTCAGATACGTAGCATGGCTGGAGTCAGCGGGATGCTGTTTTCCTCGAAAAAATGATTCTCGTGGAGAGTCTGCGATGGAGCTGAAGCCGCTGTTTGTTGGAAGACGCATATATGGACTGCTGCGACTCTGGTCTTAGTCCCCCTCACTATTGTGAAAGCGCGGGTGACTTCGGCACGATAGTGTTGCTTCCAGTGATGTTTTCAACACTTATGTCTTCAATCAACGATTCTCTCTCCAGAGAATGCATCTGCTGGTTGTTTTGGCGGATTGTGGAAGTGTTATTCCTAATTTTGGTGTGGGATTCGTTAGTTTTGCCTATGGTAGTTTTTTGGGATTTTTCAATTTTCATGTTGTAGGTCACCGCTTTAGGCGTAGTTGCTAGCTGTTTGTTTTCTTAGTTTTACGGTTGTTTTTCTTTTTCTGTTTAATTCTGCTGAATTACACCGAATTGCTTGCTGTTCTATTTGATAGCTATTGCGGGGTTTGTGTTTTGGTTGATTGTGTCGTAACATGGTGAGATGAACGTGGGAGTGTCGCTTTGCGAACACCCTGTCATCGTGGGCGGCAGGGTTTTTAGGGGGGTGATGCTGACTGGGGGAGCAGTTTGCCCTAAATCGCGGGGAGGTGGGTGGGTTTGCAGGGTGTTTTGACCCTTGCTGCACGGGTGGTATGGCACTTTTGCAGGTTCGTTAATGTTTTGGGTTGCGTTCATTTCCTTGTGAGTGCTTGGGGTTTCTTCTATCATCTTTTTCTTGTGGGACTGGAGAGTGTTGCTCCGTATGATTTTCATCATGGAGGGAGGTGAAGATCTCATTGGGGAGTGCATGCGGACCGGGGCGCGGATTACCCTAAATCGCGAGGAGGTGGGTGGGCTTTGCGGGGCCTTTGGCCCCTGCCATGCGGGAGGTAGGGTATTTCTCAGGGTTTGCTGAAACACCATCATGGAGGGAGTTGGTGTTTTAGGGTAAGTAACGTAGGGGCTGGAGTGATCTGTTTTGAATCACGAGGAGGTGGGTGGGTTTGCGGGGTCTGTGGTTACAGATCCGTGCCATGCGGGTGGCAGAGTGGATCTGCAGGGTTGAGCTATTTTCAAGGGTGATAGGCTTTGCTTTTGTAGGTTTTGTTTTGTTGTTTTCTTTTTTTTAGGTCATTTGCATAGTGCACAATTAGGATTGCATAGTGCACAACTAGGATTTCGTCATTTCGTATGGTCAAAGGAGACAGTTTACCCCGTGACCTTCTCTATGATGTAAGCGATGCCGGACCCGTTTTCCGGCTTGTATAATTCAAAAGCAGTCGTCGTATGAACCAGGCCGGAGTGCCTGGATCATACGACATTTGGCTGCCCCTTGGTTGAAGAAAAAGAAGAAAAAAACAAACAAACAATTAATTCCAACAGCAAAGATATCCCATTCAAAGGAAGAATGAATCCAGTTGATGTAGAGCACTGGTTGGAAATGCGCATTATGGTGATTGCATTTGAATTCCGGACTAAGGAGCGCACGGCGAGGTGGCGTAGCGCGTGTAGCCCGAAGCTGTCTGGTCAGCGATGTCGGCGCGAATACCCTTACAAGGGTATCCGCCCTGTTTTTTGCAAGCGACAAAAAATAAGTCAGGATTGAAATTGAAGTATACCGTGCGAGGCGCGGCTGCGACTGTGGTCTACGTTGCTTGGATGGTTGGCTAGAGTAAAGAGTGAGTGGGCGCGCAGGGTTAAGGCGCGCGTGATTCTTTTCTGCTGTTGATCATAGAGCCGCCCGGACATCGGTCGTTTTGTTTGATGATACTATTAATATTTATTAAGCATGAACTAGGGATATTGTCATTTGATTGGTACGTTGGCCGAGTCGAGCGCGCGTGCGGAGAACGACCCCGACGATGGCATCGGCAACGACGGCGCGACTTCGTGCGGTGAGCGGGGGTGTCGTAGGATGGCACGCGGGGGAGATTATGGCACGGTATAAGCAAGCCGGCGCGGGCACTGGGAGTCGCGCAGCCGGTTTGTTGGCCCATAGCGCCGCACCGCACTGCCTTGTATAGTACTCTGCGGGCGGTGGTTTCAGGCTTGGGCTTAGCCCTATAGGTTACGGCACTGGACCTGTACGGTGAAGGTACGGGGATCGAGACCAGCGGACGACGGCACGGGTGTGATGGAGCGGCGAGACGTGGAGGGGTTGAGCGCCCCGTGGGGCTATCCCTCGTTCGTTTGGCTGAGGGTGCCCCGTCGCGGACCTGGTCCGCGGGGCTAAGGCGAGCGCTGGAGCATCCCGCGGCGCGTGCTCACGCGATTGCTCCCCTTTTATTTTTTTGGGGGCCGGGGTTAATCCTTTTTTTTTATTGTTTGTGTTCACAATTCGTGCGGGGCCCGGGCCGTTGACCCAAGAGCCTGGACTAGTGGTTATGCCCATGAGAGGGGGCGGGGGCGGGTAATGCGAAGGAAAGCAGTAATAATGGGTCGGGTCGTGAGGGCACTGCCCAGGTGACGTCGTTTTGGGACGTCTGCTAAAGTCTGGAGGGGCTACTGGTGTAGGACCGGTGTGTGTGAGGTCCGGGAATGGACCAAGACGAGAAGTGGGTCAGGTGCGTGCGAAGTGTAGCAGAAAAAGGGTGGTCGGCCTTTGGGAAAGCCTCGGGGCATTGCCCTGGCCACGGCCTTCTGGGCATCCGCGGAGATCTGGGCGGTACGGGGAAGATTGGCGCGGTTGTTGAGGCTCAGAGAGCACGTATAAAGCCGGAGTGCCTCGGCTATTGCTCGTTTCCGTTGTTGCCCCGACGTTTTCCAACTGGGCCATTGTAGAGAAGGACGCGCTGCGCTGTTCCTGGCCGCGGAGGTGCTGATTCAGGGCGACGTCAACAAGAGGGGAGAAAGACGAGTGAATCCGGGCGCATTTCCGCGCCGGATCCAGTCAGGAAGAGGGGCAGGAGGATGTCAGGCGTTCGTCGGTTGCCACTCTAGTAACAGCGAAAGTAGACAGGAAGGAGCGGGATAAGGGAGCCGGGCGCATGCGAAAAGGGGAACGGCGCGGGCGGACGGAGCGAAGTGCCGAGGAGCGGGGTGAACCCGGTATGGACCCGGGCTAGATGCGTGCAGGAGGGGCTGGCCAGACAATGTTGTAGTGGGCAGGCGATAGCGCAGCGGGGGGACGGGCGCTGCAAGTTTGAGGGAGGATGGAAGAAGGCAGCGAAGAGGGCGAATGAACCTGGACGGGTGGGCACACCAGGTACTTTCGCAGATGGAGGTGGCGGAGAGGGGAGTTGGGCGCAGCCATAGATGGGCTGTTTACCCGATTCTTCGAGGAAACAGGCGGGGAAGAGGGCGAATCCAAGGTTTGAGTGTAGGGCGAAGCAGATTATGGGGTTCGTTTTAGATGATAGTTAGTAGATTGAGAGGTTAGTGAGGAATGGACTGCGCGGAGGTAGCGATGGAGTTAGAGAAAACGACGGGAAAATGGCATATCTCTCTCGACAGTGAATGGATTTGAGCCGGGGAGCGAGTTGAATGGCAAGGTTAAATCGGTCTGTAGATTAGTAAGTTAGGAGTTACTATAGAGAGGCACTACGGGGAGGCTATGGCGAAGGGGGGAAAGGTGGGAATGGAAGTTGTATAGCTCGCTCGTCTCCGGACGAAAATGAGCGAAGGAGGAGCTGAAGTTGGGGCTTTAATGGCCGGGCGGGCGCAATCGTGGAGTTAGTCCGACGAGAAAGTTAGTAAGATCAGAGTAGGAGAGAGGTCGGGTTGCATGGTGTGCTATGGAAGGGGGGGGGACGGGCAGAGGCAGAATTCGAGTCTGCACCTACCCGCGTTCTAGCGGGAGGTTCATTTTGACTTTGCTCATCCTCTTGCGGGGTGTAGCCTGAGGGGATGATGTGTGTGAGGGAGAGAGAGAGAGGGAGAGAGTGAAAGGGGAGGAGCTGAACAGGTAGTAGCGAAGGTAAGGTAAGCGCAGAAAGGAGGGGCAACGGACAGAGCGCTACGGGCGACTGACGGGCGAGTGCCAAGGCAGGAAGAAGGAGGGATTGAACCTGGCGCGGTATCGCGCCAGGTGCATTCGGGATCAGAAGGAAGGGGAATAGTCGGGCGGTGGCCTGCTCTGCGTAAACTGAAGAAAAGGGGGGGGGCTACTCACCGGGGCTGATGACGAGCGGGATGGTTCAGACGGCTTACCTATCTGAGGACCACGCTCGTAGGAGGAGATTGCTGTCACTTCTAGAAGGGAATGAATCCGGTTGTGGTGTAGTGGGAGGTTCATTCCCGCCTGGCAAGCTGGCGATACAGGGCAAGCTCGGGAGCAGGGACCTATGGGCTAGACTAGCGGGCTATAGACTGGCTGTGGGTTGAAGGCTTACCTTTGGGCAATGTACTTCCGGCCCTCACATGCGGGGCTGCTGGGGAGCGGCTGCGAAGGTGCCGGCTCACTTGCAGAAGGGAAGGGTAAGGAGCTCACTACTTAGACTTGGGGGCAGAGCCATGGAGTAAGCGCGACGCTACAAGCAATGAGGGATGCGTGGGGCGAAGGAAAGGAACAGCAGCTAAGTGAAGTTGGCCGAGACCCCCGTTCCAGTGTGCGAAAAGGAGCATGGTACAACTCGAGAAGCCAACGCGGCGGAGCACAGCTGAGTATTCTGGTAATTGCCGGGAAAAGGGGGTTGTGCCCGCGGCCTTGCTATGCCTTACTAGGCGCGCCGGGTTTGTGGTTGCTTAGTGTTGCATCCTTGCTTACCACTCGAGTAAAGAGAAGGAGTGATGCTGTTGGAAGGAGGTCAGACTGCAAGAGGGTTTATCGTTGTGAGTTAAGGGGTCGTTAGGGACTCGACGACCGAAGGGTGACTTCAGTCGGTCAAGTTGTTACGTTGGCCACCATTGCGGGGCCCTCAGGCGATTTGAAGACAACAAGACCCTCTCGCGCGAGTCTGAGAGCACCCTTCTTGTATCTGAGCGTCTCAACTTCCTCTTTCTGCCCCTCTTACTCTGAGTCTAGTCCGTTGGTTCTGAGAGGAAGGCGGCAGGCGGGCTTGTGACTCGTAACCCGCGCCAAGGCCTTGTGGGAGGTTTGCCCCACCGATTGCGGGAGCTCTGCAGGGACTCAGGCGGAGTCCTGGAGGCAGGGAACCGAGTGGTAATTCCCTGACTCCTTTTATAAACCCAGTCATAACCCCTACCTGTACACCTTTCTATGCTTGACTGAGTGTATGGTATGGATCCTGTATTTTGGCTTTTGATTGACTTTCAGGACATAAGTCAGACTGAAATAAAGGAATGTGCGTGCAGATTTCAGTTTCAGACTTTGATTGGTTGCCTGAAAGCAGACTGTGAACAGAAGGGGTTGCATTTGGGGGAAGGTTGGGAGGAAGGCAGTATTGCACGCAGTCTGATTGGGTCGTTGAGGCTGGGAGGTCCCCATAAGTTTGGGGAAGCCCAGCGCCTCGTTTATTTTTGGTTTGCATGGAGCATCAGACTGCTCTATAAGTTTAGGTAGCCTGAATGCTCTGGAGGCTGGGACATTCCCATAAGTTTGGGGAGACCTGGTGCTGTGAATTGCATGGAGGGTCAGGACGCTCTATAAGTTTAGGTGTCCTGACTGCTCTGACTTGCGAGGAGTTTGATTGTGATTGACTTTCAGGGACTCGGGGCGCTCAATAAGTTTTGGTGCCTTGAGTTGCCTTGTTTTCTTTGGGTTTTCCTGAGTTTCTTTTGTTTCTGAACGAGGGGGCCGAGCTGTTCTGTAAGTTCAGGTGGCTCTGTCTCTTCTTGCATTTGTTTTAAAGGAATGAACCTGACAAAGGGCAGACCCTTCTGTAAGTTCAGGGGGCTTGACCCAATGCCAAACACAGGAAGGCTCAGAGAGAAAGGAATCAGGTAGAGAGGCAGACCCTTTTGTAAGTTCAGGGGGTTTGACTCAAAGCCTCGCACATGCTGGAACCCAAAGATATAATTTGGCTATACTTTATTACTATTTTATTTATGAACAGGCTAGTCAGGCACGGGTTCCATAAGATTGGACGGCCTGACTATAGCTTACCGTAATTCGAAGAAAGTACAATTAAGAATATAATTGAAGGTAACTTGGGCCGGTTGAGCATTGTTTCTAAGATGAATGACCCAGTCCTACGCCCGCTTTGAAGATTAAGTTCAGAGAGGTATATATAACTCGAATATCTTAAACAGTTCATGGCGACTAGAGTGGTCTAGTCATATGCCCAAGGAAGAGAAAAGTAGTTGTGCCCTCTGTTTGTGTATACTTGACTGAGTCAGAACACTCTATAAGTTTAGGTATTCTGACTTTAGACCTGGCTAAGTTGGGCGCGCTCTGTAAGTTCAGGTGGCCTGACCTATGCCTTATGTAAGCAGGGTATAAAGGGTTAAGTCATTGACAGATCATGAACTATTGTTTGTTCAGTTTGACTTGGGATGGTAATAGTACTTACCTTTGTGGTTTGGTCTGTCATTGAGAGATCATGAACTATTGTTTGTTCAGTTTGACTTGGGATGGTAATAGTACTTACTTTTGTGGTTTGGTCTGCATGTGGTTGAGTGAGGTTACTACTTGGTCTGAGTTTCAGTTTGATAGGTAGTTGCTTTAGTTGCTCGCCATGTGCTAGAGCTATAGGAGTTAGTTCCAATTCCTACATTTTCTGAGCTAAAGTCTTACTTAGATCGATTCTCGTATTTTTTGGGATCTTTTGTTGTACTTGGCTTTGTATAAATTTTGGTAAGCTACTTTCTCTACGGGAAGCGCTGCCGAAATTTCTACAAATCCAAAGAGTTAGTTAAATTTTGGCCTGTCGAGGCTTGACTTGTCTTTTCGCTATATCTGACTTAGTAAAAATTTGGAAAGCCTCCTTTTCTAAAGGGAGTGCTGCCCAAATTTTTGCTAATTCAGGGAGTTAGACAAATTCCTGATATTTCAAAGTTCAACTTGTTTAAAGTTCATGTATGGCTTAGTAAGAATCTGGGAAGTCTCCTTTTCTAAAAGGAGTGCTGCCCAAATTTTTGCTAATTCAGGGAGTTAGACAAAATTGGACTTTGGAAAGTCAAAGGTTATTTTTGTTTCTCATATTCAGGCTGATATAAATTCTGAAAAGACACTTTTCCTACGGGAAGCGCTGCCGAAATTTCCTTGATTTAGAGGAGTTAGATTATATTTTGACATGTGACAATTATGGCGATCCACCCTGAATAGGGGAGATTCTGCCATTTGTCTACCTTTGCTTTTGGACACTGGCTTAGAGGTAGGTTTGGACTTAGTTGGCAGGTAGCTTAAGTGAGAATATGCTATGGAGGTTTATCCCCCATATGCTGATGATTTAACTTGGGCATTTGACCTATCTTGTGTTATAGGTCTTTTGGGGTGTCCGATTCAAGATCAGGACTAGTTTCAGCTTGATCCTACAAGGATCATCTTCTGTTATCACTGATAACAGGTCGGTTACCTATTCGTCGGTTTACGATTCAACTCCAATTCACTCCTGCCACTCAACCTAAAGGCTTTAACCTTGTGATTTGAGCTGTTTTGTTGTGTTTTCACCCGGACTTTATTCAATAGTCATCCAACAAAAGTACTGAGTATTCATTTGAGAGTTGCACAAGTGAGGCTTGTATGGCTAAAGCGAGGAGTATGAGTGTCAGGAATGGTTAAAGTTGACCGCGTGTAGTGCGTGAACTTCTGGATGAATCTTTGATATGATTGCAGGTATGGTTGTGGTCCGGCTTCTGGATGTGACTGCCTGCGACTACATACATATATGGCTGATAGGAGTCTCACTGTGACCGTGAGAAGTGATTGTCCTATATAAATAAGCCATATCTATATATTTGTATGTGCCTTAAGCATGCGCGTGGCCTATTGTGATCGTGCGCAAGGGTTAACCAGATTATGGCTTGAAAGAAAAGGGAGATCCCCCATTACCCTTTGTTTTTTATAGATTTTCATGGTTGGACGTTGTAGTCCGTGGCAGTCGTCAAAGTCAAACCCCTTGACTTTTGCCCAGGCCTGGGGTAGGACTCATCCCAGGGCCGCAAGAAACGACTGCCACCACAGGTATGGACCTGTGTACCACCGACTGTGCACAGAGTGCAGAAGAGGGTGTGTGATCTTCAACCGCGCATGACAGTTGTCCGATGTCGAGAGATTAACCCTCAAGGCGGGTGTGAGCCGACACTTGAGTGTCGAGTGCGGCCCTCGAGATTTGCGAGGACCACACGAGTATTGGTACTACATAGTACGCCATCATCGCGCTTGCTTGTGTTCGTTTGCATTGCGAGTCGATATGAGTTAGCCTTGCGTCCGCGCAGTTTTATATTAAGCCTCGCGCGTGACGCCTATCCGATTTTCGCATCGGAAAGTTACGGGTTAGCTACCGAGGGGCTAGGAGCGTTGTCGCGTTGTTTGTTTTGTGTCGTTTCGTGTGTGTGTGTGTGTTTTATTTTTGTGTTCGTAAAGTGGTGTGCGCGTGGTGTGTGGGATGCGTCCTAGTCGACCGACGACGAGTCGCGCTTGGAACCTCAACCCCCCCAAGATGTCGGCCCGCTGTCGGAGGGCGCGATATCCCTGCCCTCCTCTGTGTACCAAGTTACTGCTTAGTATCAGTCCTTGCTCTGATGCTCTGGCCTATACATGCATCTAGGACCCTGCAGTTCCTGATACCCAGGCTGTACCTCGGCGCGGACCAGTCCCGGTGACGTTGCCCTCAACAAAAGGGGTGCGCCACAAGACTTCCATTGGTCCACGCAGGCTCGGCGCCCTGCTGTACAGCACAGCACAACCGGCCTGTGACCGTGGTAGCCGCCGGGTTCGCCCTGGGACGCGGAGGTGAAAAGACCGGCTCAGCCTTTTCTACTGCGCACCAAATGCCCTCTAGCCGGGTTATGGGTTAGGTCCAACTAGGCGGAAGTCACTGTCAGAAGAGAAAAGAAAAGAAAGAAAGAAAAAGAAAAATAATAAAAACGTCGAGTGTGAATTTGTTTTAGTTCGGGGAAAATCCAGTGGCTCTGGACCACCGTGACTTTACGTTTTCCCCTTCTTCCATTTTTGTTTTACGACTATCATTATTATTATTATTATTGCTTAACTTTCCTATATTTGATTTTCTACCTGTTGGCCTGTCCTTTCGCGGGAGGCCAACGGTTCGAATTTCGAACCATGTATCCATAACCTAAGTAGGCCAACCCCACGTATACAGTCTGTGGGTGAGCTTCGATCCGGCATTGCGCGATAGGACCTCAAAAGGAGGGTGACCTGCGGCCATATTGGTAGGAAGCTTATCACCCCTAAATGGGGTCATAAGCCCCCTCCTTGCCATCGGAAGCGGGTACCCGATAGTGGTAGGCCGGGGGTTTGTTTTGAAAGGGAAAGCGCGGTCGTTGGTATCTCATTATGGGATCTCTATCTTTTTTCCTCCTTTTATTCGGACCTCTGTCATATTACACAGTCTAGGGACCGGCGTGATGGTGGTTCGAGTGCCCTGACTGTGCACGGGTGGTTGAAGTCTCCCGCCGATTTTTGTTCAAGATTTATTTAAATTTTGTGTTACTTTATTAAATTCTAAAATTCGAGTCACTATCAGAAAAATCTTCTTTTAGTATACAGGGGTCGCTCTCACCCGGAGCTCTATAAAACGGGTTCTCCCTGGATCCTGAAGGAAGAAGTGCGTGAGGGGAACGTTATCCCTTCTCGAGTGTGAGTAATGGCATCGCGCTGAGGTCTTAATTCCTGGCGCCCGGGACTCAGCTTGGCTAGGTGCTGCAAGCAGGGATAGTGCGGACTGAGCATTGGCACTGAACATTGGGAGAGAGTGGCTATGGCACTACACGGCTATAGGCGTGGGTGTTGGCGGCACACAGTGCGCTCGGTTCCAGTATCGGGGGAAGGCCCTCAGATTACGACGGCCCTGAACTATGATGGGGGAGAGGTAGTCCGACTGAAGGTCTGCATAGAAGGTGGGAGAGAGGAGGAGATGGGAGGTGATCAGAGGCTGCAGGCTGCCATTTCTGAGGCACACGACAGGGCGGAGCGGAGATGCAGACGAGATGGGGTGACCGTGGGCTTGAGGGTGACGGTCATCTATCATGAGACCGAGTCATCCACTGGGACCGAGACAAGGGAGGAACAGCACAACGAGAGAGACTCAGGCGGGGAGAGTGAAATGAGCGAGGCGGACCGAGAAACGGACCTCAGGTCCTGGAACAGCCCCGAGGAGATCCAGGAGCACCATCGAGCCGCGGAGCCGGTGGAAAAGGGATCTGAGGCCAGCTCTCGACCACTCACGCCCAGAGGCCGCGGGGCGGGTAAGAAACCGAGCAAGGGGAAGAAACGGGTGTGAGAAGGCGTGCGCAACATGTGGCGCCCCAAGAGAAACTGACGCGTGAGGTAGAAGGTTAACAAGGAGTGGCGGAGCGGATGAGCAGGGACGTGCGACCTTGCTGGATATAGTTGATGTCAACAACTGTACTCAGGACCGCTCGCTGTTTTTGGTGCCTATCAAGCCATGGCGAGCTTTCGCGCCACTGTGAGGGATTAGGAGTGGTGCGTGATCCTGCCAAGCGGCCCAAAAGGACGAGTCTTCTTCTGAGTTTCTTGCGGTCCACTTCCAGAGATCAGCTCAAGAGAGACAATGAAGTGGGCATCGCTCGGGAAACCCGCACATGAGATGCACTGGCGGAGTGGATGCATACACGCGCGACGGGTGTTCTTTCAAAAGGGAGGTGCAGTGTGGAGGTCAAAGAGAGAGTGCGGGGGCTGACATCAACACTTACCTGCATGCTTGTATGAAGTGCGTGCTGTTGCTTCCGGAAGGAAGTGCAGGATGAGTCATGAGAGAGAGAGTCTGAATAAGGAAAGGAGTCAGTTCTGAGGGAGTGACGACAAAGTTGGCGAGCTCGTAGAGTACGATTGATATCAACTGGCTCGTGCAAGCTTACACGAGATCTCGCTTGGGTCCTGCGAAAACAGAGAGGAGAGTGTCATGTGGAGTCGGGAGAGCGAGGAGATGCCAACAAAAGGGGGTGGACCGAGCGGATGAGCGAAACGCGCGATCTTGCTAGATACTGTTGATGCCAACAATTAGCACCTAAGCACGCTTGCCGTGCACGATGTCCACAGAGTTATAGTGAGTTTTAGCGTTCAAGCGAGAGTAGGAGGAATGATGTGTGATCGTGCCACGTGGCCTGGGGATGAGCGCTCGTTCAAGTTTCTTGTAGCTCAAGGGGGAGCAAGCCGGTAGGATAAACCGTCAGTCATTGTGTGAGCAGAGGGGGAGCGAAGTGAACGGGACGGAGAGAAAAGAGGACCAGGCAAAAGGAGAGGAGAAGGTACTCTTCGCATTACTTGTTGACATCACACATCTAACAAGAGCCGCTTACAGGGACGGACACGTGGTGAAAAGACCAGGGCCATCAGCATGGCTTCTGCGAGTGGATCAGCAGGAGGTTTCAAGAAGTTCGGTTGGTGCTATAAGATGGTCTCGCCTATTGACATCTTATGAAGGAAACTGATGAGTGTGTACTTGTACCCTGTCAGCGGTGAACGGCTCGCGAAGATCCATTGTTGACTCATGGACCGTAGGAGTGAGTTTGTCTTCCTTCTCTCGTTTCACTCATGTGAACAGAGTCACTGCAACTCAGAGATCATTAGGGAAGGAGTATGGTTAACACTGAGCCTCACGTGTGTGACATAGCCTGAAAGGCGGGCACGCATGGAAGTTCTCAGCGGCAGGTTGTACCCTTTTTCGTGCTCGACATTTCCAGTGTAGAGAAAATAACCTTGTCGCTCTGCTGTAATAAGGGTGACCCTGGTTGAATCACTCTGTTAGCGGAGGTGTACTAATCGCACTCTCGATCGAGCCACCGAGGCGGTGCGGACGCGGACCCGTCAATTAGAAAAGGCAAGAAGGCTTACCTTCATCGGGGACTGTAGTTCTCAACGACCTTTGCTGTTAAGTTGAGTTTGAAGCGACTTGCCTTGGCATGGAAAGGACTAGGAGCGGAAAACGCAACCTGTACGATTTTACTAAAGAGCTTTCTGCAATCTTAGTGCACATAACATGGAGTTGAAGAGTCTATGAGCGGTCATATGAGTTGTAATTGAGACGTGTGAGACAGGGAGGGAACTGGTCTGACACTGAACTCGACAGTCCACACAGGTATGGCTGATGGGTGGGGGACATGTGATAATGAATCGGGGCACTCACAGTTTGTGACTGTTTTGGCTTTGGCCATAATAAGGGAATACTCTTGCCAAGATCAAAAATAACTTTTGATTTGATGAGACTAGTCTGAAGTCGTTTCGCATGTGACCCAGTATTGCTGGAAAATGTGTGATAATTGTCAAAGTTCGCGCTTTCTTTTATCGTTACCCATGCTTGTGTGTGCCACCCGGATATAAATTTAAGCCGCATCAAGCAATATCTCAGCTTTTTGTGGGATGTATGTGAGTGGACGCAGTGCGCTACGGACCAGGACATCGAAGAGAGGTTCCCTGGTCGAGTGTTAATTTTATTATCATTGATTATTATTATTACTAATATTATTATTATTATTCAAAGTTTGCTCCCAATCAAATGTGGCAACACCGCTGTTCATCGATGAAGGAACGAGCTGGGTGATAATACCGGGCTCAACAAATGCCTTTGAACCTAACTGCGTGGTATGGGCGTTGGGTCAATACTTTCGTGTTTCCATGCACGGGGTCGACAGAAAGGGGAAGTTTAGGGTCATATGAGTAGTTTGTCTCTACCTACCCTCGTTTGGCGGATGTAACGCCCCTGACAAAACTTATACGATCATGTGACGGTGTGATTTGATCCGGGAGTTTATCTGTGTGGCCGTTCAAACGTGTGATCATACTGCCCAATGAGTACCTGCCCTGGCAGATCTTAAGAGAGTGATTGAGATCAGAACCCCGCAAGCGCTGAGCCTGGGTAATGAGTTGTAAGGCAAGGAAACGACAGTTGAAGAGGGTTGTCTATTTAATCGTTAAGTTCTTATTGGATGGAGATTAATATTGGCAGTCTCGGTCTAACGAAAGTAGAAATCCAGACCTTTCCTGTTTGACGTGTGCAGTCGACGTCCAAACAAGAATAATCACTTTGTTCGCTTTCAACTTCCCGCAGCCAGCCAACCACAGTTCGTAGTGTTGAATTTTGGCACAAGGGATCACTAATACGGGCAGCTGATAGTGGTTTCATTGGATTTCTTAAGATCAACGACCACTTTCCAGCGTCGCCTTAAGTATGCACATGCTCACATAGGTGTGAAACCACTAGATCTGCAAACAGAAAAAGGGAGGGGTGTTATATGACATGCATTGTGTTTTGAGCTTGATCGACCACTCGCCAAAGGACTGTTAAGAGTCCAGAGATAGGCTTTTGTTTTCCTAACCTCGTATCGAAAACGAAAAATAGGGTCAGGAGGAGGGATACAAAAAGCATGAATACCCTGGTTGTGACCTGTACTCTGCATCAGGTGAAAACGGAAGGCTGGGAAAACAGGGTGTTGAGAAAAACTGAGGAAAGCAAGAAGTTTCTGAGGAGATTTGCTATGGAGAAAGCCGAAAGTCATCATAAATTTATGGAGTATGTTTTATATATCTGTGAGCCAAGTGGGAAGTCGCATAGTACTGTCTCATCATTTAAGAGTCGGGAGCAGGCTAGGGCAAGAATCTGAGAGAGCATAAGAATGCTCTGATCTCTGTGTCAGAGGACCTCTCAGGTAAATCCTGTTGGTGAACAATGTACAGCGTTTGATACTCCTCATTGTTAACAGAGGGTGGTGCTGAGTACTATTTATCAATGTGCAGGACTCAACACCGCTAACAATGTTTCAGTGCACAAAGTGGCCGTCAGTATACAGGACTCGACAATAATAGCAACAATCAATCCTCAATCAGTATTCGGCTCATGACCAAACGGTACTCTATCAGTATCATAACGGTACCCCGGACGCCTGGATATTCGTTAGCAGAACTGCGTTTTGCTCCTAAACATTGAGGGATTACTTAGGCGGATCTCATGCAGTATCAAATCAGCGGTTATTTCATTGTTCAAGTATCCAGCAACCAGCAGCTAATCAGTTTTTCATGATACAACAGTTAATTAGCAGCATTCAGTTTACCATAAGCAGTCAATTAGCAACACTCAGCTCTTCACCAGCAGCCAATCAGTAGTGTTCGGTCCTTAATTAGGAGCAGAACTACATTTAACCGACAGGTGATTGGCACTCAGTCAGTGTCCAGACGGGTTCAGAAGTCAACCCTGCACCTGTTGCGCCCTATTGTCAGTCCGACGAGGGGCAGATAGATATCCTCAGAACGGATGAAGTCAACATCCAGAAACAACAATCAGAGGCGCTAGTCAGAAATAGTGATCAGAATACGGCAGTTAGAAACGGTAACAGAAAGCAGCTTTGAGGTACAGCATTCCGAAGAATAGTATTTTGGAATCCTATACCTTTTACCGTACTCAGATCAGAACTCGGACTCGGCACTCAGAAACTGCAGTTGGAAACGACAATCTGAAATAACTATTCGAATCAGCAATCTACCTAGTAGTTTTTTCATACCTAGACCGTCCAAGAGTCACCCGTCTCGAGATGGGTGAACTGATGTAGTGAGAATTCGGTGAGAATATGGAGAGCAGCAACACGGTTAGAGTCTCCTGCTCGTTGTACCAGGGCACTGAGGAGACTTGGAGGGAAAGTATTGTTGAGGAATATAGTCTTCAGACTACTATGATGATGGTACATGCACTGTCCCTCGTGAGGAATCATATGAAAATCGAGTACACATACTACTTGCATGACAAGAACGGCAGACAGTGTGTCACCATAACTTCAGTAGGCACTATCGAGGAAGCAAGGAGAACTGTTGGCAGCCATCGGTGAATGTTTTGTCTGAACCAGAACTTATCCGGAGATTCAGTAATCATCTAATCAGCAGTCAATCATCAGCAATCACTTATTATTAGCAATCAGTTTCAGCAGTCAGTTCTCAGCAATCAGTTTCAGCAATCAGTTTTCAGCAATCAGTTTCAGCAATCAGTTTTCAACAATCAGTTTCAGCAATCAGTTTTCAGCAATCAGTTTCCTGCGATCATTTTGGTAACCTGTTCTCCGGGACCGTCTGACCAGCCTGTACTGGCAAGAGTACTCATGAGCACAGTTCAGTCTGCTCCGGTCAGTGAATCAGTGCTGGCCAGCCTCAACCGGATTTCATGCAAAGAGGCGTTCCATTATCACTATGTTAGTGTCATTGGTTTCAAACAGGGAGATCTGTCAATCTTTATTGTCAAGACCAGTTTCGCTGATGGCACTATCCACTATTTAAGGCCTTATTTGAAGAAGGGCAAGGAGACTCATGAACACTTTGACCCGGTCTGGATCGCAGCCACTGAATACCTTGAGCAGAGAGAGAGGGAGCTCAATGAGAGTGACACTACGCTGATCCGCAGCTTCGGGCCAACGCTTTATATAGACTATCCTAGGCCTCCAGTCCCTTCTCTTCTCACAGACGGCACGAGTTGGCTGGATGTGATTGGTTTGACAAAGAGATATATCTCTCCAGCGGTGATCGACATTGAGGCGTTGACCGAGCCCACCGAGTTTCCTTACCTTAGACGAGGAGTCTTCTCAGTGGACGGGCTGCCTACTTTGTGGGAGGAGTTTTGCTCCATGGTCAACTACCGTGTCATGTGCCTCGGATGGTCGTGCTTAGAGCTTGCTGGCTACAGGTGGCATTTTGTCACGAAGCCCCAGTCTCAAACTGTACGTGGGCATGGGTCTTAGCACCAGAAAAGATTCGTGAAAAGAGAGATTATGAGAGGCTGACCAGAGGGATGAGTGAGGACTCTTGAGAGGTGCTGACCATGCCCGTCTACATGTACTTTCTGAGATTATTATGGGTTCTCATTATTCCCTCATTCAATTGTCCCTGTTTTTGCTCAAGTCAGTCAGTCTTGTTTTCTGCATTATTCTTGCTTGATGATTGCCTTCGCGGGTGTTTTGTCACAGTTCTCAAAGTCAGATTGACGTAATTGATGCAAGCACAACATCCCATAATTTTATGATTGTTGTTTGCATCATTCTCTGCTGTTCCGAATCAAAATAAAAGATTCCTAAGACCGGGGACAGGCGAAGACCGCAATTGAAGGGTTTCGCTCGAAGCCGGACGCGCACAACAGAAAGGGATTTGCACTATTTAATTTTATTTATTGCAATCACATACAAAATCTTGCGTGACAGCCTGTTGACTTTCCGGTCGCCCAAAGTGGCCCGGCTGGAAAAAGTGCGACAAAAATGGCGCCGTTGCCGGGGACATAAAAAGATTTTCGTGTCCGGAACGAACCTGGGTCATTATCATCATCTTTGAGCTTTGATTAGGACCTGAGAACTGTTGACATTTTTATGAGCTGCATGCTAATTTTATTATTTTCATTCATGTCTCGATTTTCTTGAGAATCACGATTGCTAACTGTGATTTATTTCTTCCTTGTGTGAGGTACCACACTGGATTGGGAAAGGAGATTGAAATTATTGACTGGAGAGAATCGAGCTTGACACCAGGTATGCCCAATTTTTGTCCAACACACTGAAAGAAATTTGAAAGAAAGAGAGTGAGACGGAACAAGACAAGTTCTGAAAGATTTGTCTAAATTTACCTCAAGAGGGATATTTCCTTACAGGTATGAGGCTTGTTGGGGCTATCATTCTTGTGGCACAACCATCTGCGTAGTGCTGACTCATTTCTTGAAGGGAGATATCTATGATATCCGCCCCTATGTTAAGGAAGGAGGCAGCAATGACGGTGGAAATTTTAATTGGTTATGGGAGATCGTGATCCCATTTATTTATAACGAGAAGGCAGACTTGATCAAGCAAAAGAAGAAAGTGGAATGGGGTATAATGTCAGTGGCATACAAGACTGTTCCAATCCCTCCTATACCTGACAGCTATTGCGATGGGACTAATTGGATGCCAATAATCAACATGGTATTGACAAGGGAGAAAAGAAACGGTGGTCATAAGAGTTGAAGAGATTTTAGCAGAAGTAATCAGGCGAAGAAGGTCAAATTTTGGCAGAGGTTCGGGTCAAAGTCAAGAGAAGGTTGAATGTCTCCTAAGGTCGCTGAATACTCTAAGTGCGAGAGAGACATTTCCATATGAAGTTGTCAGGTATGAGATGGTAGAGAGCGGATGGGAGCAGGAACGGTTATATGTACTGACATTCTATTTCACAGACCTGGATGAATATGACGTAAGAATCTATGTCCCAAAGGAAAGAAGTGTTGATGCAGTGTATGGGAGATGCTGAGGATTTGCTGAAGAGGTAGTACTGAGAGTGAAAGAGAGGATCGAGAGGGAGAACAAATGTTTCACTGGGTCGACCCGATTTACTGTCTTTGATGGATTCTCAGTCCCTCCCTTACCTGATATCAATCTATCTAAAAATAATTGGTATGCCATGATAAAGTTTGCATGGAAAGTGAAGAGAGCCCAAGAAGAATACTCTCAGTAGTCAGGATAACTACTGTGAGGGGTAGACTCTATGAGGTGATAGGGTGTGATAATCCTTTTGTGGTCTTGAGGTATGAGACTTGTGAGAGAGGGCCCATAATATTTCACATTCCAGTGGTTATATTCCTGAGTACAGGTAGCCTAGACGTAAGGATTTATGTACCGGCAGGTCTAGAAAGGGAAGATGACTACTTGAAGTGTCAGACTGGTGCTTATATTAGTCTCATAAGAACCAAAGAGTGGCTTGAAAAGTTGAAAAGCAAAGTGACCTGGGGGAAAGAAGTAAGGCAATTTGAGAGGCTTCCTGAGTTCTCAATTGCTGAGGAATTTGAAGGTAGGAGAGATTGAATGCCTCTGTTGGAAGCCATTGCAGAGATTGGTAGAGCAAGAGAAAAAAACTTCACTGTGATGATAAAACCCCTACTCCTGAGTACCTTTGAACACAGATTCGAGGTCCCTGATTATGTCCAACCTGAAATCTACCTTTCAGATGTTGCTTATGATGATTAACAATGCCCAGTTTGACTGAACAGCTGACACTAGGAGTTGTGTTGGAAGGTAGAGTGGTCAAGATAGAAGGGACTCTTCGGATCTCTGACAGAAATATTTCTACCTTGGATGAGTTTGAGTTTTTGCAGCCTTTCTTAGATCGCATGAGAGATTCTGCCTTGAGAATTACCACTGACCAGACTGAGATAAACTATTTGTTAAAGGTGGTGAAAGTGGGAACTACTGAGAGGGTATCATATCACAGTTTTCAAGAACGGGTCTCTCTTGCAAGAAGGATCAATAGTGGGTTGTAAACGATGCAATTTGATTATGAGATTATAGACCTGACTCGATATTTTATGATTCGGGGTACTATAAACGGGTACAATAGAAGACTGAATAGAGATGATGAGAGAGAGTTGATTGAAGATTACATTGGAAGATTGAGAAGGATTGCACTGCTCTTGATTACTACCCAACCAATTATTGCTTATACCCTATATGTACAGAACTCTTAGGGGGTAGAGCAGACAAGAGAAGAGAGGAACGAGTCTGTATCTCTTGCGAGAAGAGTGAGAGATTGAAGAGCAGAGAAGAAAGGAATAAGAGTGACAGAGGGAGAGAAGAGGATATCTGGAAAAAGCCTATGGTCAAGAGGGTTGGGCGAGCAAGACCAAGTACATCAGTAGGGACCAATGAAGAGGCCTTGGTTGGGGTTATACGGGAACTGGTCGAGAGAGTTGATACAATCAAAGGGGGGTCAGATATTGCAAGAGCAAAAAGGCCAGATGAGAGAATCCCCTGCTTCAGAGGACCTCAGGTTAATGACTTCTTGGATGAGTATGAATTATTTGGACTCAGTTATGGCTGGACAGATAAGAAACGGCTTAAGCACCTTCTATCTTATTGTGATACTGATTCGAGACTGGCAGTTTAGGAATTAATGGAAGGTGCTACTACTTGGGAAGAAGTCAATGAGAGACCGAAAAAGGAATTTGAGAAAGATCCAGTCCCCACCACAACTAAGGACTTACTCAACATCAGAAGAGCTAAATACGACACTTTCAATGTTTTTTTTCAGACCTTTATTCGAACAGCAAGAAGGATTCCATATTTGGATGAAGCTCAGAGATGCCATATATTTTTGACAAATTTTACTGACACTAAGAGCCAAGCAATCCTTAATCAAACTCAACATTATTGTCTCAGATGGGATGAAATGGTTGCAATCATAAAAACTCTACCTACTGTCTCCCATAAGAAATGGTCACTGGATCAGATCAGTACTTTGGCCAAGGATTGAGAGACTGAGAATGAAATGAATAGAGGAAGCAATCTAACTGCTGAGAATATTCTTCAAAAAGTGGTGGCTAACTGTATGCCTGCAAGGCCTGCAACGCATGCTGTGGATGACAGGGGAAAGAAAAAAACTGAAAGTGAGGAAGATGACGACGATGATGATGACAACGAAGATCATGGCAAGAAAGGGGATTCGTCCAGAACCAAAAGGGATGGGAAGAATGGTGATGGGGGAAACAGAGAGAGACGAAAATATGATGAGATTCCTAAGAGGAGTTTTACTTGCTACTATTGTGGCGAAAGTGGACATACTACCACCTATTGCAAGCCTTTTGAGGAGGATGTAAGGAGTGAGGTGGCAAAGAAAGATGCAATGGGCCATGTCTGTGATAGTTCATGGAATAAGTTGGACCCCAGACACCCGGGAGGTATGAGGCTTTTTGCTCTTAAACATGATGAAAAGATGAAGATTAAGAAGAAGAGAAAGACCAATGTGAATGTTCATTTCCTCACTGGAGATTTACCTAATGAATTGGTACAAAGAACAGATGACCCTTATACCATGATTGAGTTGTCTCTGCAGTCCTTAACACTGACAGAATGTGAGCCTGATAAGGCATCAACAAGTGAGTCTCCATTAGGAGGGAACCTTATTTTTCAGAATCTTTCTGGGCTAGTGGAATCCTCTCCCAATGAAATGACTCATTTCCTGGCTAACATGATGTCATTTCATGGTGATCTACCCCCAGAACTTATCACGGAACCCACTGTTAGGGTTGGTGAAGTGAGGAACCATCAAACCCGCATAACGCCTCAAATGATAGAAGAAAATAAAAGAAAGAAGGCTGAGGAGTCACTTATGGGTACCTGCAGATGATATACAATCTATAACGACCAGAACAACAACAGTACAACTACAAGCGGCTGGAGAGTGATCTAGTGGTCAATGAAGGTGGAGGGGCGGATTGTGGACGTACTTCTACCAATAATCTACTGAACTTGTAGGTCATAATCAGAACAAGAGAAATACAACTACAAACAGTGACAAGAGAGGGGTCTAGTGAACAATTAAGGTAGCAAGGCGGGGCGCGGATGGTGGCCCCGAAAACCTCTTGATGATAGGATAGAACCTCTAGGTGGCATTAACAACTACCATCTTCACCCGAATAAAACGCCCGATAATTATGGTCGTATCTGGACTGAAAGTTGCGTCAAATACAACTATAATGACCGGGCGTTCTATTCGGGTGAAGACGATAGGATAACTTATAACAATTGTGCTAGGTGGGTATACATGGGCCGCTCTGGGGTGTCACAGGCTATACCTTGGCTATGTGGGACATTAGACACTGCCTGTGATATCTATGGTCGGCATGACTAAATGCATACGCTGCAGAGTCCGGGTAAGTTCAGTTCAAAGGACAATTAGGCGTCTACCCACGGGACCTCTAGTATGAGCACTTATGCCTAGCGCCCAAAGTACCTCTAACGATAGGGCTCATTCAACCATTCTTTAACCAGGGCTAAGTGGGGTTCCTGCTTAGCCTCGGTGCCTACAGTCGCTGTCTTATCACGTCACCCTGCCATAATGGTAGAAGGGTGATGGTCCTGAGCGGTAGACATTGAGGTGGGCCTGGGGGAAGAGGGGTGGAAGGGTGGGAGGAGGTTGCGCCGGGGAGAATTGATGAGCGGAAGGTTGGGAGGGGGTGCGCCGGGGAGAATTGACGAGAGGAAGGGTGCGAGGGTGTCTCGTGGTAAAGGGTAGGACCCTTAAAATAAAAAAAGGAGTCCAATTCCAGAGACTGAGGAGATGTGGCAACTCTGGAAGGGATCCATCTGTGCTTTCATGATTGGTCAAATGTTCATTACGACTTTGAAATGTGGCGGCCTGATAATTTTTTGGACCCTTTGCGCCTCCCTTCTAATTCATTAGTGCACTTTTTTTTTTTTTTTTTTTTTTTTGTGGTAGGGGGAGGGGGGGTAACAAATGCTCCAATCTATTTGTGGGGAGCAACTCGTGCTGGGAACCGGGCCCAGCGTCCCATATAGAATTATACAAGTCATTTGAAATACCAAGGCCATTACCTCGTTTCGGCTAAGTGTCTGAGGACTTTTTGAAAACTATTAAAGGAGTTCAGGAAAATTTAGGAAAAAACTGGATAATTGCTGGCCTATTGCTAGGCCACTTAACAATCACAAAAGTCCTTTGTATGCTCAGAACCCCTGGACTCCCTAACAAAACCCTCTAAAAATCTCTAACAATGTCTTATTCCCTGCCGAGCTCTCCCAAGTCTCATACCCCTACCCTACTAGGTTAAAGGGCAACACGACTCAAACCCACCTCCGGCCAGCGTCGTCCCCACAACAACCCTTGGTTTTCCTTTGGAGCGCCCGCCCCAAGGCATCCCCAGATCTCTCTACCAGGCCTCACGCTCCTGCTATCAACAGGTTACAGGGCAACCCCCCAGCATCGGCCATCGTTGTTCTGGCATCGGAAAACCGTAGATCCATGAATATAACAGCATCAGAGAAGCCTAAAGTGAGTTCTAAGACGTACCACAAAAAACAAACGAGAACAACGACATTGAAACAATCAAAGGAATAATTTCCCCTCTTCCCTCCAACCCCCTACTCTTCTTCATCCCCCGACGAGCCGACCTCCTCCACCACATAGTTCGCGGGATGAGAACAACAGCCGCACCCATACAACCTAACCCAATCACATAATGGTTAAAAGCAGACGTAAACTCTTCATCTTCCTTCGACGAGCCGACCTCCTCCACCACATAGTAGTTCGAAGAAGAAGATAGCTAAACTTGTTTTTGCCATCTATACTCGTAGTCTTACCTACCGTTGCATATCCCTGCAAACTATCTCTACTCTTCTTCTTCTGGCGACAAGCCAACCTCCTCCACCATGTAGTTTGCAAGAAGAAAAGCAGTGGAAGAATTAGCTCACCGGGACCCACGACGAGTAGTAGCGTACCTCTATCTTCTCCCGACAAGCCGACCTCCTCCACCACATAATTCGTGAGATGAGGGTTGTCTAGGCAGCAGAAATCTTAGAGAAAGCCCGAAGGCCCTTAGAAGAACTAGCAAAAACCAAACCAGAGTGGATGCGCTCAGCCATCCAACCTCAACCGGCTTTGACCTCCCTCCTTGATATCAAGACTCACCAAGGTCTCACACCTTCAACTGCTAGGTTGCAAGGCAGCGCAACCTGCCTCAGAAGACTCCCATCTGTTATGCTACAGGGTGGAACGACCCACCTTGGCTCCGACCAGCATCGTCTTGATAACAGCCCCAAAAAGCCATGGAACCGCCTGCCCCTCTAGGCGATTCCCGGGACCTCTTACCAGGCCTTCAGAGCCCTCATCACGCTTGAGTTACAGGGCAGCACGACCAAACCCGCAACTCCGACCAGCATCGTTCCCGCTCGCCCATCTGAAAGCATAAGAGTGAAAGGCAGATAGCACAACATCGACCGAACTGCCAAGCATCACCACAACCCTGATTTCAGATTCGCTGGCGCTAAAATCCCACAGGAAATGAGTAATTAAGGACTCGACCCAGGTTAGAGTAACACTTGATTGAAAACCCCGAAATACAGTCAAACTAGATTATTGCAATTTAGAATCTGACTAAGATGGACATCTAATTAGGCTGATAAATTTAGAAGGCAAAATAAAAGGCGTATTACAATCTGATTTTTTTATCTCAAAGTTAGGTCAAGATAGACTTGGCCAATTAAGCAACTAAACTACGAAAAAAATTACGGTCACTACCCAATTATAGTCACTTAGGAATCTGATTAAGATATACAAAACCAAGAAAACATCAATTAAGCGGATGAATTTAGAAGGCGAAATAGAAGACATATTTCAATCTGATTTTAATATCAAAGTTCTCGCAGATAGATCAAAATTAGACTTTGGATCTACATAATCTACAAGAACTTTAACCTAATCGTTATTAGTATCTCAGAATCAATACTACGAAACATGAAAGAGGAAGAAGACAAATTTACCCTCGACAATCTTTAACGCACCCCCCTCTCTCTCCAAACCTCGCCTCCTCCTTCGTCGGCTCTCAAGCAACTTGGCCGCCTGTGGTCAACCATTCTAGGACCGCAACGATGAAGATACAAGGACCGCAGCTTGGAATACCATCACAACAATCCAACCCACGTCACGAAACTGAACAACTGAGCCTGCCAGCCGCCCCTCGCAGGTAGCCCAAAGAGATGACGGGGTGTCATTGTCACAAACGTCGACCACCTATAGAAGGTCTGTCTTCAACATCCTCGCTCCCTCGTTCCACCTCCTATTCCCTCTCACAATATTCTCCCTCTAACCCATGGAGAAACAACATCCTCCCTATTGTTCTTCCTCTTAAACAAGCACATGACAAAACAACAAACGGAGGAACCGTCAGCAACGTCCGGATGCAACTAGCCTTCTCCTCCATGTTCAACGATCCCTCTCCTGCCTCATCATCCATCTTCTGCCTTTTCACCCTACACTCTCGTCCTCGCGTCGAAGCTGCCGGCATGGCACCTCAACCGCTCTTCGTCCACCCCCCTTACCCAGGAGCCCGTCGTCGCTTCAAAAACGTCTGGCGGCGAAGCGCTCCCGGTAGCGCCCTTCCGCTTAGCTCGACCTTCACCACGGTGATTGCATCTCACGTTCGACACTTCCACTAGTGCACTCAGGCTTCTTCACTTCTTGGTTTGGACAAACGTAGAACCAATTGGAAGTTTGGTGCCCCGTTTGACCAACGTCGCCGGTGCAAAGCGCCACATATATGTGTTTTCTTACCGCAGTCAACTAATCACTGCCATATCATTGTGTCTGTGTTCCCATGTTATTGATTGATTGATGCACCAATTGAGTGAGTGGTTGGTTGACTGGCAGCGATCGATGGATTGCACCAAGGAAAAGTCGTACCTGCGGTGCTTTGCGCCTGTGACTGTGGGTGCATCTCTCGTCACTCGCTTCTATTCACACAATCATTTGCAAGGTCCGTAAATTTTACTAATGAAAAAAAAAAAAAGGAAAAACAAAAGGATTGTTGTTGCGCCCCAACTTAACAAATCAATCTAGCGGGGCCGTGACAACTGTACTTTTTTTTTCCCTTTTTTTTTTTTTAATATACAATCACGTGGGGGCACGTCGACGATCCTTTTCTTTTCCCTTTTCTTTTCACTAGTAACATTTGCGGACGTGGCAAATGAGTGTGTGAATAGAAGCCAGTAACGAGAGATTAACCCAGAGTCACATGCACAAAGCACTCACATGTACGCCTTTTCCTTGGTGCAATCCATCGATCGTTACCAGTCAAACAACCACTCACTCAATTGATGCATCAATCAATCAATAACATGGGAACATGGATACAACGATCTTTTTTTTTCCCTTTTTCTATCCTTGGCTTTTTTTTTTTTTTTTCAGGGTCATCATTGAACTGACCAGCCCCCGAAAATTCAGAATGATTTTATTATAGTCATCTGGTTGCATCTAGATTCAAACTCTGGTCTGCATTTCATACCAGGTTCATGGGTGTAGCAATTGAGCTTTTTTTTTCCTTTTTTTTTTTTTTTTTTTTTTTCCTTTTTTTTTTAACAGCCCTTGCACTCGCTAGCAGTGCTGATAAGAGCAACCACTGCCAGTGTTGCAGAGAAGGCCCAATCTATTGTTGGGGGGCATCACCTACTGGAAAGCGGGTCCAACGCCCATTGACATAGAAAACCAAAGTATCCGAGATAAATTTATGCAACCACATATCTTTGTCTCTTTTGAATGTACGGTGTCAATCGTTCGGTCTCTTTCTCCCACGCTCTCCTTCACCTCCTCTCTCGACGATGAATCCTGCAATTAGTGAATCAATAATCTGGGAAGGGACGAGCATAATTTTTTTTCCTTTTTTATTTTTCAAAATATACCATAGTTCCTCTCGATATTTGAGGACGGCTCCAAAAATCAAAGCCACATGTATGGGCTTTCTTCTCACAGGGGTATCGTTTCTCGAAACAGGCAGACAGAAAGGCAAAAGATGAAATGTGGAAGAGGAATAACAGCAGGAGGCCGGGGACATGGGATTCAGGGACAAGAAAGAGGGAGGAGAAACAAGGATGGCAGAGAGATCACAAAGGATTGACTCAACATGAGAGGATCTGGAAAAAACGGAGCCAACGAGGAGGAAGAGGGGAGGAGGAGGAGGAGGAGGAGGAGGTCCAATAGATGGGAGACAACTTGGGATCACCAGGGCTCGCGCAAAAAGACATGCAGGGGGGGAGCGCACTTATGTCGTTCCCCCGAACATGACACACCCTAACAAATGTATGCAGCCATAATGAGGGTGTTTTTTTTTCGAGGGAAGACCCCCCCCCCCTCTCTCTCTCTCTTCCCTCTTATACACATCTAGATGTGTATAAGAGACAG
>BFEA01000124.1:2635969-2647168 GCA_003427395.1 Chara braunii
GGGGACCCCACAATTCTACCCGGTGGAACCTGTTACTGGAAACCGGGTCCAGCGTCCCTTTGGGCTAGGCTGGAAAACGGGTCCAGCGTCCCTTATCTCTTAACCRGCGATAAKCATTGAAAATAATCAACTCCGAATGAATGCAGGCTCAACTTTGTACTGACTGGCGAACCAGTCCTATTTTGTACAGTCCTTTATGTATCCCCATTTATTGCTGCCTATAATAATCTCAGCCCAATAGGCTGTCTGAAAGGATGAATAAACTCATTCTTATRGGACAACACAGACCSAACCCATTAGCTAGCAGTCTCCCAAGCTCTCTAASTGGGGCAGTGCTCTACTACCTCGTCCCATAGATGCTTGGAGATCACCAGCTGTCCTTGGTCTGTAAAGGAAATCCATTTGAACTTCTTGTTCCAGGTAGTCTTCATACTATTTCTAGCASCAGGACTATTTCTTGCCCCTTTGGCTCTGCGTATCTTCACCCATTCTGCGCATATTAGATTCCGTAGTGCAAATTTAAACTTATTACGGATGACTGCTGGGGACCAGAAGTTACTATTGAACCTCCTGTCCCTTCTTGCTATCCAAAGTACCCAAAATCCCAATACCCTGAACTTATTGGCTATAATAGCAACTTGATCCTTACTTCTGTTTCCATATAGGATAAACTCCTTGGTCCAAAATACCTATGGGCCATAGGCAAGCTGCCACAAACTGCTCACCCATTCCCAGAATCCTCTAGCCACAATGCATTCCCACCATAGGTGGCTCGAGTCTTCCAGTGATTCCTGAACACAGACATCACACTGGGGAGAGATATCCATCCCTTTGCTCATGCACCAATCTGCCGTCGGTACGCACGAGTGGAGATGCATCCACTGTAGGCTGGCTACCTTCATTTCCATCACACTGAGAAGTAAGGTAATGAAAAATTTGACCCATGTGTTGTTGAAGAGGGGACCGTTAACGGGTGCTCCCCTCTTTCTCCAACTGTTCCAGACGTTAATCTGTGAAGTAGATGCCTTAGAACTTAAGGAATAGCCTACTTTGGAAGAGTAGTCTGAGAGCAATATATTGGAGGAGGATAAGGAGTCGTCGGACAGAATCCAGCCTATCCTCCCTATATCTACTTTCCATGTCTCCTTCGGTGAGCCCTCCATTATGAGTTTGAACTGCCGCTTGCCCTTGTGTGCGCATTCTGATACTCCAATTTCCAGCCATTCCTCATCATCCTGGAGGATTACTCCTCCGGTTTGTTTAATCAGAAATTTTCTGCCCCTGGTCCATACTGAGACCGTTGAGGGGGGTGATTCTATTTGATAGAATGTCCCCTCGCAGCCTAACCTTTTTCCACCATGTTCCTGCATGTTTGTCGTGATCGTCTTTCTTGATTACTTGAGTCCACTCGTCTGGTATGGCCTGAGTCACCCAATCTCTGTGTTGCTCAATGTTGTGGAGTCCTCTCAGTTTACTTCTCAATTCTTCTGCTGTCTTCCACTGGCCTCTGTCTTGGATGCTGAATCTGCCATACCCCCTTCTGTAGCCATTTCCTCGCGAAATTGCCGGGTTTATTTGCCACCGAAAAGGGCTTGCCCTCAGGATCAGTGATAGCTGGATTATCGAATAAGCATGTATGGAAGATTTCACTTTTAGTAGAGGGGTGTGTTATGGTGTATGGGAGAAGCCTGCTCCACGCCTTAAGTATAGGTGCCCATGTGGGCGATTTCACTGAGGAAGTTAGTGGGTGCATGAGGATGGCTTGCCATACCGATTCGGGGTCAGTCAAGTTCCAATCTTTGCACAGGAGAGTCTGTGCCAAGATCATCCACGGCTGTGTACATTGGGATGTCAGTAATCTCACCGGCCACTTGGCTAATAGGGCGTCATTTTGTTTCTCCGGGTCAAGGATTCCCAGACCCCCCTGGGTTTTTTTCTCCGTCAGTTTCCACCATGCTACTTTACAGATACAGGACTCTACTCCTGAGTCTCCTTTCCATATATACCTGGTGAGAAGTTGGCGGATGAGTTTGGCTGATCTCGGGTTCAGTGTCCTTATGGACAGGATGTACCATACTGTGGATAACACCGCACAGTTTGTCAGGATCGCCCTTCCAAAAATGAACGCATAAGAGTTATTTGAGCGTTTCGTACAAGCTTCCCTGATTCTGTTTTCCATGATACTATCCTGTACCTGAGAGCTATCCCCGAAGGAGACCATTATTCCCAGGTACCGTTCAGAGTCTGTATTCCTTGTGGCCTTGATGCCCAAGTCCACAACTAGGGGCCTATTATCTGCTGTTAAAGCCGTTGACTTATTCCAGCTGATTTTCATTTCCGAAGCCGATTCATACAAAGACAAACATTGTTTCAGGGCACTTAGTGATGCATGAGAATTTTCGGTAATTGCTGAAAAATCATCTGCCAGGGCAGAAACCTTCAGCTGGTAGCTCGGTGAGATTCTCAGACCAGTGTAATCTGCATGGGTTCTGATCATATTCAATAGTATCTCCGATTGGATCACAAAGAGTGAGGGGGCCAAGGGGCACCCCTGCCTCAGTGACCTTGTAATCGTGAAGGAGTCCGAAATGTGGCCATTGATTACTACCCTGTCGTGGGATCCGTGGTACAGAGAGTCTACCCATTTTCTAAACCCTTTACCGATACCCACCTTCTCAAGGAGAGCTTGCACGAACTTTCAGTTTACCCTATCATAAGATTTTTCAAAATCTATCATTATTATTGTTGTGTTGGGACCCGTGTTGTTTATAAGGTCTATTGTCTGCGAGAGAACCATCACATTATCCAGTACCAGTCTCCGAGGTACAAAACCTGACTGGTCAGGATTTACTAGTCTAGTCATGAAGGGGGCTAAACGTCTAGAAAGTGTCTTGGCCAGAATTTTGCCGGCGACATTAAGAAGCGAGATAGGGCGGTAATTTCTAACATCTGATCTCTCACCTTTCTTATATAGGAGTATTATCACTCCCTCTGTGGATCTTACCGCTAATTTTTTATCCTGTAATATGCTGTTAAAAATTCTCAGTAAGTTTGGTCCCAATAGGGACCAGAACATATCGTAGAACTCTATAGGGAATCCGTCTGGGCCAGGGCACTTCCCCCTGGCCATACTTTTCATTGCTGAGGTTAGTTCGGGTCAGGTGATGGGTTGGTCCAATTCCTCTTTTTCCAGTTCTGAAATGATTCTGTGGGTGGATTCCCATAGTCTCCCCTCTAAGTCGGGGGGAACCAGTGGATCCGCAGGGTCCTTATCAGAGGTTAACAACTTTCGATAAAATTCTTTGTCGTATTCACATATAGAGAGTGAGTCCTTTGCTTTCGGTTTGGTCTGAGAGAAAGGGTGGGAGAGTTCAATTATTGTTGGAGAGTTACTGTGCTCTCCCTTGAGTGAAAAAGTTTGTTTATTCATTCGGTCTTTCGAGAGGATCGCATCTATCTGTCGGAATTTAGCCCATGATTCATGTTTGTTTATCAGTTTATCTCTCCACTCTTGTATCCATTGGGATCTCCTAAGGATCCAATAGTTGTCTGAGAAAGCATTATTCCCAAGTCTGCTTTCTGCCATTTCTATGTTCCTCTTTAGTTTGATTACTTCATATTTCCTGTTTATTTCCTTCAATCTATATATTGTTTGTAGCATGGCAGACATCATGTGTAATCCTTTATCTAGCCAATCGCCCGGGTCAGGGAAAATTTTGGTTAAATACCGCCATTCTTCCCAGTGGGAATAAACCCATTCAACCATGTTTGGTTCCTCGAATACCTGCATGTTGAGTTTGAAAGTGCCTCTGCCTTTTTCAATTTTGGCTCCTACGACCATTGACAGTGAAATGGGTTTGTGATCTGAGAGTGGGTCCTGAGTTATTTCTGCTTTTGTGATCATTGGGAGAATATTCTCGCTCACTAAGATGACATCCAATCTACGACTGGTCACCATTTGGTGGCCATCCTTGTTCGACGACAACCAGGTGTATATCTTTTCTGTGGGATGAAGGTGACGGTAGGGGTCAAAGAGTCCGTTTTCCATAATGAGCTCGTTCAATGCCACCGATTCGTTAGGGTGGGATAGTGGTGAAGAGGAGTCCAGTGTTTCATTGATTACTCTTTCCAGTCACCCCCCACCACTAGGTACTAAGTACTGGGGATAACAACATTAAGAGATTCAAAGAAACTGATTTTTGAGTTGTGGTCCGTAGGTGCATATACTGAGAGTATGCACCAGGTCTGATCTGCAATCGAGATGGATGCCTTGGCCCAGCGACCCTCAGAATCCGTCTCAATGTTACATATTGACTTGCTGAGGGAGTTGTGGATCAGGATGGTCACCCCCCCTTTGGTTCCAACTGTCGGGGACCACACTTGGGGGTCTGACCACCAATTACCTAGTTCGCTTAACCTCTCAGCATCCAATTTAGTTTTCTGAATCAGAATAATGTTAGAATTGTTCTGGTGGAGCCAGGACTTGAGCCTGACCCTCCGATGTTTGCCATTACCATCTACAAGGCCTCTTACATTCCATGAGGAGACCTTGATTCTAGAGTCCATCCGTTCCTACGGATGGAGCATGTTGTTGGATGGCATCCTTGGCGGGGGCCGTAAACTGCAATGCAGCCGGGTCCCACGGTGCTCTCAATACTTCTGAGAAGGATCTCGAGAAGATCTTCTTCTCCCCCTTCAGGATATCATTGATCTCTGTTACTATTTCTCCCCTGATGCCATCTCCCAAGATCGGGATCTGGCGCTCGTCGCTGTTCGCTTTGAACCAGCTGATCGGTGCCCAGTAAAACCCCTCACCGGCAGTTTGGGGATTTACCCCAGAGTGAAGAGTTGTGTCTATACACAGTGCACTTACTGGGTAAATTTTTCCTGAAGCTCCAATTTTATTGAAGTTGATCTGTGGGTGATCAGGGATCGGTCTAACTGCAAATCTGCCTTTTACTAGCCTTACCCCCAGATTGAACAGAGTCATTGGATCCGGAGATGAGTGCAGCGAGGCGTAGGGGATGTTATAACCCCCTTGTTCGTTGATCTTCAGCAGCACATACGGACCTTGGTTCGTGTTCTTGAATAGGATGGGTATAGTCACGCATGGCGCAGTCGTTGCTCCGGATGCCGAATTGGCTTTGGCGACTGTGTAGCTCGGGGTTGTGTCCTCTCCAAAGGCCTGAGGGCGAGTTCTCTTCGGAGGGTCTTCCCTGCTATTGTCCTCAATGTTCATATCTGCTGGAATGCCTTCTGCGTCTGCAGCATTCATTGGTGGTGGAATCTGACCCGGGACTGAGATTAACGGAATTCATATCCCTCCTGAGGAGGAAGCCTGATGTTTGTCTCCCTCCGACAGGTTGGGTTTGGGGACTGTCCCTGCTCTGAACTTTTCTGTCGAAGAACCGACGGGGAGTTTACGTTTTTCATTGCTGGAGTTTCTGGTGCCAAGCCAGTTTGTTGGTTCTCCCCTGTGCGTTGGCGGCTTGGCTGCGAGGCTGCTGCTGTGTCTGCTGCTGTGTCTTCCTTCCTCCGCTTTGAGTTTGGAGAAGTGGGTTCATCCACTGAATCGGATTGAATGTGGGATTGTTTTCCCTCTGAGTTGGTTTTTGTTTCCTTGACCCGGATGGGGTTTTGGAAACTGTGGTTCGACCCGTTGTGGATGCAGGGCCCTTACCTAGTGCATGGCCATGACCTTGGGGTTGTCTGCCGAACCCCTGGAAGAGTCCGGTTGGTAAGATGCTGTCCTGTCCCTCGGTGGTTTTGTCATCGGAACAGATGCATTTGTCTGGGAGTCTGATGTAGCGTCTACATCCGGCGCACCAGGGGGTGCGACTGTTTACCAGATCCCCTGTCAGCCAGTCGCTCCCTGTCCAAACTTTGAGGGAACGCACATACTTGGCCTCTGCATCTATGTGAAGTTGATACTTTAAATTGCCCAGTCCTGGATCCACCGGATCATTGACTGGGTCGAATTCCATCAGTACCTTTCCCATCACTTTCTCTATACCTGACTTGATATAGAATGATGCATTGATAGGGAATCTGAGAGCCATTACCCAGTATGTATTCTTTTTTTCTTCTTCCCTCTGATGGATCCATTCACCTCTTGGCATCGACAGCCTGAACAAAATCTTATATGTTTTCCCTTTGTCCATGAATCGTTTCATCCCTTTGGTTATCAGCCATTCGGGGATTTCCGGAACTTTGGAGATGTAGGTGACCTGTGTTTTGCTCTCTATGTGCACTAACCCTCTGTGTGTCAAAAGTTTCTCTGCAGGGAGGAGAGCGTTTTCCAAAGATCGAATTAAATCGATCTTTTTATCGTTTTGCATGTTCTTTGCCACTCCCTGAAAGAGAATAGCTACCCCCATCGTTTTGAGGAAGTCTTCCTCGACGGCCCTGATGCTCTCACTTGGTCGGATCTCTACGCAGCTTTCTTCTTCGTCAATTGTGGCGTCAATGTAGGCTGAGACATCCTGGTTCTCATGATCCAGGTACCAACCACTGACCAAATCGGCCAAACGAGAGGTTTCGTCTTCAGTCATTGAGTATGTCCCAGGTTGGATAGGTTGTTGGGCGTGCCACAGGGGGATTGGCTCAGTATCCATTACTGAGGGGATGCGAGGGATAAAAGTGAGCCTCGATGTTAATTAAAGGCCGATTAGGTTCCTGATTTTGTCGGTGTTGATACTTTCGATATCGATTAGGAAAAGAGGACAAGTCTACCTCTGGGGAGTCGCCTATCTGGGTAAGGAGTAGTCGGAATTAGAGTTAGGGGAATTTGTCCCTATACCATAGGAAAGGAAGGAAGTGGTATCTGAATCATTGCTTATATTCGGGATTAATCCACACACTTTAATAAGGAGAAGTCGGATTAGGTTCCCCGTATACCTAAGTGAATGTTAATTTAATAATAATTAATTAATAATAAATAAATTATCAATAGTGATAGGTGTTCCGCTATGAATAATGGTAAGTCAATGTGGAAGATTAAGGAGAGCCCTATGCGATGTATCCTGGTTCTAGGAAAAGTGGTGGGGTATGTGAGGGGAGGGGGGGAGTGTGGAGTATTACGCGTTCTTTGTCGCCCGTATATATTGCTGGTGAGTGGACAACGAGACTGGGGTGGGTAAATATCAGGTTTTGGGAGGAGGAGGATGGAGTAGGGAGGAAGAACCCTCGCAAGGTCTTTTACTGGCTTAGTGTGTAAGCGGGTAGGGAGAGCTGATGGAGGCGAAGATGTCGCCGGGCGAGTGGGGGTGAGGAAGAGCTATACTGGAGGCGGGGTCACTGGACAACGAGAGTGAAAAAGGAGCGTGGGGAGTATGTGGGGTCGGGGAGCTGGGGAAATATCGGGAACTGTCAACCAGGTGGAGTAGACGCAGGAGCGGGCGTAGGAACTCTAACAACCCGACGAGGGAAATACGGGTAGTGAAATCCTATGGGAAGTGGTTCTATGTGGCGGAGAGATGGGTATGTGACGTAGGAGGCCTTAACTTGTTTCTCTACAGACTAAGTCGGAGTGGCAGATTTGGAAGGTGCGAGGTATGATGGTTGGATTTCCAGATTCCTGAGGAATCCCGAAATTGCGCGAGTTTCTTACGTTACGGAAATAGAGACGTACGGATACCTAAAACTTACTATAAATGGTATGGGCCGAGTTCGAAAGGAGCTCGTGAAATAACATGATATTACTAATTATGGAATGGACCGGACGCAAGAGCACCTTACAATTCTACCAGTCCGACAGAGTCGCTGTTAGGGATACCAATTATTAGTGGATAAATAAGGGAAAGTGCAACTGTACAGTAAAGTGAGGAATTTCGTGATGATACCTGAGTAGCAACCCAGTAAAAGTAAACAGGAATCTCTCGGAAGCTTCGTACACACGTCGAGGCGTGGGAAGCAGGCTCTTCGAATCTTGCGTGCTGCTGCAGCGGAACGCCTTCCTCAGGTGTTACGCTGGTAGAACTGATTGTAACTTGGTAATGCTGGTTTCACTTCGGTAAAGACGGTGCGGTCAGTAAGGAACCGGCCCCCATACATGCCGCCCAACCCAACGAAAACCTAACTCGTTGGGTGAGAGTTGGGTGGACACGTTTCCCCTTCCGTGCTCAAGACGGATGGGGAGGATGACTATGGCGGTAAATTCCTCGGTGAATTCTTCAACCGTGCGGCGGCGCAGGCCAAGGCGCATTAGCGCAAGGACGCAGGAGCGCACGCCGGTTCCCACTCTCGTGGCCTTGTTTTTTTTTGTTTTTTTTTTCATGTTTTTTTTTTTTTTTTTTTTTTTTTTTTTTTTTTTTTTTTTTTTTTTTTTTTTTTTTTTTTTTTTTAGAGTTGTGCTCGACATGCTTCGGGAAATTTCTCGAAGAGGGAGGCACGACCGGAACGCTTCCACCGGCGCTACGTCGCTCGGACCAAGAGTCTCCTTGGCCGGTAACGGGGGAGTGTTTGACCGCTGGGCATACCACCTAGATATGCCCACGGTAGTTTTCAGGCGCCCTCACCTACCTTTGTTGTGAGGTCATAGCTAGACAGTAGCTATGGAGGCAGCCCAAGCAAACACCCGGAAGGGCCTCTCTTCATACGTTGTACCTTAGACTCTCCTCGGTTGACACGGGTTTAAGTGTGGAAGAAGAATAGGTTGGTGTGTTTAACCACAATCACCCACTAAGTTATATGTCAATTCTCTATCTTAATCCCTCCCCTCCATACTCTTTCGCCCTTTCCCTCCCCTTTTCGCTAGTATCTAAGTACCCATGGAGACGGAGAATGGAGATAGGGAGGCACGCTCACCCCTCCAAGTTCCTGGGGAGGCCTGTGAGGATAATGACAGACTATGCGAACTGATGAGGATATGTTATGATGAAGGGATCATGCCTTCGGACATTGATCCAGGAAAGATGACAGTGGAGGGGCATGAGGTGAGATTTAGAGTGAACGTCGTCCTCGACCAGGCAAAAATTAACTGGTTGAAGGAGCGTACGGTGACTTTTATCTTCCACTCGGAGCGAGGTTTCTGCCAAGAAATGTCAAGGAAGATATAGTCCGAGCATACGAAGACAAGAAGACCGCCGATGGTGGATTCAACATGCAGTCTTTTTGGCGAGGAAGAGTGAAGATCGAATCTCCGAACGTGATCTCCTACGTAGCGAAATCAAGCGAAGTGGCAAGATGGCTCGTGGAGAAAGGGAATGATGACCTAATGATGGGTAACTCCCATTATGCCTTCGAGTTCAAGCCATGGCTTACCAAGGCACAGTTAAGGTTACAACGACAAGCCGAAGACGAGGGAAATTTTTGGGTGGTAGCAGTTCAAGTTCCATTGGATGCATACGTCTACCTGGACGCTCAAGTGAGCCGCGCGATTGGCAGAGTGGTACGCTCCTATCCACCAGAGGAGGATCGCATGAAACCCTCGTTGGTCAACATCAAATTTGATGTGATGTTGACCTGGCAGCGAGAGACAATATGAAGGATAAAATTTGGATCGATACTTCCGAAGGAGAGGAGTTGGAAATCAAATTGGCTTCCTCAGTGACCCCGCGTTGTCGGCGTTGTCAAGCGTTTTTCCACTCGGAGGCAGAGTGCCGAAGGAATAACCGACAACAGAACGGTGCAGCACCCTCAACCCATGAAGGCGGTCAATCACAAAAGGAAGGTCAACCTCAAGGAGAAAATATGAGTTATCAAGGTTTGTTGGGTCCTTCATCCCAAAACGTTTAAAGCGTTAACATGTCAACAGTGGGGACGACCTCAGTTCAAGCATCAATCAGTGGTGGATTCACCAATAAAATGAACCCCACCTTTTCACCAAGCCTTCATGCGACCCTGAGCTTTGCTCAGCTCTAAGGAGGATCACCATGGATTCCCTCGTCAGTCTTGCCATGGAACATCTCGGGGATGTCGTACGACATACTGCTTGGAATGGGTCAATCGTCTGCCTTCACTCCGTATTTATCATGTTTTCTGGCAACTTGAATTGGAGGAGCCTTCTCCACATACATGGAGGCGGGTCCGACAGTGAGTGTCATGGGTGGGAACGCAGTCCCCATCCCGGGCACCCACGGAACAGCTGTATCTGCGACAGATCAGACTACATCATCCAGACCAGCGGCTCGTGCTCTTTAGTTAGGGACAAAACCAAGCTCCTCTCGTGCTCGTGGCAACACAGCCGGGAAACAGAGGCGACTGGACAAGAAAGGAAGTTTCATATCTTAAGGAGGCATCCTGGAAGGGGAACCTTCGGTTACCTCCTCTCAAGGATCGGAGGGAAACTGTACAACAATCGGGACGCCAGGGATGAAGACTTCAAAACGCAGGCATCCGGTGTCCCTGGTAAAAGGTCAACTACATAATATCGAATGCAAGATTCTTTCATTTTTTTGCGTAGCAGCCCGGAACTCCTTCTGGACTATTACCTTTCTTAGCTCAGATAACTCTCCGACTATGGTAAGTTTCCCGGCTCCAGACACACATATGCCCTCTTCGATCGCAACCTTGGTTCGGTCGGCCATCCACGATAAATTTGTCTTTCGTTTAATTTCGGATATTTTGATGGCTCGCATTTTCATGGATAACCCTGATGCTCTCGGCAAACGCATCAAATTTTATATACCTATGTTGGATGTTAGATTTGTGGAGGGTCATTTAGAAACTCTGGAAAGAGAGGGTCTCCGTCTTCTCCCAATTGCATGGTTTGCAGAGAAGCGGAGATAAGAACTGAGTAGGATTTGTATCCTCTTCTCGAGGACGACGAAATGCCTGATGGATTTGGAAAGCCGCCTTCCCAATAACAAGAAACTGAACTCTCAATTTCTGCAATCCTTTCTCATGTCTGCATGGACAACTGATGAGATTGCTGCTGCGGCACCCTGAATCCAACAGGCAATGGGCAGACCTTTGCACGGATGAGTAAACTCAAAATTATGAGTTGGAACCTGAGAGGGCTAGGAGATACGGCCGACAATTTCAAGAAGGAACGTCTTAAGTCCTGGATTCACTCAAAAGGAATACAGATCGCTTGTCTTCAAGAAACCAAATTGAATTAGGATAAATTAAACAATATCGATAATTGGCTAGGTTACCGGGCCGGACGTCCGGGACCCCCCTGACCGTCCGGGATGTCCGACCGGACGTCTGGTCGGACGTCGGACCGGACAGGGCATGTCCGACCTAGCGCAAAAAAAA
>BFEA01000124.1:2647464-2702662 GCA_003427395.1 Chara braunii
TGTCATAATTTTTTTTTTTTTTTTTTTTTTTTTTGGTGCCAAAAAGGCGTCGTCCGGAAATCCGGACGACGGTGGGGGGAGACGTCCGGTCTCCGGACCATTGGTAACCTAGATAATTGGTGGGATGGTCCGCAAATTTGGTCTCCTGCCATGGGTTATAAAAGGGGTGTCAAAATCCTTATTCATAGGGACCTTGATGCAGAAATAGTAGACTACTATGCTGATTTGTGGGGTCACTGGGCCTGGATCAAATTGCTGATCCAGGATCAGTACTGGATTTTCGCATCGATTTATGCCCCCACAGACCCTCGATTTCGACGCATTTTCTTTGAAGACTTGTTGTTTGTAATTTCGACATGCGACAAACCGATTCTGGTCGGTGATTGGAATTGCTCGCTAGATGTCTCTGTATCCTCATAGTGTTTAAACTGCCGAGGAGACAAGTTGGCTCTGACTAATCTTATGAATTCCTTAGAGTTGATTGACCCCTATTGCCTGATACACCCAGACAAGGACGAATTCACGTGGTTCTCGAACCCTCATGAGTCAGTGGGTATCATCAAAAGAAAACTTGATGTCCTCTTGACTTCGACCCGTATCTTCTCAAATCTTCTGTCAGTTTTCTCACGAATCCTGACAACTAATCGAAACTATCGAGAACAATCTCTTCAAAGGAGAATTAAGTACGCAGAGACGAGAATGGATACACACCCAATCTCTAATCTGGTATGGGGTAAAGAAAGGGCTAAACTCATGACTGAATGAGATAATTTGCAGAAGCAAAAATCTGAAGAATGACTGCAGATCAAAGGTATCATTGTCTATGACAGAATGGCAAAAGAGTCATTCCAACGACTACTGCCAAAAAGATCCACAGCCCCGATGCGAGAGTTAGCTCATCCCTTCGACCCTGTTGGGTCAAGGATCATACGGAAATTTGTGATTATGCTGCTCTATACTACAAAGACATACTGACATCTCGACTCCAAGGTGCCGCAGTGGTGGATAATCTCCACCTCAACAGTGACCATTGGTCTAACACCAAAGTGAGAATCTCAAGCTCTGGCATATTAGACCTTGACCGCCCTATTACGTTGGTAGAAGCCCCCACAACATTAAGCGCTATGACAAAAGAAAAGTCCCCCGGGGACGATGGTCTCTCGGTGAAACTATACCTATCTATTTGGGATGAGGTAGGGGATTCTTTGGTCGAGATTTATAACGAAATTTTAGTCAGTGGTAGCTTATCTAGTATGTGTAGAGGCATTATCTCAGTTCTGTTAAAGAAAGGTGACATATCTGAAATTAGAAATTGGAGACCAGTCTCTGTCCTGAATGTTTCCTATAAGCTTCTGGCTAAGATTTTAGCGAAGAGATTAGGGAGATATCTTTCAGAGTTAGTGTTACCAGATCAGACCACCTTTATAAAAGGCAGATAAATTTTCACTAACATAGTGACTGTTGTCGAAACGTTAGAAATCATCCATAACGAAGACCGGAATTTGTCTGTCCTCCTCTTGGATCTGAAAAACTTATGATCGAGTTAACTGGTCTTATGTCATAACAACGCTAAATGTAATTGGCTTTGGAAAATCTTTCAGTAAGTGGGTGGTTACTATGTATTCAATGTCGACTGCAACAGTGTTAGTGAATGGGAGGGTGTCAAATGAGTTCTCCCTGTCTCGGTCCCTTAGGCAAGGCTGCCCTTTGGCAACACTACTATTCGCAATTCAGATGGAAACGTTGTTGAGTAACATTAGAGTTAACCCGTCTATCCGCGGTCTGATGGTGGGCCAACTAGAATACAAAGTAAAGCTTTGGCAGATGACCTCTTTGTGGTCTCAGAAAACTCGATGGCCTCGCTTTCAGCAGTGAAAGAGTGCTTAGACGAATACTCAAAGCTTTTTAAAGCCGCAGTAAACTGACACAAGTCTACTTTCTTCCCCCCCCCCACCTATGCGATGATCGTTCAGTGCGGCATGCGTAGAGTTAATGAAGATCAGTCCGAGCGTTTCTTGGGGGTTCACATCTCCCTTCTCTCATGTAGTGGGGATCATGACGACCTATTACTATATAAAATTTTACACAGACTGGTAACTTGGGGCAAAGCCCCCCACCTCTCACTGTTTGGACGAGGGATGGTAATAAATGACGCACTTTTTCCGTTGTTGTGGTTTGTGAGGACCGTAAGGGGTTTTGGGAAACATTTGTACAAACTGATGAAGAGAAGAGTTGCGAAGTTTCTGTTGAAACCTTACGTGAAGGATGAGGAATCCTTCCTCTCCAAAGTTGTTTGGGAGCTACTCTGTCTCCCTCGCGACCAAGCGGGCCTGGGTATTCTCGATCCACAAGAGAGAACGACGCCATGCTGATAAAGTGGTTGGTGAAAGCTGCGGTAAATCCCGAAGTCCCCCATTGGGTGACACTTGCTGAATATATTCTATCAAAGGAATGAGACCTCAGTCGCCTAGCCGATGTATGAACTTGTCTGATGCTCCACTCGTATCAACGTCGGTTCATTAAATCCCCTTTTCTGGAAAACAACCATTCTGTCATGGAGACTACTCAGATCTAAGGTGTGGGTAGTTCCATTTACTAAAGCTGAAGTCGTGGATCAACCTATCTTCGAAAACCATCACATTCGAATGGACACGGGTGAGTGGTTTAAAGCTGATAACTCAACAGGAGGATTTGAATGCATATGGATTAAAAAAGGTGTACTCCGCTTTGAAGATCTCTGGGACGAAGTCAAGGGCAATTGGAAGTTAATTAATGAGCTGAAACAGTTACTGGGACAAGTAAAAGGGATTCAAGAGAAAATGACTCTTATCATTAAGGCCATTCCTAATGCTTGGACATATTTGTTAACTTCAGTTACAACAGACCCCCGAGCTACCTGGTATATAGTGAATGATTCAACAACCTCGCACCAGGTTTGAAAACTAATTGAGATCCAACCTAATGAGAAGTGTATCTTTCAAAGTTTGTCTCTCGACATAACAACACTGATCCGGTGGTGGGATCAACCTTTTCTCATATTCGGGTAATGGAGTATATCCAAAGGGATGGCTCCACCTCCTGCATGTTGTTCGCTAATGGTAACCCAATTAGAGCCCTGAAATTGGACCCCAAGATATGGGAATGGAGGGTTTTTAGTCGTGATGGTCAGAATTTGTGCCTACTTGATCACACTCAAAGTATAGGCTATAGCCTAGCCCCCTCATCCCTCGACCCTCTGATAACAGCCATGTCGCGTTGGCAGTTATCACTCTTGTTGGAACCAGAACGGATTACATCTGATATGAAGAAATGCTGGAAACAGTTGAAACAGATACCTAACCAACGACATGCATCATTACTTTGGCTTCTGAGTATGGTTGCTACTCCCTTGGCAGTTTGGTTGACAGAGTATGGTATGAAAGTCGATCTAACATGCCAACGTTGCCAGTGAGTATTTGAATCTACTGTCCATGTATGGTGGGAGTGTCCAACTTCACATCGTATATGAACCTGGTGGGCCAAGAAATGGGATCAACTTATTGGAAAAATCTTCTCATGGGACAAAGTATGGAGCCTCCTGGGAGGAGTTCCTAAAAACCTCGCCTCTAAGAAGGGATGTGGATACGGGGCAAGGTCGGTGATTTATTCAATCATATGAAAAAGACGAAATTACAAGGTGTTTTAGGACAAAGAATGGTCAAACAAGCAGATTCGAAAAACAGTTCATCATGGGATGAGACATGTCATTTCAACAGATTGGAGGGAAGGTCTGAAATGCAGAAAACAAATTTAAGGGGTTAAGCTGGTTTAAGGATACCTGGTGCTTACATGGTTCGATGGCACGAATTACGGACGACACCAAATTGACGATAGATGATTGTTTTTTTTCTTAGTGGGTGAAATCACTACCAACCTCAGTTGCTCGATTTTGTTATTTTCGTAGTAGACAGACAGCGGGCTTTGGGTGGAGGGAGCGTCTACAGGAAGTTTGGTAATCTTGGGTCACGAGATTTTTCTCACCGCCATAGGTGAGCGCAGGTAAAACAGGTTAAACAAGATAGGATTACAGTAGATAGAAGCACAGTAGGGTAGGGGGCCCTCTGGCTTGATCCAAGGGGGTCGGAGCATGGAGCTGATGTTTTAAAATTCGTTTGTAGAGTCCTTGGGGGCAGTGATGGCTGAACAGTCATGCCATAGTTGATGGGTTGGTTGTTGACCTTTTCTTGCTAATCAAGTAGCTAGGTATTGGTTTTGGTTTGTGAGTGTTTTTTTTTTGTAGGCCGTGAAGGCATATTCTTTTGATTGTTGAACAGTAGGTACATACTAGATTTTGGTTTGTGCGGTTTTATAGGCCGTGAAGGCATACTTTGTTTTCTCAGGGTCGTGGAATGTCAGGGCAGTGGTTTAGATTTTGTTATTTCTGTCCCTAGACCTTGGATCCCGACGCCTGAAACTGTTTGCTTGCTGGGGTATAACGCCTCTAGGCTTCCCTTCCTCCGGGTTGTTCAAGTTTGTTGAGGATTCCCGACCTCAGGTTAAATGGTTATGAAGTAATATAAAGCCCTCATGACCCTTTTTTATGTAAAAAAAAAAAAAAAAAACATTCTCTAAGTAGTTGGGGCTCCACATGACGGCCCCTATGGTGGAGCGGATTCCCGACCAACAGAAGGGCCCGACGGATTGCAAAAATATATATATATTTTTTTAAACCACAAGTACACCCGCACCTGATTTAAACGAACCTGAATTTCACTGCGCACCAAGTTTGTCGAGCCTGGGTGCGGTCGTATTTTCTTTTCTCATACTCCTCCCAAAAGAACAACGTGAAAAAGAAAAAAGAACTGAAAAAAAAAAAATGCCACAACGCTATAGGCGAGAAAGCAGTTGGATACAAAATCAGGGGGCAGTGTGAGAGTATGCCCTCAGTGAAGGCGTTTACATCTCTGCGTTCATCACGGACGTTGCTTTCATAAATGAAAAAAAAAAAAAAAGAGCCCCAATATGAACGTGAAACCGGTTAGATACAGAATCTGAGTATATGCCCTCTTTGAGAAGTTGTCAGAAGTCCGTGCAGTGTTCCTTGCCTCGCGTTCATCACGGAGGTTCCTTTCATAAATGAAAAGCAAAAAAAAAAAAAAACAATAACAATATGGACGCGAAACAGGTCAGATATAGAATCCAAGTATATGCCCTCTTTGATAAGTCGTTTGAAGTCCGTGCAGTGCTCCCTGCCTCGCTGGCAGGGACCCGAAAAGAAAACAGAAGAAGAAACAAAACAACGAAAAAAAAAAAAAACCTAATACAAGCCATAAGTGCGGTTAGATTCATTCTTGAGTGTTGCAGTGTGAGCACACCTTTTTCAGGGCCTTTGCGGACATCGTTCAACAGAAAAAATTCCCACGAGAAATGAAAGTTGAAAAAACATTCTATAAAAGAAAAATCCTTCATATATATAAATTATCATTCCAATGTTCGTCCAATTCTAAAATTTCCAGTTTTATTTGACAAGTTTCCGTCTAAATATGAACTTTCCCTCCCAACTACATCTATTTGTTCAAGATGGAATGAAAGTCTGGATGAGTTTATGAAATTTTTTAATTAAACTTTGATTCTACTACAACAAATATCTTCCAATTATGACTGAAAATCCTTACTTAGAACGACAGTCCAATTAAAATATTCCATGAACTCATCCAGACTTTCATTCCATCTCTAACATTCAGTTCAAATAAGAAGGGATACCCCATTCGAGGAAGGAAAATTTTAAAATTGGAATGACATTTTTTAAGATGGAATAAAAATTTAAAATTTAGAATGTAATTTTAGTATAGAATGATTATTTAATTCAGGAAAATTTTTCTGTTGTTCCTCAATTTGTAGTTTATTATTATTTTTTTTTTTTGGGCTGCACTTTTTTTTTTTTTTTTTTTTTTTTTTGCCGACCCTACCCTGACCCCCGATCTTTTCGGAATGAGTCATTTTCAATGAATTTCTTTTGCCTGGGCAGTGTACTTGTGGTTTAAAAGCAATGTTGTTCTCTTAATTTCCCCTCACACTACCTACCTACCACTACTCCTAATTATAGGCATACGGGGAACCCCGTAGCAGCCAGAACCGTATTCACGAGAGAACATGTGGGGGTTGCTCCCAACCTGCAGGTGGGCGATACCGCCTAGGGGATAGTCGGTAGCATCAGGGACCATGACAACGTGACCAATCCCTGTGCCTCCCCTCAGGTCCCCTCTCCTACGAATATCAACAGACTCTGCTCAATGCCGATCGGGGGATCCAGTGGTCTATCTCTAGGTGGCGAGCGCCAAGCATGCCCAGGAAGGTACATGAGGCCAATGGCGATTGAACCCACGACCTCCTTAATGCCACTTGCGTGCCTTACCAATTGAGTTAGGCCGCTGGATGATTGCATGAATTTTGTCCTCGTTACACATGTCCTTGGAGATGAAATTTGAGATGAAAACGTGAAAACACTCCCAAGACAAATCCTTGGGCTCCTACTACCTCCTAGGATTTCACAGCCAAATCGTCCCCCACTCCAAGGGACCTTGCGAGGTCACAGGATTCGTGTTTCACGGAGAGGAGAGGGCATGCTTGAAGAGGTGCATTACAACTGAGAATCTAGATCGTGGCGGCACTCTTATCGGCTTTCAAGCACAATAGTGTTTCCCCCCCCCCCCCCCCTGACATCCCTCTAAGGACTAATCTTAAATCCGACGCTCCGAGGATAGGTGGAATGCCGCCGCCAAAATTCCAATATATTCCCCGAGGATTCAAGTTCATGCTTTGAGCCCGAGGATACCCTGAGGAGTGACTAACGACGCCCTTAGGGTGTAGCTTTGTTGGTAAGAGGACATCAAGAGGTCGTGGGTTCGATTCCCATTGCCCACACATTTGTGCCTACAACGCGTGTGGTGCTTTACCTTCGAGATACACGGTAGCTCAGTGGCTAGAGCTCGGGCGTTATAAGGGGGAGATTGTGAGTTCGATTCCATCAGGCCTCAATCTCCACTTTGCACTATCGGTTGATGTTTCGTTTCGCACCACACATACTTGTCCCCCACCTCCGAGGATAGGTGGAATGTCGTCGCCAAAATTCCAATATTTCCCAGAGGATTCATGCTTGGAGCCCGAGGACACCCTGGGGAGTGTCTAACAATGCCCTTAGAGTGTAGCTTTGTTGGCAATACGACATCCAGGAGGTCGTGGATTCAATTCTCATTGCCCACACATTTGTGCCTGCACCATGCTTGGTGCTTTACTTTCGAGATACACGATAGCTCAATGGCTAGAGCTCAGGCGTTGCAAGGGCGAGATTGTGCGTTCGATTCCATCAGACCTCAATCTCCAGTTTGCACAATCAGTTGATTTTTGGTTTCACACCACACCTACTCGTCCCCCACCCTACCGTCTTCCCCCAAACATAATGCATATGTTGGTGAGAGAGGGAGAGAGAGGAGATGGACACACACGAGAAGAAGCAGCTGAGAGTCGTGGTTCGATCAAAAGAAAGAATGAATAACCAACGAAAAGATAATCGAACCCCTGACCTTGGCCTAGGCCGAAGTGATATACCGCCTAGGTCCAGGTACTGGGAAGACCGATGGTGTCGGACCAGGACCAGGCCGACGACCTAAAACTGGACCGGCCTAGCTGCCGGGCCTCAAGGGGGACTACTAAAACTATGCAGTCCCAGATCTGGTTCACCAAGAATGCAAAAAAAACACTGACTCAATATACCTATTTCTTCCCTTCTTACTCATACCCATCCAAACCAAGGAGATTCTTCCCACTCTTACTCGTATCTAAACCAAAACCTGGGACCCATACTCATCGCGAAAATCTGGAAATTTTGAAAAGGGAAGGAGGGGAATGGACCTAGTTTGAAGAAAATCGAGAGTTTCGGCAATGCACAAGGTGTGTTCGATGACCAGGATACCAGACGACCATAAAACTAAGCGCGGATGGTGTCGTTAGATGAACGGGGGACTGATCGGTGGACCAAGGTGAAGGCTTGGTTCATACTAGTAAGCCCAATCACGACCCTAAGATTGTTTATATGGTAGTCCGCGCCTACTTAGCTCAGCCTGGCCAAGTTCTATTGGTTACGGTATTGAACTTTCGAGTGACGGGTTTGAGGTTTGAGCTCGAGGGGTCGAGGGTCTTATGGGATTATTCCCTTTGGTTTTGTCGGACGGGTTTGGGCCTGGGTGAGAGAAGGTTAACAACAGTCGTATTTTTCATCACCACTTCAGGACACCCTTCACCACTTCAAGATGTAGCATGCCTAAACATGTGGTTTTCAGGGTCTTCGGACCTTTCACCACTTCAGGACCATTCAGGTATGAAAATCCTGAATGGTCCTGAACTGGTGAAAACTCCGAAGACCCTGAAAACCACCTGTTTAGGCAGGCTGCATCCTCAAGTGGTGAAGGGTGGTTTTCATGGTCTTCGGACCTTTCACCACTTCAGGACCATTCAGGATTTTCAGACTGCCAAAAACTCTCACTTGACCACTTCAAGACACCCTTCACCACTTCAGGATGCAGCCTGCGTAAACAGGTGGTTTTCAGGGTCTTCGGACCTTTCACCACTTTAGGACCATTCATGATTTTCAGACTGCCCAAAACTCTCACTTCTGAATTTTCATTCCTGAATTTTCAGCTACCCGATAACCGTTTGTGGCCTTAGTCCGACTGATGAGACCAAGAGGGCGCCAACAAGTCCTCGTCCTCGGCAGTTTTACTATTTTTTTTTTTTTTCCCTTCCTCCTTTCTTAAACCACCAGTACCTCCGAGCCTGTTTTTATCGACCCTAAATTTCACTGCGCTCCGAGTTTTGCCGAGTCTGGGTAGCACTCCGTTTTCTTTCTGGTACTCTCATGGAAAGAACAAAAAAAAACAAAAAAGCAGAAGAAAAGTTGTAGTCGTGAACCTCATAAAAGAATAATAAAAAAAAAGGAAACAAAGCTTTGGCCTTGATTGCAGTTGTATACATTCTTGGAAGTGGTAGCGTGAGTGTGCCCTCAATGAGGGCATCTCAGCCCCGGGGCCAGGTTGTCAGATTCCAAAAAGAGAATAAAAAGGGAAAAAAACGGGCACATGGATCCGACCGTGAAAATGGCTGGATACATTCCCCTAAGTGCCAGTGCGATGAGCCTTACAATCCTCTGACAAAACACAGCTTGAGCAGATCATGGACAGCTTGAGCAATTCACGGAGAGGGGACTCATAAGAAATACACGACCAACAAAAAAAAACAAACAGTAATATTCAGAATGTGACCCCCTTACCTGTAAGGTGCATTCTGTGGAGGAAGATTGTGAGCATGGCCTCCTGGACTACCCAGTCCGACATCATTGCAGTAGAGAAAATATTTTTTTTTCATTTTTTTTTCGTCACTATAAAATTTAAATTTATGGGACATTGCCGACCCTGTGTCCCACCCCGAAAAGTTCAGGTACTGGCCAAGACATCGTAATTTCTTAACAATGGCGGAGGTACTGGTGGTTTAAGGTCATGTCCGTTGACCAGGCTGGAAACCGGATCCGGGACCAATGGCGGAACCAACGACCAACCTCAAATGGTACGTCTGTGAATTGTTGAATTACGAATGTAAGATCGCAGAGCTTAAATATATACGAGGGACTGGAGCAAAGAATCTACCATGAGGGGAGGAGGAAAATAACTTTGAAAGAAAATTAGGGAGTGCTCGAATTGTCGAGGGAGAAAGCAGAAGGGGGGGGAACGACGACCGCATTGTCACCCCAAGGCCTTTGGTTGAACATGGAGTGCTTCCCACCATGGGCTGCTGAGGACGGCACTACAGCGGGGAGTGGTGGAAATCTCCATGAGTGACCATCACGGCGACTGAGGACCTGAGCGTGCGCCTCTCTTGGCAGGCCCGGGGCTTTTTTAGAGCATTGACGGGATCCCTTTATCCTGCCCGTTTTTGACACGCGAACCGAGGAGTTCAAGTGCATGTGAGCTGGAGGGTGCTTAACCCTTGAGGTGGACGAAGCCTGAGTGGCGAGGTCCTCCTGCCGATGCACCGTCTGCCAGCTGCAATCTCTTGTGAGAGGTTTGAGTGTGAACAAGCCTTGGGGATAGTGTCATTGGGGCTATCCCAGTTGGTACTCCCGCAGACTGTTGAAAAACAGGTCTGTGCAATGGGATAGTGCTACTGGGCTTAGCTCAGTTGGTACGTCCGCAGACTGTTGAAAAACAGGTCTGTGGGATAGTGTCACTGACCCTAGCTCAGTTGATACTCCCGCAGATTGTTGAAAAACAAACATGTGGGATAGTGTCACTGGGCCTAGCTCAGTTGGTACACTTGCAGACTGTTGAAAAACAGGTCTATGGGATAGTGTCACTGGCCCTAGCTCAGTTGGTACACCCACGAACTGTTGAAAAAAAAGAAAAAAGAAAAAAAAAGTATGATCTGTGTCACAAGGCTTGACTCGACTGATACACCCATGAGCTTTTGAATACAGACTCAAGTTCGAATTCAGAGGCACTCAGGATGAACAAAATTCGATCAGAAAAGTTTGAAGGTGATACCTCAGGGTCGTCACCCCCTATTTCTGAGCAAAATAGGGCGCGGCTGGATTCGGTCACGATAGTGGTTAGATACATTTAGAAACAATCATAGTGTGAGCCCTTGAGTGGCAGCTTGTTTTTAAGAGTTGCCTTTTTTTTTTTCTTTTCTCTTTTCATAAATGTATGTAGATGGCAGAATAAACTTAGTACAGTCTAAGGGGGGTGAAGAGTGGCCCGGGGCATCTCGGTTGGTCATAAATAGGTTAATCCAATCTAAATTATAAGATATTTGTTGTAGTAAAATGAAATTTTAATTGAAACATTTCATAAACTCGTTCATACTTTCATTCCATCTTGAACAAATAGATGTAATTGGAAGGGAAAACTCATATTTAGACGGAAACTTATCAAATAAAACTAGAAATTTTAGAATTTAACGAACATTGGAATGATAATTTATGAATATGAAGGATTTTTTTTTTATGGAACATTTTTTCAAATTTCATTTCTCATGAAAATTTTTCTGTTGGCACTGGAGGAAGCCTGCAACACTTATTCAAGACTCAAGAGTGGGAAACTGGATAAGCAAATCAAGCAGTGGCAGTCCGACGTGACACTAGTACAGAGTCGTCTGGGTGACCATCCAATCTCGAACCGGTACTGGTGGGAGAAATGGAGTAAAGCTCTGCAAAATTTTAAAATTCAGGAAAAATCAAAGTCAAGGAACAGCGTAAAGAGTCGTTACATATCAAAGGCATGATTCACCATGACAAAATGAAGGAAGAATCATTCGAAGTTGTGATGAAGTCGATGGCTAAACTCCTTATGAGGAAACTTGAACGCCCCTTCTCGCTAACTGCACCTATCGTTGAAACCTCTATCCAAATGTTTCAATACGCCAAAGATTACTTCAGTGATATTCTTACCACCCGTCGATCGTATGATTCCCTAGAAACTGATTTAAGGGTCTTTTCCAATTCTTGGAACTTCTCTGATAAATCCTTTCACTGCATGCTGCCCTTGATTTGGACATACCTCTCTCCATCGAGGAACTTGAAGTGGCAGCTCATGAGATAGCTAAAGGCAAAACCTCCGGACTGGATAGGCTACCAATAAAATTCATTTTATCCTTTTGGGTTTTTCCGATCGAATCCACATGAAGTTCTTCAATAATGTTCTAGTGGGACAACCCCTTCCTAGCTCTATGGTAGCAGGTGTTACTTTTCTACTATACAAAAAAAACAGCAAAAAGGATATACGGAACTGACAACCAATCTCCTTGTTGAATGACGCTTATAAGTTATTAGCTAAGGCTATTGTACTAAGACTAGCTAGATACCTACCTCTTCGAACCGACCAGGAACAAGGGGTTTTCGTGAAAGGAAGGTCAATCGACGAACATTATCACTACCCTGCAGACCATCGAGATTATAGTCAAGGCGAAAAGAGACATCGCAGTTATCCTCCTTAACATGGAGAAAGCCTACAATAAGGTGGGATGAACCTTTGTCCAAGCCACCCTAAGACATACGCATTTTGGTCCGAACATTTGCTCCTGGGTGTAAGCAATGTATTCCAAAGCGTCCACCGCGATTATGGTTAATGATCATAGATCAAACTCATTCCGCCTCACTCAGTCACTACGTCAGGGGTACCCGCTGACCCCTTTGCTCTTTGTAGTTCATCTTGAAGTCCTGTTAGATAACTTCAGGAATAACCCACATATTTCAGGACTCAAGGTAGACATGAGACTCGAATGGAAAGTAGGAGCTATAGCGGACGACCTCATGGTGTACGCTGAAAACAACCGACGAGTGCTTGTCGAAGTTCAAAATGTCCTTGTTATCGACTGCGAGTTATCCGAAGCCTTAGTGAATTGGTCTAAATCCTCTTATTTATTACCCCCTCCTTACCAATTATGTGTTGACTAGGGTATGAAATTTATTCCAGGGGACTCGCCTAAACGATTTATGGGCGTCCGAGTGGCCGTCACAGATTGCTCGAAGTTTCAAGACCAACTACTAATGGAAGAAAAGGTAACGTCACGCATTGTCAAGTGGAACCCTCCTTATATCTCTTCACTCTTCGGTAGATCCCTCCTCTTAACTGCAATTGCTTTCTCAACCCTTTGGTTTGTCCTGGCAGTTCATCTGTTGGGAAACGAGGCCTACGCTGTCATCAAAGCCAAGGGGTAAGGAAGCTGGTGTGGTAACCGACAACAACAGAAGATCAGGGTTACCTAACTAAAGTAGTCTAGGAGGTTGTGACCTTCCTCAGGGATGAAGGCGGTCTGGGCATATTGGATCCGCGACGGCATAATTTGACCTTGTTGGGCAGATGGCCAATTTGTGCCGTCTCGAACACAGCTGATAAGTTTTGGATTGTTACGGGTGAATATATCCTGGGTAAGGAATGAAACTTGAGCAATTATGTTGATGTTTGGCGCTGTATCATGTTGGACTCCTTCGCCAAGTGGCGCCCAAAATCGAAGTTTTGGAGTGCAGTCCTGTATGCGTGGAGGAAGTTGAAGCCAACAGAGCGCACCGAACCTTCCTCAAAGACGAAGGTATTGGAAGAACTTTTATTCGAGAACAAGTTTATCCTAGACGATAATGGGGAACCTTTCTCAGCAGCTAATAAACCTGGTCAATTCGCACGTAGATGGATAGATAGAGGAATTCTGCGTATCAGGGATTTTAGACGCCCAGACAACTCAAATTGGCTGACAGAACAAGATTTGAGAGATCGTTGCTCGTACCTAGAGAAGCAGGGGCGAAACTGCGAAGACTGCTGGAGGCAATCCCATCCCATTGGCTAGACTTGCTAGATTCAGATCAACAAATGGAAGTAGATAGATGAGATTGTCCTACAAGATCTAATTTAGATCAGGTCTGCTGCAGACTAATTAAAGGAATTGATTAAAATCCTCTCATACTTAAGACTTGGACTGCAGACTATAGTGGGTTTGACGATCTCCCCCTCCGTTTTAACTCAGAGGACCCCTCCCCCCTAAGTCTTCAGCTGGCGGAATGGAAAGTTGATTTGGATTCAGACTACATGGGGTAGCGCACCCTGTAGTTAAGTTCAGAGGTACCTCTCTTTCTGAACTCAGATTTGATCCCATGAGGTGGCACTGGTTCATTTCGATTCAACAAAAACAAATGTCTATCCCAATGCATCGTTACACATCTAAAATTGGCGTTGGACTTATGAGAGAACAGACACCTAACAACCCCTTCAAGCTCATGAGTAAATACAGGCAATAACATACACTGATCTCATATCAAAATGATATTCAAGTTAAGCATTAACAACTTCTTAAGATTCTGCCCTCAGTTAAACTGTAGAGTTTACTTTGACAACAATTTATGCTTGTGATTACCTCGACCGTCTTCCTGATTGGAAGAGACATGGATGTTTCAGCAAGATGTCCTCGATGTCAGTGGGTCTGGAAGACCAACGAACATCTCTGGTTGGATTGCCCATTCTCAAAACGAATCAGTTCCTAGTGGCGCAGTCACTGGTCGAAGCTACCCTCGGCATCCTTTGATTGGTCGGACGAGTTCATCCTTTATGGCATTCCATCAACTGCCAATAGGGGTGACTTAGCGGCCTGCTACGTGGCTCAAACCTTCAAGGGCATTCTGATGTCAACTATATGGGAGAAAGGAACTCTCACGTGCGAGTCTAGCAAACCATGCAGTTCAGACAGCCTCTTGGCTGAGAGGTCACACGAGCAGGATTAAGATACATTTTGCAGAGTTAGGGAATAGACATTACATAGTAATCACGGGACGCTGCACCCGCTTTCGAGCTCAGTGTACCTTTTTTCGTCCAAAGTGATGTCGGGTAATGATCCCCCTGTCTTCAAATGCTTTCAATGTTTTTTCTTTTTTCCGGGTAGACTGTGGGGACCCCGGCCTCGACATGCAACTTCCTTATTTATAAGGGACACTGGGCCCATTTCCCACCATGTGTTGCTCCCCACAAATAGAACGCATCCTTGAATTTCTATAATATGTATATATAATATATATATCGTCATATATATATATATATATATATATATATATATATATATCGTCACAAATAGAACTGCCCGGTAAACCGTAGGCAGAGAGAGTATATATATATATATATGAGTCGGTGAAACTCCGACGAAACAGTTTGTCACAGCCCCTCGTTTGTTGTCCTCTTCTCCCTCTCTGCCTACGGTTTACTGGGCAGTTCTATTTGACGATATATATATATATATATATATATATATATATATATATATATATATATATATGTTCGTTATGTCCCTACTCGTACGGTGGTACCGGTTCCAAACTTCCAGTATGCCCAGACCAGGTATACCAGCAGAAAATTTTTCCATATGCCTGTACTGATACCGTGCATCTTTTCAGCATGCTGCCAATTGTCACCCGCTGCATGTAGAAATGTTGACTGCACCAGATACATTCAGATGACTTCAGAGTTTCAATGCATCGCACACATGACGGTGACTCAAAGAGACTGTGTGTGTGTGTGTGTGTGTGTGTGTGTGTGTGTGTGTGTGTGTGTGTGTGTATACACATGATTACCAGCCCGTACGCACGGAGGCTCACGGGCCGACCACCGTACGTTTGGGCGCTCGGGGTCATGTTCGGAGTCCGAACCTAAAGGGGTTCGGCCCTCACCAAATCAATATTTTGGGGCCTAAACTTTTTTTTTTTTTTTTTTGAGCCCTTTAATATGTGATGTACATACCTATAAATTTTGAAGGCATTTTGCTTAGCGAAACGAAAATGAAAAATCTCCAAAGATAGTGGTGTCAAAACGTGCTCGCCCACTCATTATATTGTTTTTTTTTCTTTTTTCACTTTTTGTTTTTATTTTATTTCATGGCCTAAAAGTTATTATTATTTTTTTAGTTTTTTTTAATGAGTTTTGAATCATGTGATACACGTCTATAAATTTTCAGGGCATTTGACTATGCAAAAAAAAAAAAAAAGATCAAAGATGGTGGTGTTTAAAACGTGTCCGCCCACACCCTAATTTTAATTCTCACTTCACTTTTTCTTATTTTTCTTACGTATTTTACTTTTATTTGAAATTTGCTAAGAACTTTGGATGCAACGTTGAGCCACATGTTATTCAGTTTATTTTTTTGCATAAGATATATATTTTTCTGTTTTCTTTGAGGTTTTTTATTTTATTTTTTTATCCTCGTTTGGCTTGAACGACCGAATGCGTCTACTGGGGGGGCCCGAACCATCGGGCATTCGGGTTCGGTTGTCCGACCCCGACCGAACATCAACTACAATGTGTATATATATATACAACATACATATATATATGTATGTATATATACATCTCCCTCTATGTCTCGTTGCATCATGCAGGAACTCAGATTCATGGTGCCTTTGTGTTGAAGGGCATCTAAGAATTTCAAAGATGCATCCCTTGCAAGAGGGCAAAGCAGGTAGATACCATGACAAATTGGACCGGTATTCCAGTTAGGGCATTTTCTGAATGGTGACAACGAGATTTTGTAAATCTACCTGTTGTTCCAGGTCTAGCAGGTCCTGTGAATTTTCATTTCCTGTTGTTGGCATTGAGCTACTTTTACCTTCAGAAAATGCTTACACCTCCTTCCAAGAAGATGAAGCTATTATTAACCCATGTAGGGTATGAATTAAAAAGAGATTTTTGTTGAAGCCAGAACCGCCATGCGTCCCAAATCATGTTTTGAAAATGCTTGTCTTTCAATAGGGAGGTGTTCAATTTGTAAAAATCATTTTTTTTGCCATGTCTCTTCCTCATTGTCAATATCGTCTCGCACGTCTTATGGTCCAGGCTTGACGAGGAGTTGCGTGAGAGGATGACCGAATATCGGAGTGCACCTACTACACACTGGGACTTGGGGGGTCACGGTGTACTTCAAGATTTTTAGTGGATTCAACACTTCAAAGTCTTCAGCATATACAATGTTCCTATGCATGCTAGTAAGGGGGGTGAATACTTAAAAAAATTAAAATTTTATTCAACATTATTCAAAGTAAAAACATTCAACATTTTTAATATTTTTTAAATCGTTAAAACACGATTTCAAAAAACTTCAAAAATATCGAAATATCGTCATTTCATAATTAGTTATGGTGAAGATTGAGAATGTCATTGACCACACGTTGTCGGCGCGAATACCTTGACAAGGGTATCCGCCCTTGTTTTTGCAAGTGACAGGGAGTAAGGTTGAAAATCTAAGTATACCATGCATAGCGTGGTCGAGCATGTTGGGGGGCATGGGTAGGGTGTGTGACCCAAGTAGAGCAGGTGTATGCGCGCGGGTGATTTTCCTAACTTGAGTAATTAACCTGCGTAGTTGGTAGGCCTGATCTTGTTGACCGGGATAGAACGGTGGTGTTACTTGGAAAGGTCGGCTATTGGTAGGTTAACATGCGAGGTAGGGCGCGGGATAGCCATGGCGCGGAGGTCTAGCCGACCGCATGCCTAGCTAGGAGGAAAGGTGGGGGCCGGGCTGCTTCCTGAGCCTAGGGGCTGAACCGCGCCTAGTTATATGGACTTCCACGCAGGCTAGTACCAAGCTTGGGCTTGGCCCTATAGGTTACGGTATTGGACTCTCACGGCGGAGACACGGGGATTGAGGCGGGCCGGCGGCAGCGTGGGAGCAGTGGAAGGGCGCTACGGGGCGAACTTAGGGGTTGAGGGTCTCGCGAGATTATCCCCTTTAGTTTTGTTAGGGAGTCCGACAGCGGGCCCGATAGGCAGGACCGAGGGTGAGGTCCCAACGGTCCTTCCCTCCTCGGTCTTTTTGTCTCGTTCCCTCTTTTATTTTTCATTGTTTTTATTTTTATTTTTTTCTGTTTATTTTTATTTTTTTTCCCAAGTTAGGACACGGCCCCTGCGCTGGCACCAGGACCGCCCGTAAGCCTGAGAGCCTAGCTCAGTGAGTACACTCACGGTCTGTTGGAACACAGGCTGAAGTTTGAAGTCCAAATGCAACCAGATACCAGATACCAGGAAAAAAAAAAAAAAAAAAAACTCAGACTTACCTAAGACCAGAACCTGACCATGGTATAGGATTGGGGACACCACCTGTTGCCTTTGATCTGCAGCGAGGAGATGAGAGTGAACACCACCGTTGGGACCTGCATCGATGTTGCCCCACGAAGAGACTCAGGGACCAAGATCATTTGGTGCACGCGTGAACTGCTGGGTCACAGATTCAAGTGTGAAGCCAGACGCTGTCAGGATAGAGAAAGGGCCCACCTAGGTGGGCCACGACCCCATCGTTTAAGCATCTCCCCGAGCCCTATTTTTATTTCTTTTTTATTGGTATTTCCTTTCTTTTCTCAGTCCCTCTTCTTCTCTTTTGGGAGCTGCGCCACAGTTTCCTGGGGCTGAATGGACCTAGTGCCTAGGTATGGTCAGATTCATTCAAACTAGGGAATAAATAAAAAAAGAAAGAAATAAAAATGGTGGGGGATGTTTCCTTGAATGTGGCACGGGAAGACTGGGCAGAGATATCACTCTGGGCTATAAAAAACAGCGAGGTACGACATATAGGATTTGCTTTCAATAGAGTGCTCGAGAAGGCAGGCTTGGGGATCTACCTGTTAGGCGGTGTGTTGTTTAGCGTATAGATGGAAGCAGCATTTTTCCCAACCTCGCTTCAAGCACGACTTGGGCGGTGTGGTTGGATTGGAAGTCAGGATCATTAACACCGGTGTCGCGCAACTTGAACCGGTGTTACTGCTGTGTCCCGTTTCACCTTTGCTGTGGGTTGTCGCTGGTTTGCCACCGCTGTTGCTGTTCCCCTGCTGAGTATCGTGACTTAGGGAGGTGGGGGCATGCCTGCTAGTATGCTGACCAGCGTATCCCGCGGAGTGTTTGGGGGTGTGCAACAAGGAGACCAGCCACGAGGTGAAGACTTACCTGTTGACCGAAGAGTCGCTCATCCGTTGGATTGAAGAGAAGTGAGTCCTGTCGTGCGCTCGATACTTGCGGGGGCTCAAGGAGAGTGGCATAACCAGATCCAGGCAGACTGCGTGCTGCATGGCTAGTTGGGCCACGCTGTTGGTCTACTACGGCGTGACAAAATACCTACCTGGTCAGACTGCAACTAAGGGTGCGAGGTTGCGGCATCCACAGTGGGTACAGTGGCGAAGGGCAGTAGTGGAAACTGTGTAACTGGCACGAGCTGACGAGGCCATTGGTATGGTGCTCGCTAACTGTGCTGGTCGCTAAGCACTAACATCCCCTCCGTTTGTTTGGCTGGGGCCGTTGGCACTGCGTACAGGTGAGGCCTACATCTTTTGGTTGACTGTAGCTTGCCTTCCTCGATATGGTACTGTCTCGGATAGGTACTGTTGTGTCTGAGGCAAATTGCTATGGTATACTCCGAAATCGCTGCAGTGGAGGCTGCTGCTGAACCGCTGCTGGTTGAAGAGCGGTATCAGCAGACCGATGGAGACTCGGCCCGCTGTATAGACTAGTGCTCAGATGGCTACGTTTCCACTGCTGTGACTGTGCTATTGTGCAGGCTACGCCTGCAGTAGGTGTGTAGCTGTGGCTACGGATGCCATACTCTGCTGCTGGTGTGGCCCATTGCTACTGTTGTGGGAGGCCGTAAGCGCCATGCGGGCTGCAACAGCTATACCACTATACGTCTGTCTAAAGGGGGTGTTAGTTGCCGCTGCAGTGATCTTGCTGAAACCGTTACAGCCAGCACCGCTACCGAAGAGGTCAGGCTGCCACAGCACATAGACGGCGGGGGGGGGGGGGGCTTGTTGTAGCGCCACCTTGCTGTGTGCCGTTACCACCCCCTCTTACGACAAGGTCGCTGCTACGAGCTAGAGAGTCGTCCGGGAATTGTTACTCGGAGTTCTAGTCAAGATCTAACTCCGTCTACTACATTATTGGCCATCATTGAGGGGCCCTTGCAACTCCCTAGTCTGACGTTCCTGATACGGTGTATGCTAATCTGGTTGACGAGTCTGCCGCAGACGGCTGCGCTAACCGACTATGGTTGTTTAGAGAGTGTGCGGCAGCTGCCTCATGTGAGGAAGAGAAGGGGTAATGCGGGGAGGTGATTGGGCTGGAAGGAAGGCCACTGCCGCAGCCAAGTGACCAGACTGGATGAACAGGGGGTTAGTGCTGCCACTTTGGGGGTCGGTGGGGGTTTGACTTCGGAAGTTCGACGTCAGGAGTGTTAACCAAGCTGTTACATTGGCCGCCATTGCGGGGCCCTCAGGCGAATCAAGATAACAAGGCCCCCTCACGCGAGTCTGAGTGCACGCCCTTGAAAGTCTCTATACCTTCTCCATCTACCTTTCTTACTCTCAATCTAATCTATTGGTTACGAGGGGAAGGCGGCAGGCGGGATTGCAACCCGTAGGTCTGCCCCAAGACTTTGTGGGGAGTCATCCCACCGATTGCGGGAGCTCTGCCGAAACCTAGGCGAGGTTCTGGAGGCAGGGAACCATCAGGTAATCTCTTTCTATCTGTATACCCCACTACGCCCATGTTTGCTTATCCTCTATAGCTTGATTGATGTATGCATGCCTGTCCCTATGATTTTTTTGCTTCTATTCAGGACTTAACCAGACAAAGTAAAGGAAGACATGTATAATGTCAGTTTCAACTTCTTTGCCTGATTGAAAGCAGATTGTGGGATTGCGTCTGGGGGAAGGGTGGGAGAAAGACAGTATTGTATGAAGTTTGACTGGGTCAACCAAAGGCTGGGCCAGTTCCATAAGTTTGGGAAGGCCCAGTGCTGTGTTTTATTTTGTATTGCCTGGAGAACCGGACAAATCCATAAGTTTGGGTGGTCTGGTTGCTCTGACTTGTGAGGGTTGAATGTGATTGCTTCTTCAGGCCAGTCAAATCCATAAGTTTGGGTAGTCTGGCGGCCTTGTTTATTTTGTGTTTTTGACAGTTTCTTTGGTTTCTGAACAAGGGGGTGAACATGTCCCATAAGTTTGGGTGGTTCTACCTCTTCCTGCTTTGGTCTGAGAGAAATAAACCAGGCTGAGGACCAAGACATGTTCCATAAGTTTGGGTGGTCTTGGTCCAACGCCTCGCACATGCTGGAACCGGAAGGCTATAACTTTGATATACGTGACTATCATACTATCTATGAACAGGCTAGTCAGGCAGGGTTCCATAAGTTTGGGTGACCTGACTATAGCTTATCACCAACTGAAGAGAGTACTTAACTAAGAATAAACTTGTGGTATGAAGGGGCAGACTGAGTCTTGAGCTGAAGATGATCGGCTCAGCTATATGCTACCTCAAAAGACTAAGTGTAGACAAATTATATAAACTCTGGATATTAAACAGCTCAGGGCGACTAGGGTGGCCTGATCCTATGCCCAAAGAAGAGAAAAGTTGTTGTGCCCTGTGCCTGTGTATACTTCTTGGCTGGGCTAGACATGTTCCATAAGTTCGGGTGGTCTAGCCTTATGCCCTATATAAGCTTGGTATATGGGACAAATCATTGAAAGGCTACGAACTATTGTTTGCTAAAGTAACTTGGGGATGGTGAGAGAGTGCATGTATGTGGTTTGGCCTGCATGTGACTGAGTGATGCCACTTCTTAGTTTGAGTTTGGATTTTGATAGGTAGTTGCTGTAGTTGCTCGCCACGTGCTAGAGCCATAGGAGTTAGAGTATTTTCCTGCATTTTCTAGGCTCGTTTTTTTTACTTAAGTCAATTTTTGCATTTTCTGTGATCTTTTGAGTCGTACTTGGTCTTGTATAAATCTTGGTAAGTCACTTTCCCTATGGGAAGCGCTGCCGAAATTTCTACAAAATCAAGGAGTTAGTCAAAACTTTGACTTTTTCAGGATCCGACCTTGATGACTTCTTTGACTTGTTAAGAATCTGAGGAGTCTCCCTTTCTAAAGGAGGTGCTGCCCAAATTTTTACTAATTCAGGGAGTTCGCCAAAATTCGGCCCTGAAGGATTAAAGTCACTTTCTGATTCCAGACTTGGCCTTGTATAAATCTTGGACTAGCACTTTCTCTACGGGAAGCGCTGCCGAAATTTCTACAAATCTAAGGAGTTGGTTGAGATTCTATCTGACAGAACTTAGGCGTTATGTCTAAATTCAATTCTGACTTAGTATGAATCTGGGAAGCCTTCCTCCCTTAGGGGAGTGCTGCCCAAATTTTTGCTAAGCCAGTGAGTTAGACAAATTTTGGCTTTTGGAATCCAAAAGTTTGATTTTTAGGCTAATATATTTTCTGTGATGTCACTTTTCCTACGGGAAGCGCTGCCGAAATTTTCCTAAGTTAGAGGAGTTAGCCTATATTTAGACAGGTGGCGACATATGTAGGGAAGGCTATGGCGAAATCCACCACACTGAGTGCTAGCTAGGGGTAGACTTAGGCTTAGTCAGATATGATGACTAAGTAAGATCAGGATATGAAAATTACTCCCCCGGGACGTATAGACTTAGTTTGAGGTTGGCCTGTCTTGTGTTATAGGTCGCTTTGATCGGTCGCGTCAGGACGGGGACTAGACTCAGTTTATCCTACAAGGATCGCTTGCTGTTATCACAGATAACAGGTCGGTTGCCGATTCGTCGGTTTACGACTCAACCTCAACCCACTCTCCTTACTCAACCTAAAGAGGCTTCAACCCTGATGATCTTCTCTGTTTTGTTAAGGTTTCACCCGGACTTTTATTGAATGGCCATTTAACAAAGGTACTGAGTATTTACTTAAGGTTGGTTGGAGGTTGGGGCTTGCATGGCTGAGGCAAAGGGTATGAGCATAGAGATTGGTTGGAGTTGACTCCGTATAGTGTATGAACTTTTGCTTGACTCTTTGATGTGATTGCAGGTATGTTCTGTGACTTGGATTATTGATTTGGACTGCCCTGCGATCTTATATATGTGCATGAGGAGACCCACTATGATTGTGAGATGTGATCGTCACACGTTCATTCCCCATATGAGTATATATGTGTATATATATGTGTGTATGCGTAACTATGTAGGGTACTTGTGTGGCCTGAAAGGGCCCGCGTGCTAAGGAGTTAATCAGGGGTTGGGCTAATAGAGAAAGGATGACCCCATTACTTATATAAGTGTTTCTTGAAGATTGCTAGTTGGACGTTGGTCCTGGGCCGGGATTCAAGGTCCTTGTCCAGGACATCCCAAGCCCTAGGCCCTTCACTGAAGAGGACCCCCCTCGGACATAGCCTATTCGTCTTGACCGCCAGGGCACTCTGGCCGAAAGCCGGACATGCCGCAGCGGCCGCACGACTAGTCCTTCAGCCGTGCAATGTCGTGAAGGGTGGAATCCTCACGATACTTCGAGTCTGACACGTGAGTGTCATAAGCGGTACTCGGATCCACGAGGGACCGCTTGATTATGGGCACTGCATAGTATGCCATCGTTGTGCCCGCTTGCGTACGGCTGCATTACGAGTTGATGTGAGTAACCCCTGCGTCCGCGCAGTGTTATATCGAGTCTCGCGCGTGACGCCTACCCGACTTCCGCATTGAAGAGTTATGGGATGGCTACCAAGGGGCTAGGAGCGTTGTCGCGTAGTTCGGGTTGTGTCGTTTTGTGTGTATATATGTGTGTCACTGTTTGCGTCTGTTAGAGTAGTGTGTGCGTGGCGTGTGGGATGCGTCCTAGTCGACCGGTGACGAGCCGCGCTTGGGACCTCAGCCCCCCAAGACGTCGGTTCGCGTGCGGGTCCAATAGAGGCGTAGTACCGCGCGTACCCCTTATGCTACATCGAACCAGAAACGCCCTCGACTGGTCCACCTCTGCGATTGCAGCTGATCAGCTTTCGTACTGTGGACTGGTAGCTCGGTGGGGATACGCCCACCAAAAGGAGGTGACAGCTCCCGTAAGGTGGAGGTAGTCGTGCCTCGCGTAGGCCTTGTCCTGTCGTAGGGGCTCGCGAGAGGTATGACGCAGCTAGCCGGAGCGGCTTATGGAAGCTCCGTGTGTGTACCACAACGGGATGTGTACTCTGACTCCTGCGTGACGAGGCTGGGAGGGTCTCGCACTGCCTCTGAGTGGTGTCAGACCGATGCGCTCGACAACGTGCCTCCGAATGGAAAATGGCAGGAAAGGTTAGCGATGAAGGCGAGAAGGTGAGAGTATAGGAAATTGAAGAGATGATAAACAACGGATTTTTTGAAGGAAAAAATAAAAGAGTATTTGCTACGGGGTGTCTGCTTGATTGTCGTATATCAGGAAAAAAAAAATCATTTTTTAAATTTTCTTTTAAAAAACATGGTATCCCTTCTTATTTGAACTTCAGGTTAGAGATGGAATGAAAGTATGAACGAGTTCATGAAATATTTTAATTTGACTATTTTTCAATTATAAGTATTTCTTATCATAAATAAGTTAATACAATCTTAACTATAAAATATTTGTTGTAGTAGAATGAAAATTTTATTAAGACATTTCATAAACAAGTCAAAATTTTCATTCAATCTTTAACAAATAAATGTAGTTGAAAGGAAAAAGTCATTTTTAAATGAGAACTTGTCAACTAAAATTGCGAATTTTTGACTTGGACGAACGTTGGAATTATATTTTTTTTAATATGAAGGATTTTTATAAAATGTAATATTTTTTCATCTCGCATTTCTTGTTGATTTTTTTTTTGTAACACAAGAGGAGTGAAATGCAAATGGCAAGTGAGAGGGAACATAAACGTCAACATAATTATTTAAAATTTTGAATTTGGAAGACACCAAGTTAGATGTGGCCAGTCAAAAACAATGTTTGTCTGGAAGAGGGACATATGTGGAAAGTAGAGTCTTCGTCTCTTCAATCTACAACCACGGGCGTATGGCAAAGTTATGAGTGACCAAGAGAAGGGGCAAAAGTAGAAGTTTATGACATTTAATTGTTATGCTATATTTTGGGGGTATCTAGCAAAATACCTCAACTTTTAGGGGCATTTCAACAATTTTTCCCATAAGAAAACCTCACTCTCACTACGATCGCCCTAAACATATCTGACAACAATCAAGGTCAGAGTTGGATGAATATGACGCGATCACGCCTAATATTCAGTCAAATAAGTCTAAGTGTGTATACGTTATCCCATAAAAGAGAATGATTCACTTATCATGATAAAAATTATCGACCTTAGATAATTTATAACAATAATTTTATTTTTTCATATGGCAATAACGAGATTCAAACTTCAGTCTAAATTTCAAGAGTGCATGGGTGTACTAACTGAGCTCGACCCGTTAGTTTGCTACGGTATGATGACTCCACAAGAAATCGCCAAACCCAATTTTACCCTGACGTAATGGCATTGGGACTTCAAGCTCAAATGGGATCAGATGCACTAGCCGTGGTGTGGTGGTACCACTAGGTACGACCCAGAGCGTTTCCCCGAAGCAATAAGAGAAAACAAAAATAAATAAAAATAAGAAAAAATAAAATAATATAAAGCAAATATATTAAAAGTAAGTAAACTATGAAAACATAAACAAATAAAAACAAATGCACTCGTACTCTCTCACGAGTGAGAGGTTGAGGTCTAGCCTGCGGCTTATATGGGGACTATACTAATCTCCTATGTATTGTGCCAACCTCACTAATGCAAGACTAGCGAGTTCAGTACTGCCACTTAGCAGACGTCTGACAGAGGTCATCTCGAAGGGTAAACTCGAGAGTGCAGTTGAACACATCCCCGCCACTCTTTTACTAACAAGGTTATCCTCTCTTTACTTCACTAAAGAAACCTCTTGTGACTATGCCTCAAATAATCATGGCACCTCCTTTCCTCCCATCGAGTGTCTAACCCAATAGGTAATGTAAATAAATAATACAACAAAGGTTCATGTACGAATCACACTTTCTGCAACACTCATCATTCCATTGAGCAATTAACTCGATTTTTTAATTTGACCTTGACGTTCGTACACGTAATACTATCCTAATATTTCTGCATGTTCTGATGTTCTAGTTGCTTGGTCGGGGCTTCCAATAAATCTTGTCGCATGTCTCTGCACAAACGACTTGTCATCTGGCCAATGACCTGTCCGCTAAAAGAATAACGGAATTGCTATCCAAGATAGAGACAACGTTAGTTTTATCATTTCATATCATTTGGTTGCTATTGGGTTCACTTGCAGGTTATCCTACCTAGGAAGGCACAATAATTGTTCCACACCATATAACCCACATCCAAGAATTATGCGGCAAGACCAGCTCAATGATTCTACTCAATAAGGTTCAAGTAGTAAGTTGGAATGTGAAGGGATTCTGTAACACATCTAACAGACATAAGAGATCACTCAACAAATGCTCATATTATTTGTTTTCAAGAAACTAAGTTAAACTCATAAAAAATACGTTAATTGTTTTTCGGATATGCGGGTCCTCAAATTTGGGCCCCAGCGGATGAGACCAAAGGGGAGTTGTCATGCTTATTCACAAATAAATAGATTGCAAGGTTTTAAATCCATATAGAGGGATGTTGGGTCCAAGGTTAAAGTTAAAATAAACTAAGAGGAATTTACTTCAATGAGAGTTTATGTCCCTACAAACCACAAAACAAAACACTATCAGATTCTAATTTTTTACCTACTCGCCTATATCCCAGACACAGAAAACTTGGTCATTTTTTGTGATTGGAACACCACCCTTAATTCAAATCTTGATTCCTCGGAAGCGATTCCTCTGAGATCCGATAGTACAATGTTAATGTTTTTCTTGGAATCGTGGAGTCTGGTTAATTCCTACAGAGCGATGCACCTTAAGGATCATGATTATACTTGGTATGAGCCTTAGCTTGTTGCCGCAGCACCCCAACTCTGTTGGAAGTTGGATTTTATTGCAGTGAGGGGGGTCTTGTTAGACTGTTGCATCATTGCTGCATTTAAAGTTTCTACAATTAATGATCGGTGTATTAGCCAAAGATTTGGTACAAAAGTTTTGTCCGTCTTTTCGACCGAATACGAATAATTTAAATGATAACGTAATAGTGACTTGGATCAGTACTCAAATGTCTGTATACCTGAACGCAAAAATCCGGTTTGACTTTGAAGGTCAATGGGCTAAGGTCAGGTTGGGGATAGTCAGGGAAATTCCAATAGTTTTTTCACGCACTGACATGAAGGCTGCAAATATGTGGTAGGAAAAACTCAAATACCTTAGGGGGGCGGGATAGGATGAATTTCGAATGAGGCAAGACATCTTCCCTAATTTTTATTGGTCGGGGAAAAATAAAAATCCTCTCCGCCAATTGGAAGCACTTCAACTGCAGAAGGAGACAAATTGGTCAGAATAACTAAAGCTAAGGGGCATAGTGGTGTATGATAAAATGTCCAAAATCACATTTTGCTTTCTTATAGACAAACAAAAATGTTTATTAAAAATTAGTGCATCCTTTCGAGATAGAGACTCTGGTGGCATCCGACACCCAAAATATGACATTATGCTCCTAAGTACTTCATAGACATAGTCATAGCAAAAATAACATATCACCAGTTTAATTCAAAACTTTCAGTCGACTCTTGGTTCTACTATAAAACAAAAATCTACGACACCAGGGTGGTCAGGGTAAGTATTGACTCCCCTCTAATAGAAAGGGAACTTTTTGTAAACTCAAGTAGATGGCTCTGAGAAAATGTCAAGGGATCGACGACCTTCTTGTAGAACTGTTTCATAGGTCCTAGGACATTTTTGTCAATTTTCTCTGTCAAATTTACAAGAGGGTCTTAGTTATGGGTCCCCTTTCAAACAACCTAATCAAAGGTGCAATTTCTCCCTCTACAAGAAAAATAATAAGGGGGAAGTTAGAAACTATCATCTCATTTCTATTATGAAAGTCTCGTATAAGATTATATTTAAACCACATGTCCCCCTGGCGTTATAAACCTCGGGGGTACCGGTAGCGTCGTTTCACGACGGGTACCGGTAGTACATAGTTGAAAACCGGGCGGGCCTCAAAAATAAAATTTGCGGCAAAAATAAGAAATGCACCAAATCAGCACGACAAATATTTCACGGTCAAAATGATTTTTATTTTTTTTTTATATTTTTCCTTGAAAGATCACGACCTAATCTACGGACCCTCAAATTCCCAGACATTTTGATAAATTATTCTGAGCACAAAAAATCGGCAAAGTTGCCGTTTGAAAATGGCGGGATCGGACTCGCTGGTGAAGAATGGTCCCCGTCCCTCCCTACAACCTGGCCCTAACTCACAGGGTGTACTAAGGGTTTTCGACGGTCGAGGGAGTGGTGGTTTAACTATTCGATTCTCTATGAAACTGCCTAAGCTATCGAACATGAAGCGTTTGTCGAAGGATATTCGAATTTCGAAAAGGTATTGACGAGAATTCAAGCCTTTTAGATAATTGGCTACGAAAAGTGAGAAGCGGTTAGTTGGGCCTTTGTATCCATTACATTTGTCAAAATGAGATTTGAAAGTGACTTTTTGAATTGAATTCACTCTGAGAAAATATCAAGGGATCGACGAACTTCTTGTACAACTGTTTCACACGTCCTTGGATATTTTTGTAAATTTTCTCTGTCAAATTTACAAGAGGGTCTTAGTTATGGGTCCCCTTCCAGACAACCTAGTCAAAGGTGCGATTTCTCCTTCTACAAGAAAAGGGATAAGGAGGAAGTTAAAAACGATCATCTCATTTCTGTTATGGAAGTTTCATATAAGATTATGGCTAAGGCCTTAGCTATGAATATTTCATAAAAGATTTTAGTTAAGACCTTAACTATTCGAATATCGATGAAACTGCCTACGCTACCGAACAAGAGGCGTTTGTCGAAGGATGTTCGAATTTCAAAAAGATATTGACGAGAATTCAAGTTTTGGAAATAATTGACTACGAAAACCGAGAAGTGGTTAGTTGGACCTTTGTATCCACTACATTTGTCAAAATGGAATTTGGAAGTGACTTGTTGAATTTAGTTAACTTTTTGTATCAAAAAAAATCCATCGGTTCCACGTAAGTGCCAATTGGTCTTAGATGGTCCCAAGCAGTCCCACATTACCGCCCTCAGCATCAGATGGCCCCAATGATCAAAACCACTCACTCTGGGTGTCCCAAAAAAATAAAGGCGGTTCTGAATACTGAAACTGCAAGTGTCGTGAGTCCTAATGATCATGCACTTCCGCCTGCAGTATCAGATGGTCTCAACTGGTGAGATCGTTCGCACGATCCGTTCCAAAGAAATAATGAAGTTTTCCCGACGCCAAAATCGCATGCGCTGAATGCTCCCAATGGTCACAGCGCAACCTCTGAGTCCTCGTGTCCCTTCTAGTTCCTGCTAGCCGCAATCCTTTCATGTTGTGACTTATAAAACTTGCAGCCACAACCGGTTTCACAGCCCGAAGCTGCACTGAAATCCTTTTAATAGCCTCGCCGATGCGCACCATGTATCAAAGGAAAGAATTAAGTCAGTGTGGTACCACCACAGTCGTTTGCTAAAAAATGCAAGTGTCGTGTTGCCAAACCAGCAACATACCCCTGCTAAAAATAGCTTGCTCCCTGCCGTCAAGCGAGCAACACTTTTCCACTGGAAAATATTGCTACCGTTGTGCCGCAACACCTCCCCTGAGTTCAGTACAATTGGGTGCGCCGCAAATTCCGCAACATAACGTTGCAAAAAAACAATCGTCGTCGATGAGGAGAACAATCGACAGTATAATCCCACCAAAGTGGGAAAATAGCCTGTTGTAGTCCAGCTTGTCGGTACCTCCTCCAGCGTGGCCCTGAAGTTTGTTATTGCCGCTCAAGATATGCCGTTAATTTAATAAAATTTGGGCTCTGGACAAAATCCAAGCCCAAAGTACACTCCTGTCGTTGTTGTCTCGGTCCCTCAGAGTCGCAAGGACTATCCCACTGGACCAGCGCCAACCAAAGGGAAATGGAGTTGAGTGCTCCCTACCCCGGCTATGGTTATCCTCCTCCTCCTACAACGCTCAACCGCAGACCTTCATCTCCCTCCCACGTTGCCTCCAACAACCTCTCCAGCAGCCAAGCAACACTCAAGTGTGTTGTCACACACTGGCAGCACGAGTGCTTTTGTGTGGCAGTCGGGGACAACTGCCTTTTTATAGTGGCTGAGGAGGGCTGAACGTTACTCCAGCCCCAAGGCAAAATCTCAGGCTCACGGTGAACCCTTGATGGGGCCAAGATCAAAGGCTAACTGTGGTCGTACGACAACCATAACCTTAGTGGGGGCTGTTTCTTTAACTGCCCCATTTTTATTTTTATTTTTTTTATCTCAGCTATCTCAGATTTTCACGAGATAGTTGAGATTATGATATTTTCGAAACTATTTTTTTTTCATTTTTCTGATAAGGGGTTGAAAAAACACAACCCCTTTCGGTTTGATGTATCTGACTAAGCCCGTTTCTCATGGCAGATACATCAAAGAAAATATTGTATTTAACCTTTTCTTTTGTGACCCTTCTATTTTCAGGGCCCCTCTAAAAATGAGTCTAAAAGTTACCTGCCAGATTCTGCCAAAGGTACCACATTGTGAGGAAAAGTGTGCTCATGAGAATGCATTAAAGAAAAAGAAAAAAAAAACTCTAAGTAAATTGTATTTAACCCTTACCTCATCCAGGTGCATGCTGTTGAAACCAACGACACTCCTCGTTTTCTTTTGCCCTCCCCTGAAAACGAGGAGGGCAGTTGTAAGGCTAGGAGAGGTAGGGAAACAACTCATGAAAACTCACGAGTTCAAATCCGACAGGCTCAAAGCAGGTCCAAAAAGTACGTCGACTTTGGTAATTTTTAATTTAAAATTTGTCAAATAAAAACATATGAAAAATATTATGGGCGTAGCGCAACTGCCCACCTACTCAGAGAACAATTTTTAGGGCCAATAAAAATAATTTAGGCCACCAAATAAATACTCACGCAAACTTCAGAATACAGGTTCTTTCAACATCTTGATCCTGTCCTTTTTTTTTTTTTTTTTTTCCCTTCTCCCACCCTGAAGAAGGGGAGGCAGCTGGCAGGTCGGGAGGAGTAGGTCCTCCTCTCTCCCATCTTCCCTCATTTCTCTCTCTCTCTCTCTCTCTTAACCTTCCCAACCCCCTCTCTCCCACGCACGCTGTCGGAGGGCATGGTGTCCCGGCCCTCCGCTGCGTCCCAGACACCTGCTCTCTTTCCGTTGCGTACCAGTCTATCCGCTCACTTATCTCTGTAACCCGGTACCAACCCGTAGCGTCGTGTGGAAATGGCGGGGCAGTACCGGGTCTTACAGTGAGTCTTCCTGTAGCGAAAGTGATCGTCGGGATGACCAAGGAAAATAAAAATAAAAAGGTGGTACGGTCTGCACAGCTGCACGTCAGGTCCTAATGGTTGTATTGTGGGGTAAGTACAATGGCAACAATATAAAAAAAAACATTAAAAAAAAGGGGAGTTGGACACGGAGCTTCAAATTCTTGCTTAGATCCGAGCCGTCGTCCTAGCACCCTGAGGTCTGATGATTTTAGTAAGTTTCTGGTGTTTGAGGGTTTTGAAGTGCCATTTTCCTTTTTGTTATTACTTACTATTATTATTACTAATTATTGCTCTTATTATTATTAATGTCAACTTCCTTATTTAAATCCCCCAACTCTGTCATTTTGAGGGAACCCGACGGTTCGTTTCGGAACTCCGACTGCGCTGGAGAGCTGGATTGGTCCGACCCTCCGCTTATTACCTGTATCCGGTTTGTCGACTGAGCGCAGCCAACGGGACCCCAAAAGAAGGAGTAGCCCATGACCACTTTGGTAGGAAGCCTATCACCCCCCCAGTGACAGGTCATAGGCCCCCTCCTTACCATCGGAGACGGGTACCCATTAGTGGTAGCCCGTAAGTGCCTTATGAGGGAAGTTAAGTGTCGGGCGGTATCCCGTTATGGGACCGCCGCTCCAACAGAAGGGGTCTATGATGGACGGCGGAGAGCTCTGCTCCTAAATATGACCGTTGGGACGCGGTCTCTCACCCTCATTTCTTCTATGAATTTTAATTTAATTGTTTTACTAGTTTTTCTAAGTCCCAATTGTCAATATTCAAGGTTTTCTTTTTTTTTTGTCAGTCGAGCTCGGATCCCTCACTCGGAACACGAGGGTCACGGTGAGTAGTAATCCAGAGTGAGGGAGGTGTGTCATTGGCTACTGGGACACGTTGAGCGCGGGTGAGTCGAAGAGAGAGGACCGGACGGCGAAGTGAACTCGTGATTTCGCTTAAGTGTGAGTACCCTGCGTGCCCCATGCTGGCTATTCCGGGGCTGGTAGCCTGGTATCTTACACTACTTGTTCGGGAGAGGCACGGCCATGGTGCGTAGCAGTGGGCTATACGGCTATAGGCTGAAATACCTCCTGTTTATCTGGAGGTGGGAGCGGATGACGGGAGAAGGACCTGCAGTGACAGTCGTCCTGGACTATAGCCGTTGCAATCAGGAGGCAAGGCTGAAGATCAACGTTGAAGGGGGCAAAGAAGGAGAAATAAGAGCTGATCAGAGACTACAGTTGGCCATTACTAAGGTCAGGGACTGTGTTGAAAGAATGTGTAGGATGGACGGGGTCACGGACGAAATGAAAGTGATTGTCTCATACTTGGAGAGGGAGCTCAACAGACACGGTAGAGAGAGAACAGCAACATTTAGACCGCGACACGGAGGCAGAGAGTGAAGAGAGCGACCGGGAGGTTCGAACGCAGTCTTGGTCAGGTTTGGACCAGTGGTGAAGGGACCACCCGCTGGCCGAGCCTGTAGAGAGCGGCCCGGAGGCCAGCTCGCGACAGAAGGCGTGACTGTGAGCACTAGGTAGAGGGACACCGACGATCACTATCGAGAGAGAGGCGAGAGATAACATACACGAAGGTCAAACAAAAGGGGGGTTTTGTTGACGGCACGTGCTGATCAGTGCAGCGCACTGAAGGTATCTTCTTCCTTTTTGGGCAGCGACAATGATGGGCGCGAGCGATGACACCCAAGAAAAGACGAGAGGGAACACACACAAGAGAGAAGTGAGCGAGTAGTTGACATCGCCTGCTTGATTAGTGCAGCGCGCCGAGGACCTTTGCATGGCATTGCCAGTTGATGCCCTGACCTCTTCTTCGAACGGGAGGCTCCTCGCCCGCGTGCTTGGGTCGGTCAGGGGGTGACCCGCGAGGCGATGTGTCAAGTTCCTGCGCTAGCGAGAGAGTTAGCCGCAAGTGTGACAAGGGGGTGTGGAGCAGTCACGATCGAAAGAGAGAGCGGCCAAGAGAGAGAGGGCACGCGGAAGTCAGACAAGGTGGGACAGGTTCCCCTCCTTTTATGTTGTTGACGTCACCCGCTTGAGGTGTGCAACGCACTTACGACTTTCCTCGGTAGCAGTGGCTGCTGACGCCACGTTTTCCTTCTTTGAGTAGGGACTCTGGGTGCGCGCCTAGGCTGGCCTGTATGTGACCAGTGAGATGACGAGTACGTCCCCGCACTAGCAGAGAGGCTCGCAACAACGTGACAAGAGGTTTTAAGTGGTCACAATCAAGAGAGAGAGAGAGAGAGAGAGAGAGAGAGAGAGAGAGAGAGAGAGAGAGAGAGAGAGAGAGAGAGAGAGAGAGAGAGAGGGAGGGAGGAGGGTTAGAACCGGAGAGTATGACTGATGTTTGGGGTTTTCGCGAGATGATCGGGGAATTGTTATCTCACGATATAGTCATGCACTGGGGAAAAAGGCTCGCGTTGACTGGTCTGGACTCGCCCCTAACAGTTCTGTTCTCTCGGAGAGACGAACGAGTGCGGAAGTTTTGTTTCTTCCTCTTCTCTGTCTTGTACTATGAATTATCTTTTTGTGTGGTTCGCGAGACAGCGCACTGGCTATTATGCAAAAGAGAGGGTTGGGGGTTATGATCCAAGACATGCAGTACTTATTTTGAGTACGTTCCATCTCTCTAGGGTCATACTGGTCGCCTTCCTTCTGGCCAGAACAGACTCGTTTGGCCAGTGGCTGTTGATATCAACACGGTCCCTCCGGATTGGGTACGAGACAGAGCTTTCATTGACGACCTCGTGAACGAACTCGAGTGGACAGGCAGTTTTGATGCTTACTCCCCTAGGGACAAGTCGTGTGTTGTGCCTCGACATGGTGGGGAGTATAAACGTGTTGGGTGAATAAAGGTGTTGAGCACCGAGATCATGGGGTTGGTAGTGAGCGAACTAGATTAGGGCCTTGACTCGGTAGAATCCTACAGAAGTAGGAAGACAAACGGTGGAGAGAGCTATCATGCGACCAGACTTATGGTAAACTTCATTACCCTGTTAAGTGTGTTTGACCTGAGAGTTTGAATGATCTAAGATATGTGACCTCTAGTGAGTGAGCGTTTGTCAGCAGAGTTAACATTGACATTTGCATGCACGCTAGAAATTATCGCTGCACAGAGAGCGTCCTTCGGTAAAGTGGGGATAAACCGTTGGTTGCGCTTTTGCTGACTGCACGGCAGACCCTTTTCCTTTTTGGGCTCGGTGCATCGATATCTTTCCCTCACACTTCTGTCCTGTATGACGATTTACTCGACTATCTAATGGCAAATGAAAGGGACTTAAGGAGTGATGGGTGTGGGAGAATAAAAGGGAGAAAGCTATGAATGGGGTGAATAAAGCCCTCCACTCGGTCGATCTTGAGAGATCTATTCTGCAAACTGGGTGATGACTGTTCCTAAGCTTGAGAAAATCCTGTATAAGAAATTACCGCGAGTGACCTTCTCAACTCACCAAAGGATATCAGCCTCTAGCCACCCGTCACCACTAATCTTGCGCCTCTGCTGTATAGAGATGTCGTCAGATTAGTGGCAAATAGTGATTGGGTAAACAAAGTTGCGGTACAAAGGGGAGGAGGTAAGGCAGAGTGAGCCCAAGCTGTTTGGTCCTCTCGGACTTGTCTGCACGGTTCAAATAAAAGTTTTATTATTATTATTATTATTATTATTATTATTATTATTATTATTATTATTATTATCATTATTTTTCCCTATTGAACTGTATGCTTAAACTCGGTCGGGGAGGTAAAGGACACAAACGTTCTTAAACTCTAAAACACTCCTTTGGGGGATTCTATGTCACCGGGGGTGGGTAAGCATGCAATCGTGCGGATCCGAGATTGAGCGAGCTTGCAAATGGCAGCGTAGCCATATGGTCATCCAAGAGCACGACTCTATAGGTAGTCATGCGATCCTATGGACATATGACTGTATAAATCCGGAGGCATAGCGAAATCATGAACAGTTGAGCGGACCTTGTGAGCATGCAGCTGTTCCAGACTGTAAACGCGAAGTTGAACATGAACGAACTAGTGCGAACATGATATTGCGAACTTGCGTGTGTTCGTCAAAAGCCATTTAGTTCCAGGTCAGCAGGCATGGTTGTCGGCTAATCCCTTTAATTCAAATGATCAAGAAAAGCGACCGACGATGGTCGAGGCTGGACCGAGACCATGTGATGAACCATAGAAGGAGGAAACGACAACTAAGGAAAATACTCTATTTTATCGTAAAATTCTTATTGGACGGGGACAAATGTCTGAAGATTGATAGTCCAGGAAACAGTCGCAAGGCAATTTAGCGGGAGCGATGATGCACTTCTCGCAGGTTGTGTGATACCATACTATATCAACTGAGAAAACACAGCTTGCCGCACTCCAACTCTCTCCCTCGATCACGGATGGTATTACCGCGGAACGGGCAGTCAATGACAGACGTTCTGGGGCAGTCTCCCGGTCAGGAAACACGTTGCGAATGCACGTCGTTAGTAGAGACCGAAACCCGTGATGTCACCTTTTTTTTTTTTTTTTTTTTTTTTTAAGACTGGGGCGTTCCATTGCTCAGGGTCTGGAAAGTAAGCATTTATTCGAGCTCTCCTTAGACGCCTGGCTCATGGGCCCTATCATCTGAGGGCAACGTCAAGTAATCAGTCTCAGTGCAATTAAACGAATGTTGTCGCTGCCCATGTGCAGGGCAAAACAAGAAAAAAAAAAAAGGGGGGGGGAAAAAAAAAACGTTTTCAAAAAATTTCGAAAAAAAAAAATGTTATGGACAAAAAAAAAAAAAAAAAAAGGGGGGGGGGGGGGGTTAATTTAATGGACTGGGCCTGGTCAGGTCAAGTGCCCTGAGCAATTGTGGTAAGAGTGTTTCCAAAGCAAGCAAAGCAAGCTTTGTAACAAAATAAGGGAGTGTGAATGGATTATGCAGCTGAGGCGGGTGCGCTCGGGGTGACTGGTCTGTGTATGGGCTGCCTAAAACAGAGGGTTGTGGACTGTACTACTATGCGCAAAAAAAGAACCAAACACGGGTCTAGGCAAGGTCTCGAAACTGTCCCTCATAGTCTGAATATACAGTAACTCTGGTGATGCAATGCTAGGAGACGCACGTGCACGCTGCTGCTCTGAGCGTGACCATACACTATTATGAGAACATGCTATAACTGAGTTAATGTCAATCCCGATATGCAACTGACACACCTTGTCATCCATTACCAAATCCGGTGAGGGCCCGCAAAACAGTTTCAGTATCGTCTTTAGACCTAAGTGTCAATCCCACAGGAGTTGTTTGTACCTTGAATGACAAGAAAAAGAGGCAGAGGCACCTGTTCCCCTACAGGTATTGAGAATGATACTCTTTCGGTGGAAAGTCTGCCCAAAACAGCAGCCTAGATGTTAAGATTCATCATAGGTCTGAGCCAGTACTTAGCCCTTTTACCCAGTGAAATCCGTGTCAGAGGAATGATGAGAATGGGCGAGGTTCTCGTAATCAAAGGCATATCAAACAAGGATAAAAAGGGAGGATGGGGTGAAGAAGCGTGTTGAGATATGGAAACAAATAGGCAGATCCAGAGAGAACAGGCGGTCAGGATGATCAGAGAAGAGAAGTACATCGAATACATGCTTTATTTTTATGACAATTGTGGGAAGCGGCATAGCATCGGTTCACTGTTGGAGATGGTGGAGCAGGTCAGGGCAAGGCTCAGATGACCGCTAAGATACCCAGACTTCTTTCTTGCTATCAGGTAATCACCAATCAGCAGTTCAACCAGCACTCTAATACTCAGTCACCCGAGATATCAGAAAGCACTAGTCAATGTCCAATCAGCATCTGGCCAAACACACAATCGTCCGAATTACTCGAAATTTTCAGTCAGAAATCAACCAGCAACTCAGGTTCGCTAGTGCCACTCCGAGGTCTGCACACTTTTCAACCTTTTGGGTGCTAAGAGACCAGTGTTTGGTGATTCGTTATCCAATCAGCGTCCAACCAGTATCAAGTCAGCACTCAATCAGCATTCAACCTTTCTTAATTGCATCAGGGATCAATATCAATCAGCAATCAGACATTACAAAAAGACACAGGGCTCGATTCCAGCATCCAACTCATCACATGAGTACAGTTCAGTCTTACTCCGTCAGTGAGTCGGTCCTGGCCGGTCTCAACAGTATTACCTCTAGAGATGCTTTCAAGTATCGGTATGTAACTTGAAGTGCAACTGGTTTCAAACGAGATGAATTATTAATCTTTATGGTTCACACTGAGTTTGCTGAGGGAACCATTCATGACCTGAGACCCTATGTAAAGAAAGGGAAAAAGATCCATGAGCACTTCGATTCAGCCTGGATTGCAGCAGCCAGGTATCTCGAGGAGAGAGAAAAGGAGCTTGATGAGGGTGGGACAAAGATGATCCGTAGCTTCGGGCCAAAATTTTACTCTGACTATCCCAGACCTCCAGTTTCCTTCCTTCTCACTGACGGTTCTTGTTGGGGAGACTTGGTAAAACTAGCCAAGAGGTATATCTCTTTTGCGGTGATTGATTACGAGGCATTGACAGAACCCTCTGAGTTCTGGTAGTATCTCAGACGAGGGATTTTCTCTCAACCATACTTTCCTACTCTATGGGAAAAATTTTGTGCTATGGTTGACTTCCGTATCATGGGACTAGGACCGAGATGCTCAGAACTAGAGGCTTCAGGTGGCTGTACATCGAGAGACCGCAACCTCATAGGGTACGGAAACTTGGCCGGAAGCACAAGAAACATGCAGCAAAATAAGAGAGTGAGTGTGAGATTCAGAGGGATGAGTGAGAACTTTTGACTAGTGCTGGTCGTGCTCTCTGCATGTGTACTCTCTGAGACTATTATGAGTTCTCATTCTTCCCTCATTTACCCTTGTCTTTGCTTAAGTCAGTCAGTCTTGTATGGACTACATCGTTTTGCTTGGTGATCATGTTCTTTGATGATGTTGTCACAGTTCTCAAAGTTAGTAAATTGGCAAATTGATGCATGCATGACATATCAACATTCTTTTTTATTATTTGCATGATTCTTTGCTGTTCCGAATCAAAATAAAAGATTCCTAAGACCGGGGACCGACGAAGACCGTAATTGAAGGGTCTCGCTCGAAGCCGGACGCACACAACAGGAAGGGATTTGCTTTAAATAATTTATTTTATTTATTGCAAAAACGACCAAATCCTGCGTAACAACCTGTTGGCTTTTTGGTCGTCTGAAGGGGCCCGACTAGAAAAAGTGTGACAGCGCGTGATGTGAGTCACGGGATCTAAGACCCCGCGACTATGAATATTCGTACCAAATGGAGGTGAGAGCCCATTCTGCTCCCATACAGCCAAAGTGACTGTTCCAACCACGAGGCAGGCAAATAGAGGTGGGAGCTCGTTGTGCTCCCACACAACCAAAGTGGTGGTTCCTATCACTCCACGAGGCAGGCAAATGGAGGTGGGAACCCATTGTGCTCCCACACGGCCAAAGTGGTTGTTCCTACCACTCCGCGAGGTAGGCAAATGGAGGTGGGAGCCCATTGTGCTCCCATACAACCAAAGTGGTTGTTCCTACTACTCCACAAGGCGGTTGCCTCGTTTTTCCTCCTTCCATTTTTTTTTTTTTTTTTTTTTTTTTCGGCTTAGGATAACAATCATCACGGCCACGTGGCTTTTCAAGCACGCCTATCTAAATGCAGACCGGAGTTCGATCCCTCATGGGATCGAAAATTTTTGGACCTTTTCTCGATTTATGCGTGTCATCCTTGCACATGGACTATGCAGCTTCGCGCAGTTGATCTCGACCGCACGATCTTTGTGGTCAATTGAAATCAACCACGCCAGCTAAAAAAAGAAAGGGGCAGCTCCAAAAAGAGCTAACCCAGATGACATGTCATCGGGCTCGATCCCAACACCTGTTGTATGAAAGTCAGATATCGTACCTACTTAGCTAACTCCTGTTACGGGAACTATAGCCGCAACTCTTCTATTAGAGGAGTTGTACCCAGTACACCCCGTGCTATTCAGCTTAGGCAGGCCCCGCATGCCCTAACTCCTTAACTTGTCGCCTTGTCGTATGCCCGACAGGCGTTTCAGCTAGGCGGCCCTATGGGCCAACCTTTGAGACGTGGCTACAGCACCAGACCCCGAAGGCTTTGTAAAAAAAATTCATAAGCCATATGTCCGAGTCTCAATTGCGACCACTTTCTTAACTTGCATAGGCTCTGAATTGCATAGCTTAATCGCAACGCACCCTCTTTTTAGGTAGGATAGGCCTTAGCTTTAACATTCCCACGTCTACGCGCCTCTGCAGCTCTGCTATAAACCATCGACTATCACCATTACCCTCGGACGCCGCATGCGTTCCGAACCAAGGTTCAAAAAAATTTAGTCTCTCGGTCATACGCAAGTTTGGATAAACTTCTGGCAAACGTCAGTCGCATCAAGTCCCTCAATTCAACGAAAAAGTCAGACAACGCCCGACATCGAAAAACTCGACCAAATACCCTCGTAAGGGTTTCTGCTCCGACAACGTTTTGCAAGTCTAAAAGGAGAGCAGGCCGCCACTCTGGAATGGCATGCCTAGAAGAAGGCTCTTTAGAGATTGCCTTCCCAGAAGTCGCCCAACTTGCTCTGCATGCGGTCATTATTGGTAGTGCCTACTACACTGTGGTTGGTATCCAGAAGAATTAATGTTTTCAGTACATGCAATTGTTATGAGTGAGGTTGAGAATCTAACTCCCACCTATAGGTTCACGTTCCACTCGTCGGCGAAGTTTAGTTTTGGTAGAGTGAACACTGTAATGACTCAAGGGGGGACTCCTTTCCTCCGAAGAATGACTGGATCCTCTATGGAATCCTCTTTGGGCCCAGCTTCAACATCTTGGCGGGGTGGGGCTATGTGGCTCTGGTTTGCATGAGGGTGATAATGCAGAAGATATGGAGGGCAAGAAATGTGGCAATCTAAAGCGCGAAGAAGTTGAATCTTCACCAACGCCAACATCAGATTTGTATGAACATCAGACTCATGATTCTCTCAGATTGGAAACAAAGTTCAGGACGCCAAGATTCAGGCAGACATTGGTTCTTGAAAACTTGGGCGCAAGGTAACCAACTAGCAGTTGTTACAAGGGATGGAAATGTGGCTATTTCTCGTTGATTGAAGTCTCAGTGACCTGCCAAGAACTGGGTCGAGATAGGTCCACAGACCAGGCAGATTGTAGAGACCAAAATAACCACTGGAGTAGGAAAGTTTGTGGTGTGTGGTTTGAATGGTGGAGAGGTATGTTGGTTAGGAACCTTTTGTGCTTCAAAGATTTAATTTTGGAAAGTGCAATCCTTTTTATTTTCATTACCATCAAAGGACGTTCCTTGCTCAGTTAATCCCCTGGATTTCAGGGTAATCAATGCTGGCAGGGGGAGTCCTCTTAACTTTTCTAAAAAAAGATCCTTATTAATGCGTAAATGTCCTTATGGGACGCTGGACCCGGTTTCCAGCACGTGCTGCTCCCCACGAATAGATTGGAGCATGTATCCCCAAAAAATAAAAATAAAAATAAAAATTTCGAAAATGTGTCTGAAATAGGAATAGGACACGATGCGGTTTCCAGTATAGTCAAAGCTGGGTAATGGCCCCAGACATTCCTGGGTGGAATTGTGAGGTCCTCGACCCCCCTATTGTTTTATTCCTGTCCTTAGTGTATCCACACCACTGTTTATCGGGTGCAACAACCTGCACCCGATCACACCCTTCCCACCTGTGGACCCACCCTTCTGACCCCACCTCTGCCTCCACCAAAGCCTCCCAGCATTCTGGACGGGGGATGCAAGCAACGGGCCAACTTGAAAGGGCAACCTCACGACTGCCAACATTTCAGCCACATGGGTTGGGTAGTGTGGGAATTTCCTAACTCCAATTACCCCGTAGTGGTCTTTTTTTTTTTTTTTTTTTTTAGGAAAAAACAAGGAATTTCATTAAAGACCAAACTTTGAGGCCGGGAATCCTCACAAACAACCCGAGCGACTCAAAACCGTATCGCTGGGTCAGACCCCAACTACTGTTCTGTAGGTTTTTGCCCACCAACTCGAAAAGAACAGGGAAAACCAAAGAAACACTCATAAAGCTACTCCCTCTACCCTTCATTCAATCCAACCAAAACACAGTGTTTTCCACTAGGCATTCCATCCTAGGGGTTAATCTGGGAGTTTTCGCCCCACGACTTATGACTGTCTTTACCAAACCTTAAAACTAGCTGTCTATCAAATATTCATATTACCTTTCTATTTTTCCTTTTTCTCCTATTAACTCCTATCTATCTAAAGACCCTCCTCCACTGCTACCTATCTGCTACTCCTACCCTTTATTCTCGCCTCTCCTCTCATCCCGCCTATACGACGGTCGGAGCCTACCACGACTCCAAGTTTACTTATGGCACTCTCTTACCCCTCTTACCCTACTGCCTCCTACTGTGGATAATGAACCGAGTGCCCTGGTATGAAGTCTCATTCTATTGCCTATTACCCCAATAGCCAATCCGCAAACATCAACTTCCCATCCCCTCCAATTGTTACAAACTTACCCCCTTGCCCCCAGGTGTCCAAGAACCATTTGAACCCCGTTGAACTGTTTCTCCCCTTTGGTACCTTTCTTCTCCATTCTGCTGTAATTTCTCTACGAAGCATCGCCTTCATTGTTGCCTTAATCTTCTAGTCTAGCATAATCTTGTTATCGGATTGGATCCTGTTCCTCTCTGTCCAGATAATCCAGAACCCAATTGCTCTGGCTCTCTGGGCCACATACCCCCAACCTCTCTTCAATGAGAGATCCCCTGGGACTCCTCCCAACAACACCCAGTCCCTATTCCATTTAAACCCATCCCCGATTCGTTCCTCCCATTGTCTGACCCACCATTCCCAGATCCTCCTCGAGGCTGGGCAGTCCCACCAGATGTGGGTTGTCGATTTGAACGTCCACCGATATCTCTTACATTGAGAATCTACCTTCAGACTCCGACTTATCAACCAGACCGCCGACCGGGTTGCCAACAAGGATTCCAACCACAGAAAGACAGTTGTTCTTGGATGTGGGGGTTCATCCAGCTGTTCCCAACATCTTTTCAAGGCAAATGCTATTTTTTCTGTGCTTTCTGGGTAGACCCGTGTCCACCTTTCCGTTGCTGTTGACAACGGAGTCTTTATCGGTGCCTGCAATTCGTAGGCTAAGCGCATTGAATAATCGTCCAGCTTTGCATGTTCTCCCTTAGCTCCTCTCCCTCTCCACGCCCACTGGTCAGAATCTGCTTTCAGCTCCACAATAGGTCTCCCCTGATTCCACAATACAACTTCCCACTTCCCCTCCTCATCCACCGACTCCCGCACTCTGATCTCTGTTAGCCTACCCATTGGAACAGTTATAACATTTCCTTCTTCCTCTTTTGTTGCCAGTTTTGAGTTCTCCATTCGGACCTTCCAAGGTCCATTGTTGAAATATCCTTTCCTAATACGGGTGTTGCTCCATGAGTTTTACAAACTGTCTGTTTGGCGACTCTGTCTCCATTTCGTACTCGGTCCCTGAGGGGTTTACTTGAGATGGGGACAGGATTGCTTTCCAGTCCTCTGGGATTGCCTCTAATATTGCAGTCCTTCTTGAGCGTACGTACTTGCAAGGCAGTAGTTTTCCTTCCAACTCTTCCGGCATACACCATCTTCCGGCCACCCCATTCCAAATGTCTCTCACTCGGACCACCCCACGTTCTGTCCAAGATCTCCCAAAACTCCCTGGCGCAGAGTTCGCCATCAGCATTGATCCCTTCGAGTCCAAGACTTAGGGGTTCTCAAAGATAATTTGTAACAACACTTCCTCTTTTGTCTTCGACTCCATCAACATACCTGGTTTAACTTTCTTCCAGGCCTGCTAAATTGCACGTCAAAACTCCGACTTGATTTGTCTCTTTAAAAAGAACTATATCCACACACAGGCCCACACATCCTTAGGTCTTGATAGGCTCCACTCCCTTACCAGAATCCTTTCTCCAAGAGCAATCCAGTGTTTGTCTTGTTCTGTGCAGATTGCCAGGACTACCCATCTTGCAAGCATCATAATGGCTATTTTCCTTCTGCCTGGATCCACCATTCCTAACCCTCCTTCTAGCTTAGGAGCACATATCACGTTTCATGCTACCTTAGACATAACACCTTTCGTCTCCTCTGCGAATGGACGCCACACGAACCTAGTCGCCTTCCTCTTTACTACCATCTGAGTCTTTTTCCCAATCGGCCTCACGTTTCCAACGTATGTCAGCAGTGTGAGGAGTGCCACGTTTATTATTAGTGCTCGGCCGAAAAGCAAAAGGTGGGGGGCCCACCCCCAAGTTGACATCCTTTGCATCACTTTCGCTTGCAAGATCTCCTCTTGTCGGAGCGCGCATGAGGTAAGTGCTACTTGATTCATTCTGTTGGATTCATTTCATCCCTCATTCCACCTCCGGAATGTACCCTTCCGGGAGAAAAGAGACTAACTTAGACCAATTGATGGCGGCCTCTGAGAGTTCTTCATACTCTTTCAAACACTTACGAAGAGTTGTCAATGAGTCAACTTTGTTCTTTGAGACTGCGAACGGGTCATCTGCTAAGGCCTTAACCTTGCAGACCTGCTGGCCCAACTGCAGGCCAACTACTTGCGTCTGCGCCCTGATGATGTTCAGTGGAATCTCCAGATGAACTACAAACAATAGTGGTGCTAACGGACACCCTTGCCGAAGCGAGCGAGATAACTGGAACGGAACGGAGATGTGTCCGTTCACCATAACCGAGGCTGTGGATAGTGAGTAAAGTGCAATTACCCAATTGTAGAAGGATTCCTCGAAGTTCATTCATCTTAGCGAGGTTAGGACGTACGATCAGTTTACCCGGTCATACGCCTTCTCCATATCCAGCAGAAGAACAACTACATCCAGGTTTTCCTTCCCAACCACCTCTAGCGCTTCCACTGCTGTCACTAGGTTTTCGTATATCGATCTTCCTTGAATGAAAGTTGCTTGATCGTCCTCAACTAGCGAGGGAAGGTACTTTCCTAACCTGCGTGCTAGGGCCTTGGCGAGGATTTTGTAGGATACGTTTAGCAGCGATATCGGCCTTCAGTTCCAAATTCCGTTAGTGTCCCCTTTCTTGTACATAATAGAGATAATGCCTCTGCATGTTGTGACCGGGAGTCTACCGCCGAACTGGATCTCGTTATAAACTTCCACTAGGTTTGCCCCTAAGGATTCTTAATGCTTCCGATAGAATTATACCGGTAAGCCATCGTTACCCAGTGTTTTCCCTTTTGCCATCGCTTTCACTGCACCCCAAGCCTCCTCCTGTGTAATAGGTATGTCTAAGTCTAATCGGGCTTGAGTCGTCAGTCTCACTGTTGTATTGTTCTAGTGTGCCGAACCATTTGCCAGGTCTGTGTCTGCGCCCTCCTCCGATCTTCTTGAAGTGAGGATGTCCCGATAGTATGCAACTGCATACCTCCATAAGTCTGCAGGGATTACTGCCAGTGGTTCTTCGCTATCAAAGGGATGCTTGAGCTCTTTCATCATCGGGGCAGATCTTGCTGGGGCAAGCTTTTGAAAGGTAGCTCTGGTCATCCTGTCATATACCTGTATTCCTTTAATTTTTAATCTCTCAGCCCATTGGTCTGATTCTTCCTGCTGAAGCATATCCCATTCTGCCTGTCTACGGACCCTCTCCTTTCCCCAAGTTAACTTTGATATCAGGTGTTGTTGCATCCTTTCCACCGCCTCCTGCACTCTTTTCCGACATTTCCTCTCCCTCTTGTTCCTATTTAATGCCAAGATCTGTGAAAATACGTTAAGGAGATTGGAGGTAACTCGTGCTCCTGCATCCCACCATTCTGCCAACGAACTAAATTTATCTTTCTGCCTTCCCCATGACGCCCAAAAACCTTTCACCCAACTGTTCATCCCTTCGTCTCTCAGATTTGAAACATTTATTTTAAAGTACCATTTTCCTCTTTCTTGATTTGTGCTTAAATTAAATACTCCCACTACCGGTCTATGGTCTGAAAGCGGTCTGTCCACTGTTTCAACCTTGACCACCCCCTTTTTTACTTCCCCACCCATCAGTAGGTAGTCCAGTCGTCTTCCCCTACCTTCGTGGGAAAACCATGTGAACTTGAAGCCTCTATCACCCGGGTGCATATCCCTGAAGGAGTCATGGAGGTCGAAGTCGATCATCAGATCAACCAGTGATAGCGTGTCCTTACTACACCCATTGGTGTGCTAGCTCGCTGTTGTGTCTAATACCGTATTAAAATTGCCTCCAATGACTATGTTGTCTACCTTCGGGAGTATTACTCTGAGTTCCTCGAAGAAGGCAATTCGCTCCTTTCGCTCTACTAGGGCATACACTGAGACTACCGCCCAGGCCACTTCCCCTTGTCACATGACCACCCACGCCCACCTCCCCCAGAGGTCCGTGTAATAATCCTCAATATCCGACCCAATATCTCTGTGAATAAGAATTCCCACCCCCCCTTTCGTTCCCTTGGCAGCAACCCAGATATGTGGGTCATCCCAGCATCTCCCGAGTGCCCCTATCTTCTCTTCACTTAGTTTCGATTCCTGCAAACATGCTTCCAAGATTCTGTTCTCATGCATCCAGGCTTTAAGCCTCACCTTCTTGTATCTCCCTTAGGTATCTCCTAACCCTTGCAGGTTTTAGGTAGCGATTTTGATCTTAACCATTTACCGCCCGACTTCCCTGCTATGACTGGATACGGGCTGTATTCCTCTCCCCTTCTGACCAATGTTGAGTGAGAGCCTGGTGGACAAAATTGGAATCCAACTTCTTGTCTTTCGGCGATCGGATCCTCACCTCCGAAATCGCATCTGCTGTAATCATTAGCGGTGAAATAATGAAGCGAGCTAATTCCTTTTTTTTTGCATCCACAAAGATTGACAGCGGAGCTCGCCTCATCCCCATACCCTCCAGTTCGACGAGCTTTCACTCTATGAGCCTTGCGTCTACGATAGGAACAAAAAACTTAATTCTACTTTCGGTCGGACCAAAAAAGATCCTCGACATGGGGATATCGGGAATGAGCCTTACCGGGAAAGAGTCCAAGTACAATGTGCTTAAACAATCCATTATTGAGTGGATGGTCGGCATCTCCGAGGTTTGCTGTCCGAAGATTGTCAGCGGGTCTGCGTTCCTCTACCATGCGATTACCGAGGTAGCACCTCTTACTGTCATGCAGAGCAGCGACACCAGATACTGTGTGATATCCGTGCCTGAAGACTTGATTGTTGTTGTCAGTCGTCTGTCCCGTGTGGTCTTCTTTCCTGGAGTCACGAGCCTAGCCTCATTGTTGACTGATTTCTCTGAGTCTTCCTTCGAAATTCTAGAGCCCCCTGACGGCTCCAACACCAGATTCTGTTGTGAAGTCATGCTGAGTCATCTTTGTTTGCCTGCTCCACATGTCCTTGCTCTGCCAAGTGTGCTCTCCGAACGCTGATCCCCTCTTCCCCCTGCTCTTGCATCGCCTCCCATCACTCCACCAAATGAACGTAAGATGCTCGTGCCTTGTCCCACCTATTGAGCTCCAGCCGGCACCTGTCTCGAAGTGCCTAGTACTGCCCCCATCATTGGCTGGTATCCTTGTCCCGCTAGCCCTATCCCTCCTTGGCCACCTTGAACTCCATTCCAACCAGCCCACGATACCGGGGGTACTCCATTGGCCATGATCCAAACCATAGGGGCCGATCCCCCTTGTAGCATCCCCGCGACTTGCCATCCTTGCTGCAACATCCCATACCCAGGATTTTGGCATGGGATATACGGATTCGATGGAGGTCCTCCCGACGGGATCCAATGACGAGCTCCTCCCCCTCTTCCTCCCCTCTCCTTGCGGAGAGAAGGTAGGATTATTTCTCACATGGGCTGCGTGGCTAGCAGTCCCCGGTTGCCCGGGTGTCTGCGGTAGTGGCCTTTTCGCAAGGGGAAAGGGCGGAAAACGGAAAACAAAAAACAAAAAAAAAGGATTTTGATTGGGGGGGGGCGCGGTGACGGGCGCTCAGTAGCGCTCCGCAGTGCGCTGTCGACGGTGGGACCGTCGACGCTCTCTCGTCATTCCCCTGCAAACGCCGTGGGGGAATGATTTGACCACCACCTCGCGTCAACCTGTTGACGCCAACCGTAGCCAAGAGCATGGGAGGTATAAGAGTCTCTGGAGAGTCCCTAAGGCCATCATAACTCTATGCGAATGAAGTGAATCGACGTGCGCTAAGGCGCCCGTCCGGGATATAACAGAGGGAGTTGGTGGGAGTATATCCGAAGTAGGGTTGGTGAGACGGGATAAGGAGGTGATTGAGACGGTTGTTGGAGATTCATTAAGAAATCCCAGGAGGGATAGCAGGCGGCGAATCAAAATAAAGATATAGTGTATTTTGTCGTTCCAGATGGAACATGTCACCAGCTATCCCGGTGAAGGATGGGTGAGATACCCTGAAAGGCGGTAGTGAAGGAGAGGTATTGACCAACTTGCTTGTTGGAAGGAACTCCCGGTGACCTAAGGGGCAAAGTTATGTACCTTCTGAAGGAAGACGTTTTAGTTTTCGGTGGCTTGGAAGCGGTTATGCAGCGAGTCAGGCGTAATTAACAGGGAAAGGACAACAGGCGTGGGAGACCTGTCCAAGTTGATGACAAGTGCAGATCCGATGTCCCAATGGTAAAATTTTCTCCCACACATCCTGCTGTTTGGCATGACACACTGTCTATGTCCGGTAACTTGAGCCTGTGATAGGTCGCCCACCATTTCTGTCGAAGGAATAGCCGCCTGTTGTTGGTCAGTTAATATGCTTGTGGTAACATGTTCATAATGGGGAAGCCCTTGCTATAAGTTGTCGCATGATAGGGCACGGATTGGGGAAGCCCTTGCTATAAGTTGCTATAAGTTATCGTAATATTCGAACATTTTTTACCATTTTTCTATCTAGTAGGGTGAGCGATTTACAAGATGAATTCGCCTCCCGACCCGGAGGAGGAGCGTATCAGGGAGATGGTCCATGGTATCTTCCCTGAAGGATTAGAACATGGGACGTATGTGGTGGAGGGTCGAACGGTGAAAATTACGCTTAACTCAAGGATGGAAGACGTAGTGGTAAAGTGGCTAAAAGAAAGAACAGTCGTCGTGATGTTTCAAGGGGACTTGAAAGAACTACCGAATAAGATAAAGGAAATGTTAATCGTATTTATGAGGATGGGTGGTATGCCAACCCCAACGTTAACCCTTCCCTGAAACGTGGTAGGATTAAGTTCGAGGGTGCCAATGTTTTTTCATATGTGGCCACGACCAAGGACATCGCTGAATTTATGATTCAAAAAGGAATTAAAACAATTGTGTTCAGAGACCCTAACACTCAGGGTAGCTCTGACACTCATTATTCGGTCCAATTTCGGAAATGGTCCACAAAGAAAGAACTGGATGACCTCCGGGCCCATGAGGCAGCAGGGAAGTTTTGGGTAATGGCCATAAGGGTGTCGCTGCGTGCTATGTTCCATCTGCACTGGGTGGTAGAAAATTCCATGGCCAGGATTATCAAAATGTATCCACCTCAGAAGGACAATCACTTTTCTCGCCTGGTGAATGTCAAATTTGACCTCGCCCCTGAGGCAAGACAGACGTGGAAGGAAAAGGTGGAATTAGAGAAAGATGGGGAAGTGTTTAAGCTGGAATTTGTCTCACAGGCCACGGAGTGGTGTAAAAAATGCAAATGGTATTACCATACAGAGGACAGCATGGCTTGTCCGCGCCACCCTCAACATTACATGCACACACAAGGCACATCGCCGACAACGAATTCAGGGAGGAATGCCCCAACAGGTCAAAGACACCAACCAGCACTGGCCCCTTCTCAGGCCGCACCTGCCCCGCCCCCAGCCCTGAAAAGCTTACACCCGGCGATTCCTCAGCAGCACACACAAGGACCAACATCGGTACCATCAGGATCTAACCCCGCTAACTGCCCGAACGTAGGATCTCCTTGAAGGAACCAAATTGGACACCCGCACGTGCCCATGGCAGGTTTGACTCTTGGTTCAGCCCCAACGCAGGCCACAATACAACAGGGATATATGTCATACAGATTCCCAAAAGGAACTGCTGGAGGGCAGTCTGGTTTCCCACCCTTCATGTTTCCTGGCTTTGGGTTAGAGATGGGCCCGGGCCTGTTCAACGGGAAATTTGCTATGTCGGGACCGATCATGGGTGGGGGGTCTCCATCATTTAGTGGGAGCAAAACTAATCCAGTCTTCGAGCCTTAACCGCCTCCCTCGGGAGTCTCTTCCGTTCAGGGTCAGAACACAATTCATCCACCCGTGCAAACACCGGCTGAGGTTGCTAAACAATCCTCCATCTCCAGTGGGGGAGGTAGCCAAACCCCGGTAGCTCAAGTGAGGGGAGAGAAGCAAGTGTCGTCACGGGATTCAGGCCGGACCAATTCACCAAAAAACGCTGCTGCCAGGGATTTACCACATCAGAACGTCACTGGAGGGAAGGTATCTGGCGGGGGTCAGGGGGAGGAAGAAGTTCAGAATCCCCTTGAACACCTTTCACTAAGAGGCTCTAAATGTCCCACGAAACAGAGACGTACTCGGCAGGAGGCAAAATGGAGGAGAAATCCTCTAGGTCGTACGATTTCTCAGATGGAGAATCGTCGGCCTCCTCCATCCTCCCTGCCTCAGAAACCTTGTGGGAGCTGAACCAGAAACAAGGAAAGGAGCCGAATATGGAGAACAGGACGGGCATGTCTTTTATTCCAAAGGAGCATGCTAGCTCATCTAAAAGGATTGTGCCCGTTATTTGCGTCATAGACGCACAAGGCTCTTTAGTCCTGGGTTTTGACATGGGTGACAGAAGCGTGGGAATGGTCGCTTTCCCGACATAACTTCCACGAAATAACGATTTGATCTTGGATTGCGTCAAAGGGTTGTTGAAAAACAGATCCCCGTGCCGCATTGTCTCGAATGTTACAATGGGGAGAGCAGTCCGGCAGTTCCCGGTCGGGGTTTGTCACCGGTTGTATGTCCCATTTGTGGACTTGCGTTTACCCCCAGATGCTTACCTGGTGTTGGAGAGCGAGGGAGTGGTATGGGTTCCAGGTAGATGGTTTGATAGGATGGACAATCCCAACCTGGCAAGCATCCACCTGGACGATGGTATACCTGCAGATTTTGTGGCAGAATATAATAAGAAGTTAAGAGGGAGGAATTTGTCGTCTCTCTTTTTCCGAGATAGCCTGACCTCCCCATGGTCTGCTCCCCGGGAATCGTCTGGCACAGGCAGGAGGAGGAAAACCCCAGTAGCCACGGGGGGATCTGGTCGAATCCATAAACATGCCGACCAGACCCACCCTACATAAACCAAATACGGTTGATTTCATGGAACGTGAGGGGGTTAGGAGACAGGAACGGAAGGGAGAAACGTGGGCGCCTTAAAACTTGGAATACAGTCCTGAACCCGGGGATAGACACTCCGACAGTGAAACCAATTCACATGGACACAAAAATTTTAATGTCTTTAATCGAAAAGTTTGGCCTGGTGGATGCTTATCGGGTAACACACCCAAATGAACAGGGTTTTACTTGGCATCCTGCGAGGCGAGCTTCCACAGCACCAGCACAAATAATCACTAATCACAAAAGCCAACGCAGAATAGATATGCTTTTCATCCGCGCTGCAGCGTGGGACTCACCGCTCTCAGTGTCTGTGGAAATACAGCCCATGTCGGATCATTATCAATTGAGGGCTCTTTTCGCTCCAGGCCCGTGCTTCGATCGTGAACGTGGCTATTTCAGATTGAACACGGAAAATTTGAACGACCCAGGCATAGCACAGTAGGTCCAGGATCAGAATGTAGCATGGTAGCTCACTAAAGATTGGTTTCCTTCAAAGGGGGAATGGCTTATCACAGGCCTACAGATCGTGTCTAAAGGACTGGCAGTATTGTCTGTTATGAAGGCATACCAGAGGAAGAGTGAGGCGTATCTGCAAGGGAAAGATCGAAGAGGCGGAAACAGAGTTGGGTAAACACCCAGTGTCAGATGTATTTTGGACAAGAGAAAGGAGTAGGTGGTTGTCCAAATGGCGGGAAATACAAATCAGAAGACAGAAAGTGTGGCAGGAACGATACAAAGTGGAGGGGATGGTGAAACTGGACTGCATGTCAAAGGAAACGTTTGCATTAGTGAACAGACAGTCTACTCAACACCGAATAATGAAAGAACTTGCACACCCCTTTGACCCGAATTTGCGCATGAGTACTGACACAGCAGGCATGTGCAACTACGCAGTGACGTACTTTCAATACATTTTGACATTACGCAGACCCCCGGAAAAAGCAGATTCGGATCTGACGCTATCCTCGTCCTTTTGGGACTCCACGTTCCAATGTATCCCAGTGGAGGGCATGTTAGCATTAGATAGACCGATCTCTGTCGAGGAATTGTTGTACGCAGCCAAACAAATGGCTAAAGGCAAGGCTCCGGCGAAGATGGTCTGCCCATTGAGTTTTTCCTCCAATTTTGGACCCTCCTCTGCAATGATTTAGTCTAAATGTACAACGAGGCCTTGATTGGGGTGAGTTTTCCCCCTAGTATGACGAAGGGGATCATTGCGCTCCTTTATAAGAAAGGGGAGAAAAGTAACATCCGTAATTGGCACCCAATTTCCCTGTTGAACATTGTCTACAAACTGTTAGCAAAAGCGCTAGCAATCAGATTGGCGGCGTATCTACCCTATCTGGTGGGAGTAGACCAGGGCGCGTTTGTTAAGGGAAGGTCAATCCTGGACAACATTGTCACAGTAATTGAAGCAATGGAAATAATTACGGACGAGGAGCTAGACACGACGGTCCTTCTTCTAAACCTAGAAAAAGCCTATGATAGGGTCAGTTGAGCCTTCGTTATGACAACTCTTAGGCACATGGGGATAGGTCCGAACTTTTGCACATGGGTGAAGGCAATGTACTTTTTCGCCTCAGCCTCTGTGATGATTAATGGTAGGATATCACCTCCTTTTCCTTTGACTCGATCTCTTCGTCAAGGTTGCCCACTAGCGTTATTGTTGTTCGTACTGCAAATGGATGTACTGCTCAATAAGGTGAGGTGCAACCCTTACATCATTGGGCTGAGATCCCGACACCAACAACGATTCATGGGCAGCGCATTGACAGACGATCTCACCACAGTCTCTAAGAACACAACCAACTCTTTGCAAGCGGTTCGCGAGACACTGGTAGAATATTGTGCTCTTTGTGAGGCTCAAGTCAACTGGTCAAAGTCAGTGTTTTTCTTGCCAGACCAGTATGAGATTTGTGTGGATTTTGGGATGAAAAAGGTCCCTGCTGACTCTTCTGAAAGATTCCTAGGAGTGCAGGTTTCTCTGCAGAACTGTGTCGAGACACAAGACAAGATCTTGGTGGGAAAAGTGGAGCAGCGGCTTCAAAAATGGAAAACAATTTATGGCCTATTGCTGTTTGGGAGGGCTTTAATTATGAATGCAACAGTTTTCTCACAGCTTTGGTATGCGGGTACGATCAGACCCTTGGGGAAGAAGGTTGCACAGTCCATTAGAGTGTTGGCTCATAGGTACATCTGGAAACCTGAGGCGGAGGAAGGGCAAGGACATATGTCTAAGTTATCCTGGGATAAGATCACGGCGGTAAAAGAGGAAGGAGGCCTGGCAGTGCTCGATCCTATACGCCAAAACAAGGCTCTGCTCTCCAAATGGCCAGTTAAGGCGGTTGCGGACACAGAGGAACGCAGTTGGGTGGCTCTGGCAGAATATATTTTGGCCAAGGACTAAGGCCTAAGCAACGGGGAGGACGTGTGGTTGTTAATGGGGTCCCCAGCGTATCAGCGGCGGAGGCCGAAGTCTATATTCTGGCAAGGGGTCATTCAGGCATGGCGGACATTGGCACCAGGCCCCACCAGAGAACCACAGACACGAGATGAAGTACTGCGTCAACCTCTATTCGAAAATCCATGGATCAATAACCAGGAAGGATCCTCCTTCGCAATATCAGGGAGAGGCAATTTTGGGAGAGCGTGGGTGGAAAGAGGAGTGCTTAAGGTCGAGGACTTGTGGGATGAGACACGGAAGACATGGAGAAGCACAGAGGAGTTGAGGAGTAAACTTGGGAGATTGTGGCATGTGGAAACAAGGAGGGAAGCGTTAATACAGGCCATACCGGTGGACTGGAAGCAGCTGTTGGAAAATGGAACAACCACAGGCCAATGGTACCCACCTGTGCTCAGTGTGGGAGGAGATCTGCAAGTTTTCAAACAAGTGGATCAAGGAAAGTTTGAAGTATGGGAAAGGCGTACGGTGGGAGGCATCATCCAAAACACGCTGACATTTAAGGAGGAAAAAGCGTGTAATAATTCTTGTCTAATGGAGGAAGTCAGGGTATATCTATAGTTTTTTGCGGCTGGGCCACCCCAACCGGTCCTACAACTTAACGACACCCCGATTAGACTGATGCGGTTGGACGTCGGTCTTATTGGGTGGCCTAAGCAAAGGGGTCAACCGACAATTCATCAGGACACCTCCAAGTTGGGCATGGGGATACATAGATTGGAGGGAAGCTCCTCCCGGAAGGTACAGGAGGCTCTTTCAGAGTCTTGCACAAGATCAAGTTTGTCTGTGGAATTCTACAAGGAATGAAAAGTGTGCCAAAGATTGTCGGACAAGAAAGTTGCTTCGGTAGTATGGTTGATAACCCATGCTGCCCCGTTGGATGCAGTAGCACTGTTTAAAAGAGGGTTGCATGTGGACGTGAGGTGTATCAGATGTCACCGCCAGCCTGAGGATACTGAGCATTTGTGGGGCACGTGCCCCCTCTCATTTCGAATATGGAAATGGTGATCGCATCATTGGAAGGAGTTTGGCGGTCCTGCAGAGGTAGAATGGGACCTGGAATGGGCAAGAACGGGGCAGCTCAGATACCCACTGAAAAGTGGGAAGAAGTGGGGGTATGTGGCAACGACAATCCGTGCACTCGTGATTTGGTGGATTTGGAAGGAGAGGAGCTCTGTGCTATTTCAAGGCAAATACTTTTCGGATGCAGAATTGAAGAGCGGTATGAAGACCTCACTCAGGTGCACGATACTGGTGGATTGGAAGAAAAAAGTCCTTTCAAAGGCTGTACCAGGACGTGACAGGGCAAGGTTGTGGTTTTTGCGCTCATGGGCCAAGAACAATCGGCTGGTAGCCGTATCAGCTTTAACAGGGAAACTTGTGCTATCTCCATGGCTAAGGGCAAAGTAACCCGCAGAAGAAGAGTAGGGTAGCAGGGAAAGGCCCCTCTGGAGAGTAGTTCCTCCAGTAGGGGCAAGAATCGGGACTTTGGGTACTTGCAACTTGGTCTGGGAGAAGGGAGGGGAATAATTGTAGTAGTTGATGGAATATGGGAGCCAGAGGGAGAAGGAATACGGGAGTTAGAGGGAAATGGGGTGCGGGGCAGGAATGTCGGACTCGAATACAAGGTTGGTCCTACCTGCCACTCGGTAGCTCCGTACGCCTTGAGGTTCTGAGGTTCTGATTGATAGGCCTGGATCCAGAATAGGGTCAAGGGGGGCGCCTTTTATAGAGTAAGCGTGAGTGGGGCCATGCATTTTTGTTTCGTTTGCCAGGTTGGTCTGGCAAGGCTATTGCGCTGGTCTGTTGTGCTGTGCCAGGTTGGTCTGGCTAGGCTAATGCCATGGTCTGCAATGTGCGTTGTCAGGTTGGTCTGGCAGCATCAAACTTGTGTCGGTTCCGGGTATAATTGTGAGGTCCCCAACCTCCCTTGCTCTTTATTTTAATAAACAAATTGGATTGTTAAGGGGGAAAAAAAAAAAAAAAAAAAAAAAAAAAAAAACGGAAAACATGCAGCGAAAAAAAAAAAAAATCATAAAAGGAAGGGCAAGGAAACAAAGGTAAGGGTGGTACCAATGGGCTCAGTTGGTACACCCACGAACTGTTGAAATGGAGATGGAGACCGTGAGGGTCCAATTCCATAGAGTACTCGAGATGTGTGAGAGCAGGTCAGTTTGACATAATATATATATACAGCTTCCTGATGAGTCGGTGAAACTCCGACGAAACAGTTTGTCACAGCCCCTCGTTTGTTGTCCTCTTCTCTCTCTGTGCCTACGGTTTACCGGGCAGTTCTGTTTGTGACGATATATGCTACGACTTCGCTAGCTTCCTGCTACGGTTTTTTCCGGTCAGGTCGAGCGGCAGTGGTCGGGGCCGTTAGTAGGCGGCCATGCTGTGCCTCTAGTGCCAGCGGCGTGTCTGGAGTGTATTTTTTGGCTGTGACAGACCTTTCTTTGT
>BFEA01000124.1:2749806-2766664 GCA_003427395.1 Chara braunii
GGGGAAGAGGGAGGGGAAGTGGTGGGGGGGCGGCCTTTGTTTGTGCATTGGTTGAGGGTAAGGAAGTGTGATCTATATTGGGGCACACGGTGAGCAGTCGTCCTGGTAGCGGGCGGGCAAAGGAGGTCAGGGGCCGTCGTTGCCACCGACGTTCCTCCGCTACCATGGTTTCCATTGCAGGTGATGGTCGGCTTGCAGTTCACCTATCTGTCTTTGCGGGTCGAGCCATATGTCCTGGAACAGAGCGAGTTGTTGAGCCTTTTGTGTGTGGTCAGTTGTTGTTTCCAGGGTGGTCCTCAGCTCTTTCCAGGCTCTTTGAATGTTCGTTCTTATAGTGTCTATAATCTGTTGTTTAGCCTGGAGAAAGCCGAAACTGTGCTCTTTCCTTTCGTAAGCGCATCGTGCCCGCCATGCCACCATCAAAATTTCCATCTGTGTGTATTTGAATAGGTTGAGTTGGAACGGGGTTTTCAAAGCCGGAACTTTGGACAAGTCATTTAGCAGAATTTCCATATTGTCCCAAGGGAAGTCAGTGGCTGTAAGGAAGTGCGAGACTGCCATCCACCACTGCCATATTTGTCGTACCATCGGGCAAAAGAGCAGGCAGTGCTCCAGATCCGCCACTTGCTGTTGTGTGGAGGAACCACAATAGGAGCAAATGGGAGACAATATCCCTCTTTGTTCCAACTGTGATCTACAACCCAGTCAGGCGTCGGTAGGCATCGGTAGATAATCTGCCATTGTAGTGCCCTCTGGGATGTAGGCATGATAGTGGTGTAATGGGACCATTTGAAAGTATGCATGGTTGTCGAGCATGCATCCCTCTGCCATCGGTGTTTGACAATGTCGGCAGTGTCAACCGTTTTGTGGATTTTCGCATAACAATCTTTCACAGTGTATTTCCACAGTGGCAATGGCTTTTTGGCCTCCCATCTCCATTCTTCTGGGTCGAAGGGGAGCAGGGAGATCGGGGTAGAAGCCTCGTAGGCCCACCAACCTTCTTTGTCGTCCCCCAGAACCCGGACTCGGATGAGGCCAGCCCACGGTATGTCCTCATCCAGCTCCGGGTTCCTTATCAGTTGCGTGAGCCTAGCTCCTGGTAGCTCCGGCACATACGGCTGGAGCTGTGCCCCCGTTGTCGTGCACTTTCGGACCTTGAAGATTGTCATGGGGATGGGGCGTGATGTTGCCGTAATCACCCAATCGTTCTCTTGTACGGTCGGCCCATGTTTGAGGGCACTCATCCAGGCTATGGGGACAACTTCTTGGAGTTGCTTCCTTGAAATGGGCCGCAGTGCACCCTCTGCTCTTTTGCTCTGACAAAAATTCTCTTTGGCAAAGGAGGAGGCAAGAGTAAGGGTCAGATCCCACTGGCAAATAGGATTGGAGGACATGTCTGAATCTGGACGTGTTCCACGCAGAGGTGTAGAAAAGTAGATCAATCACAATTTTTTCACACCTGTCCACAAACACGTCTAGATTCAGACATTTCTTCCAATCCTCTTTGCCAGTGGGATCTGGCCCCAAGGGCCTCGTTAGACCCTCCTTGGAAAATCCTCAGGAACTATGACGAAGTCCTTGGAAAAATTTTCGGTTTTCGGCGTCGTCGGTACACCGCGTCCTATTTCGATGGGTCCCAAGGAAAACCCTTGGAGGCCTCCGGCGGCCAATTTCATATGCATACTTGCGGCCGTGGGGGGCGGATGTCCGTCGTCGTGCTCGGATGTTTGTGCGTCATCGGCGTGGTCCAGTGGCAGTGACAGGGAGGCCCGCCGCAGGCCACCGGGGTGGGGAAACTAAAATGGCGCGACCATCCCAGTTCAAAATTTGAAATTTGAAACCTTCGTTGTCACGCGTCCGCGCCAGAGGCGAGAAGGCCGCTGGAGTGCACACTGGAGCGAAACATCTGTACGGAGGAGTATTGGCGGGCATGGCTTAATAGGCAGGCATTGAAACTCACATTGACATAGCACGAACAGTAACGGTCGTCCTGTGCGACGTCACCAACGGGTTCCACCTTCCTCTACGGACCGTCCATGACAATCCTGTGGACCACGATAGCTGACCGCGCACATCGGACGGTTCCGTGAAGTGTGGGATTCCGTGAAGCACATAAAGTGCTGCCGCCATATCCGTCGACGTGGAGACAAGGGAAAGGGGGGGTAGCGATCAAAGAGGTGTTGGGCATTTCCGCATTGCACGTCATGAACATAGAGGGGGAGGTGTGGGCCGTTGGGAATGCATTGACGACTTCGAGGAGAAATGCCGTAGTTGCGGCTGTCTCGGCCGTCACCATTCGTTATCGCAATGAGAGAGCCACAACTCGCCTGAAGATGAGACTGTCCATTCGCAGGCAAAGGCAGCTCATGCAACAAGTTATGGAGGCGCCCGATTGTGTGTCGTTGTCGGAGTCCATTGTGCAATTGTGTTGCGCTATGACACCAGGTGCGATCCCATGGGCGACTCCGAGATGGTGGATGATGAGAAGGACGGACGGGACATGGGAGAATCTCCGGAAGACGCGACGCACGACACACATCAGGGCTCGCACCTTGCGGAGAGGACCTTCCACCATGCACACTCGATCCGCCGACGGTCACACCTGACACTGGGTTGAACGTGCGGGTGTGTGTAGCTGCAGGACCACTCCCACTTGACAAACCAAAATCCAAGTCCACAATCTTCGTATCGCCTCCACCGACATCGCCCTCTAGCAGAGCAAAGAACGAATGCCCACTTGTCACGGCCTCCCGTTGTTTACAATGGCTCCCCATCCAGTCCTGCGTCGATCCGCTCCCTAGAGGCAATGTGTGGGACAGATCATCCACCCATTGCTCTTCGGGATCCGGCGATAACAGTTGCTCGTGAGGCGGGAGGTGACTGTACAATGTTGGGTCATACATGCCTGCAAGATGCACCCCGACCGTCGTTCCCGAAGCAGAGTACTCGACGACGTGTGTCGGTTGTCTGTTGGATGCCTCACGCATGTCCGTCGCCGTCTTCCTCAAAGTTCATTGTTTTCGTCCGCCGCGAGGAACCCGCACAACGTCGCACATGTGGAACAAGACGACAACGAGTAGGAGAAGAGTGGCTAGCAGCAGCAGGGGGAAGCGTCGGAGGACGTCTGCCATGAATCGCAGTGTGTGACGTGTGTACCAAACGAAGATTGCATCCCCGTGGGTGACAATAGCCGACAAAACAAGCTACGTGGATGACTGCAATCGACCGAGATAGTGCTTCAACGCCGCTTGTAAACCATTCGAAAAAATCGATCGTTGGACGTGGAGGCCATCGACGCGCGCACGCAAAACCCTGCTCCATGGAGCGCCTCGCAGCTGAAGATCCGCCCCCATGCATTTTCCCACCAACGATAACGGTCTAAAGGCCTTTGGTGGCCCTTCGGGTACTGGAAGCTGGCGATGTCCGCCCAATGGACCATGGACGGCCTGTGAACTAACATCGACTCCGAATTCTCTTGTGGGCGCGAGCTCCAGAACGCTCCGTCTATCGCGGATCCTTTATCCCAAGGGACCTCGCGAGGACCCCTTGAATCCAAGGACGTTTTGGCTGGGGATTCCGAGGAACCCAAGAAAATCTCTTGGGAGCGTTTTCACATTCGTTCGAGGGATTTGGCGATTTAGGACGCGGTGTAACGACGCCGGTTTCCGATTTTGCGGTTTTCCAAGGAGGGTCTATCGAGGCCCTAACTCAATATGCCATTTCCTGTAGGTGACGGGATCGAACCCTCCCCAACACCTCCCAAACCACAATCAATTTCCAGCGATGAAGCCGTTTGTCTTTGCCTTCGCCATGAACGAAATGTGCGTGATTTCGTGAACGGAAAAAAAAGGTGTTGATTTCACACACGTTCAGGACAGCCACATGACCCCCACAAAAAAAAAAAAAAAAAAAAAAAAAACACTACCAATGGGAGAGCAAAAAAAGACGTCCTTTTCACGAGCTTAATTCACAAAAAACTGGCTACCGCTGATTTCCTGCCAACTCCACGACGCTTGACAGTCACACACCTTATGCACTAATCCACATACATCCGTAGTGGGATCTCCTTCCAGGATTGGGAAAAGGGGTCCGGGAAATCTGAAAGGGGGGGCATGGGAATAGAGGGGTCCGAGAAATCTGAAAGGTTAGCGCAACTTTGCAGTGAAACCCTCTATTCCCATGCGCCCCCTTTCAGATTTCTCGGACCCCTTTCCCGGACCCCTTCCCCCCCCCCCCCCCCCCCCCCCCCCCCCCTTCTTTTTTCTTTTTTTTTTCTGTTGTTGTTGTTGTTGTTGTTGTTGTTGTTGTTGACGAAACAACCCCACTAGTGCTAGTGGTAGTGATAAATGCAGACCCCACGGAAAATCAGATGACTTCTGGCGCCCTTATATGGGTGACGAGATGATGGTTCAGAGAGGGTGGTATGCTCGGGTGGATAAAAGAAGTCAGTGGCCAGCACCTCTTTTCGGCCTCTGACACGGCCGCACGGCCGATGAGAGGCATGTACTTTTGCGTGCCGGCTTGCTCTCTATTTTTTTTTTTTTTTTTTTTTTTTTTTTTTTAAACGCGCCCGCTAGTGTTAGTGGTGCTGATAAGAGCAGACACCACTAGCAGCTGGGGAGAGGCTCCATCTATTGGTGGGGAGCAGCAAACGGGTCCGGCGTCCCCTATACAAACTGGATTTGGAGAATATGAGAAAAACAAAATGTGGAAGATTCCTGCCAGCATTGATTACCCTGGGGAGCAGGGGATTGACTAAGCAGGCTATTGGAGGGAGGGGGAAACCTCGTTGCCCTCAATCCGTTGCTAGATTCCTGCTGCTATGCCCTGGTTCCTCACCTCCCCTTTTTTAAAGCTGAGAACATCTATAGGAGTTAGAAGACCATGGGCCTCCTCTTTTTTTTTTTTTTTGGAAGAAACAGCCCGAGCTGACGCTAGGGGTGCTGGTAAGAGCAGACACCACTAGCGCCGTCAGGCCTCCTCTTAAAAGTCCTGATTGCCAGCATTGACTGCCCCATTAGCTGGGGGTTTGACTGTGCAACCGATCCTCCTGAAAATCTGTCCTATCTGTCCTATATATTCACAGCGCTGTATCAACATTTGTTGCAAGAGTGATGCTCAGTCTTGGCTGCCGGCATTGACTGCCCCAATAGCTGGGGGGTTAACCGTGCAACCGACCTCCCTGATAGTCCGTCATTATATTTCCCGCGCTGTCTCAATCATTCTGTTGCAGGAATGATAATCAGTCCCCGGGGGGCCACCGGAGACTCTACTCTGCTGCAAAGGGGGATGGGGGTAGAAGAAGACGAAAAAGCAGAAGGGAAAAAAAAAGGAGAAGGAAAAGAGAATAAGCAAAGAAGAAAGAAAAAAAGAAAAAAAAGAAAGAAGAAGGGGAGAGGAGGAGGAAGGGAAAAGGAAAGGAAAAGGAAAGGAAAAAGGAAAGAGAAAAAAGAAGTGGAAAAAGAGAAAAAAGGAAGGAAAAAAAGAAACGAGAAGGAAGAGGGGAAGGGTACCCATCCAAGCTCAATCTGTTAATCTTTTCTTCCTTTCGTTTTTTTTTTTTTTTTTTTTGAAAGTGGGCCACCGCTGTTGGTCTTGACGTTTATCTGGGTAGTTGCAAAAGGAACTCCTACTAAGTGATGAATTTTATTGGTACTAGGGGTTCTTTTTGTTAGCAGTTATTTTCTGTAGGGTAAAGTGGGCATCACGTAGGGTAAAGTGGGCATCACGTTTTCTTGGTTTTAGTATTTCCTTCTTTTTTCTTCTTCTTTTTTTTTTGGGGTAACTTCGGCGCAGTCACCAAAACAGTTTGTAATTGCATTCGAAACTGCGTTTTAGCAGTTTCGTCAGGGCCCGAGTTTGAATTGCTGTTGAAGCTCGGCCCGAGTTTCAATTGCAGTTGAAACTCGGCCCTATGCAGTTCAGTCAGGGCCCTCGTCTATCCACGAACAGCAGAAAAAAAAAAGAAAAAAAAAAACATCCCTTATGCTGTGATTGCGGTCCGATACAGGATGCTGCAGTACTTGTCTGGAACTCAATGAAGCGTGGAATCCGCCCTGCCTGGCTGGCAGGGCGCTACAGGGAGCTGACAACAAGAAACAAAAAAGGAAATGGACCTGTTTCATGTTCCTCAATTCCTGGCCAGATACATTCCTCAAAGCACCGGTGACCTGAGGGCCTTCCCCACGTAGGTGGATTTGAAGTTCCTTGTTTCTTTACTTTTTTTTTTTTTTTTTTTTTTTTTTTTTTTCCCCTTCTACGGCAGGGGGCCCCGGCCCCGCGCGGAGGGGCCCAAAAAAAAAAAAAAAAAAAACAGGAAAGAAAGAAACGGCCATGTGCTTGACTGAACTGCTAGAAAAAGCCAGCCCGAGTTTCAAACTGCTAAAACGCAGTTTCAAATGCAATTGAAACTCGGGCCCTGACTAAACTGCAATTGAAACTCGGGCCCTGACTAAACTGCAATTGAAACTCGGGCCCTGACTAAACTGCAAATGAGACTCGGGCCCTGACTAAACTGCAATTGAAACTCGGGCCCTGACTAAACTGCTAATAGGCAGTTTCAAATGCAATTACAAACTGTAACCCTGACTGCGCCGTAGTTTTCTCTTTTTTTTTTTGTTGAAGAATAGCCCTTGCTATATCCCTCTATCCTGGCGGTGGTAAGAGAACTGTCAGAATTGAGGGCTTATCTGTCGGGCTGCTCCATCTATTGGTGGGGAGCATCACCTGCTGGAAACTGGGTCCAGCGTCCCATTGATACAACTGACAATACAAATATAATACAGATATTGGTGCTTGTTGTTTCCTAGGGCTAAGGTGATAGTTGTCTCATCCAGGGGCTCCGTTGTCCCTTGGAGCTGCTATTTTCCCCCTTCCTTTCCTGGAGCTCCTCCTTTTCTATTAGCCCAGCCCTAGTTCAGCAGCCCCCCTTCCTTCTCTGCATTGTTCACCCTTGTTGCTCTCCCTTTCTGTTCTCTCCTTTGTCTACGTCCTAGATCTACCCTGAATGCGACTGCAGCGTGTCTCTCTCAACATCAGGCGGCAATGGCCGCCAAGTCTACTTCTCCCCCCCCTGGGTATGGCTGTCTCCTTCAGCCAGGGCACGGGGCATCTTCTCCGTTAAGCGCACTTCTTCGTCCAGGTCGCTAGTTCGCACACTCCAAGACTATTTGGACGAGCAGGCGGAAATGGTGTCATACGGATGACACCATGGCCAAAACATTTTTTCAAAAAGCGAAGGTCAAAGCAAGACAATCTTCAATCACTGCCCTCAGGCACTCGTCAGATGACTTACAGCCAGAAGCCAGCAATCCCTATGCGGTGGTGGACTACAAAGCACTTTACTACCGGGATCTTTTCACATCTTGAATGCCCCAGAAGTCAGCTGAAAAAGTGGCAACCACCAGGCAACAACTGTTGGCCAACCTCGACACAACACTCACGGTCCCCATACCCAAGCTATGGCTCTCTCTCTCCAATGGATTAAACGCCTTATTTTCAATCCCAACATTCCTTGGGCTTGTCTTGCTTTTGAACAGATAAAAAGGTTAGCTCCTCCGGTGCCTGTCCACATAGACCCCCTAATGTGGTTGGAGAACCTTGCATCGTCTTTACCTAGAAGTTCTCAAAGGGACCTCAATCAAGAGGAGATCTCAGATAGACAGGCAATTAGGAGAGGTCTTTGGCGGGATCCATTTTGGGTCACACTAATTAAAAATTGAAGAAAGTTGCCCATCCCAGATAAAGTTTTCCCGGCAAGGTGGGAAGAAGTTTGTCAGCAGCCTCTCTTTAACAACACGTTTATTAGGGATGGCCAAGGTTGTGTTCTACATTGTATGAATGCCCCCTGAAAAAGTTGAATTAATAGGGGAGTAATACGGGTCAGAGATCTATGGAATCAAGAAAGCAGAGACTGACATTCGGCTACCGACCTCCATGAGCGCCTTAGATATAGCCACCATCAGACTACCGCGCTTGATTCAATAATTGACCTAATCCTCCTGGATTGGATCAGAACTCTACGAAAGGGCCCCAAACTTGTAGAAAATGACTGGGTCGCGTTCCACAATCAAAAAGGTTTAGTTGGTAATATAATTGAGATTCATAACCCAAATCAAATTCTTCTATCTATCTTTCAGATTCAAGACGATGGCATTCTCATCCCAGGTCAACGGGATGAAATTAGATGGTGTACTCACGACCAACTCTTCAGGATTAGAGTATTGAAGATTGTGGACAGGTGGCTCGTCTTTAGACCAGATACCCCCATCTCCCACCTTCCCTTTGATCCTCTTAACTGGAGTTCGTCACTTCCTGGGAAACGAAGTCACTCACATCCTAGGAAATTACACACCCTTACATTCAAGGCATCCTATAGGATGCTTCGTCCCAGGTTCAATTTAAAGAATCGCATTGAAGAAAGATGGCATAAGACTCTCAATGTTCGTAAGGATGAAATGAGAAGGATTGAGTGGTTCCATGCTTCTAAAACTAGACCTGCCAAAATTGCTTCTCTACAGTGACAAATCATTCATAGATGTCTTCCCACGAATGATTGGATTATTGATGGGTCTTCCCTTGAACAGAAAGGCATTGCCTTCCCATGGTGTAAGTTATGTAAATCAGCCTTTTGATCCAAGCTCATCCCTGAAACTATAGAACATGTCTTCCTCCAATGTCCGGGCTCAATCTGGCTGTGGAAATGATGGGATAGGATCTGGAACCAAATGAACACCTCTTATCCTTGGCCTTGGTAGTGGGAAACCCTCCTATTGGAATCATGGCATCCGGACCAAGTGGATGACTTCACATTCAATTTTTTCTTAATAAGTACGAGGTTGATCATATGGGCGATTTGGATAAGAAGGTGTACCTTTGAAATGGAAGGTGCGCGATTGGATGAGCCAAAATTTACTGAAACCATCAAACAGCAGATTCAAACTGAATTGACTATTAAATGGGAACATGTTAAAGAAAAGATCCAGTTTTTATTAAAACGTAATGAGATTTGGCAACATATTAACAAACTTAACAGAAGTTGGCTGGGAAGTGACCAGGGAGGGAGGATGGGAAAAGTAAGTTCGGAAGGTGGACACGCAAATGCTCAGGAACCAATTAAAAGGAATTACTGACTGATCTTTAATGACTGGGGCACTGTGGACCCCTCTATCCCTCTTAGGCCCCTCTCTGAATTTCCTGATTTCTTCCCTCCCCCAAGTAATTGCCTTGTGCCTGCTGCTTGGTTTGGATAGACATCTCTTGAGTTGTTAGGAAAGGCGGTATTAGAGATATAGTTTAGATAGTTAACTGGTTTAGCGCTTGGCAGTCAAGTTTTTGGCGCCCAGCAAGGGTGAAGAGGCACTAAACTAGCTCGCTGTTCTGTCCCTCCTGATGGTCAGGGGTTACTAGATCAATAGTGCAAGACTTTTTGGCTAATATGTAACTTGTTCTCAGCATGATCAGTTTGGTGACTTCCGGGTAGACTGTGAGGACACCAGCCTCAATCTTCATATTGGAAATATCAGCCTTGGGCACTGGGCCCTTAAAAAAAAAAAAAAAAAAAAAAAAAAAAAAAAAAAAAAAAGGACGGTAGTCTATCCGTAGAAGCACCGTTAATAGAAGGAGAGGTCTTTGTCGCGCTGCAACAAATGGAGGACGAAAAAACGTCGGGCCTGAACTCCTTTCGAAAAACGTTTTGGCTAGCTTTCCGGGGCACTCTACGACCAAACCTCATGGACTATATACATGCTGTTCTGGAGGAAGGCACGTTTGGTGGCCTTCTAAATGAGGGAAGCACAACACTTTTGTACAAGAAGGGGGTCAAGAATGAGGTTAGTAACTACCCGCCCATCACCTTGCCGCCTGTCCCATACAAGATGGTAACAAAGGTCCTCACAAATAGGTTGCTCCCACACATGCGCCTCCTCATCCATCCGGATCCGTCCGGCTTCATTTCGGAACAGAACATTCAGGATAATATCCTGTTGGTAAACGAAATCATCAAATATGCCCGCTAAAAAGGGAAGGAGGCGACAATTATTTCCATTGACTTTGAAAAGGCCTACGACCATGTCGACTGAGTCTTTTTAGAGTCGATTGGTTCTTTTTTGACCAATGCATGCAAAAAATGAACATGGGTCCTAACTTCAGACGCTGGGTTGACACACTGCATAAAACAACAACCATCAACGTAATGGTAAATGACCACCTCTCCAACTCCTTCCCCCTCGAGAGGTTAGTCAGTCAGGGTGACCCCATTGCACCTTTGCTCTTTGTCATCATTATTGAGGCATTGGCAGCTGCCATTAGGGCAAACCCGGATATAGAGAAGATGATGTCCCTGAAATACCCTGACACAAAATACCGGTGACTTCTCTCTTCGCGAACGACCTCACAGTGCTCATAAGAGTCAATCGTTCCTCCCTTCGAGCACTGCTCACCACCATAGAAACCTTCTCAATCACATTGGACACAGTGGTTAATTGGGGTTAAAAAACCGAAGGTTAGTCGCTTCACCCTCAGGATCTCCCGCCCCCTCCAAATCCGCCCATAGCATGGAAACACCGCAACGAAGCCGTACGGATACTTGGGGTCTCCCTTATGGCGATGGGACCCCCCTTGGATCATGGGGCCTCACTGGTGGAGGAGGCACTCAGGAGACTGGCTAGGTGGAAGGGTCTTCACATCTCCATAGTGGGGAGGGCGCACGCACTCGACACGGCCATCTTCTTGACCATGTGGTTCAAGGCGGCCTGCTAGACAATACAACCAAAGCTCCTCAAAACCTTAAAGCGGTCTGCTGCGGCCTACGGATGGAAAAACGACCATGAGGACCCTACTTTCCTTTCAAGGGTGGCATGAGACTATATAGCCCAACCCCGCTCCAAAGGAGGTCTGGCAATCTTGGAACCCAAGGACCAACTTAAGGTCTTGTCCTTCAAGATCATCCTTCGCCTGTTGATGAGAAACAACATTTTGTGGGCCCCATATGCTGAGTTATAATTGTTCAACTTGGCCACCCCATCGCCTGCGGACAACCCCGTGCATGCTCTCCAATGGTTCACTAATCCCTCTTAGTCGGTCTTGGCCACAACCAACACACCGCTCCCAGGGACGCCTCGGGCCTAAGCCAAAAGAGACATAGTGAACGACCCCCTCTGGCCTAATATGATAAAGTTATGGAGGGAGATGGGCCCGGACCAGCTCCCTCCACCCTTGTGCTGACATGAGATCACAAGACAACCACTACTTGGCCACCCCTCCATTTGTGACGACGAGGGCAGGCCCTTCACCCTCCAGCACAACTCCTGCTGGTGTACATGGGTGGCTAAGGGGGTGTTCTTCGTGGGTGACATTTGGGACTCCAAACATAACACTTGGAAGACGGATGCCCAAATGAAGGTTCAACTGAAACACGTAAGAGACAGACTGGAAAAGTTGCATCAGCAAGCATAACAGGACAAACAATACACCTGGAAGTGTATAATATAAACTACCCCGGGACCTCATGGTCGTGGCTCGAAAGGAACGAACCGGCGGACCATGACTGCACCTGGACGGACCTTGTACGAGTGAGGGTGATTGAACAGACGGAGGGACCACCCTACGGCTTCCAACCAGCCCTCCCGCTGGCCACCCTACCGTTTGATCCCCAAGAATGGGAGTGGACACAACAAGCCCGTCCAGACCAGTCAAAGTGTGGCAACATACGGTCAAACAGGGCTACCGTAGACTGCACAAATCCTCCCCAACGGAGAGACAAATCAAACGGCGATGCGAGAAAGACTCTATCCTCCCACCAAACGACCTCTGAGAATTCAGCTGGTCAAATTATGAGCACATAATGCCGACTGCTCACAGGCCCCTCCAGTGGCAGATCCTGTACCGATGCCTGCCCATCCTCGACTGGTTGGTCACGAGGACTGACCTTGAACAACAAGGTCGCCTCTCCCCCATCTGGCATTATTGCATAAGATCTTCCCAACCGGCCAGGGCCACTCTGGAACACTGCCTCCTCGACTGTCAAATGGTTTCCCAAATATGGAGGTGGTGGGATGCGGCATGGTCCACCCTGACAGGCTCCCAGTACCCGTGGCAACCCAGACTCCAACTGTTGGGGAACCAAGTTGACATTCCTCCCAACTGGACCCCCTATGAGAGGAACCTCTTCCATGTTACAAGATTGGAACTCCTGATGACTGCATGGCGAGCCCGCTGCTCCTTTGAGCGTAATCAACATACATTCGGTTTTTTGCAAGCCAAAGAACACATAACACATTATCTGACGGCTAGAGTAAAGGCCGCAAGGGATCAATTCAGGTAGCAAATACGCACTATAGAAAAAAACCTCGTCCTCACTCCACAGGTTAAGCAACAAAAGACAGAGGAAGCAAGAACGTCCTTCGCATACGAATGGCTTGGACCAAAGGGAGTAATCGCGGAAGTGGACAACTCACAATTAACATGGCACAATTGGAGGAGGGAGGAGCGTACTTGGTCCTTCAAACCTTTATCCCGCTTCTCTATCCCCTGTGCAGCCACTCCTCCATCCTTCGTCATTATCTCGATTTAGCCTCCGCCCTCCCTCACTCCCTCTCCTCCACAGGGGAGCCAAAAGTCAACAGAGTTGAGGAGAGTGCCACGGGCATACCTCAAGATGATTGAGGTTTAGAAGACTGGAACGGCAAGACAACATGCATCCCGATGTGTGAGAAACGACAACAAAGGGCGGTTCAAGGGATGCGTGGAGTATTCGGAGGAAGCCGCAAGCTAACGGTACTGCGGAGAGCGTCACGGACAGACCTCAAGTTGTTTGAGGTTTAGAGGATTGGGACGGCAAGACGACCTGCATCCCACGATACCGTAACTGGAGGAGGGTCAGAGAATGAACGAGAAACTGGGGATAGCGGGTATCATGTCAGCAGAGCCAGGCTTTATCGATTCTGTGTTTTTTTTATTCTCGAAGGTCACCAAAAGGGTTTAGGGGCTTAAAGGGTTTCAAAGGGACATCTCTCAGTAACATTGCAGAGGACTTGCAGAACATGACTCTCTTATTCTAGAGTTTTAGTATTTCTGCTTACGACTGTTATTGATTGTTCAATGAACAGGGATTTTAGGTGGAGATGTCGGTTGGTTTCTCTTTTCTTTGTAGAAGCCTTTGTTTGTTTTTTTTTTTTTTTAGCTTCACCCCCCCCCCCCCCCCCCCAAACAACCTTCTTTTTATATCCGGGAAACCAGCCCCGTGCCCATCACATGAGTACTGCAGCCACACCAGGTGGACAAGGCATGTTCCGCCAAGCCCATCCCTGACCGCAATTGAAGGGGAACCTGCAGTGGGGGGGGCCTGTCTGAGGGGGATCCTCCAAGATAGGATGGTCTGCGTCCCATAAATTAGTTGCTGACTGTAGGTAGGTACCTGTCGTGGGTCCATAAACCGACCTCTACAACACCCCGGACTTTTAACTAAAAAAAAAAAAAAACTTAAAAAAACATGCACAAAAAGTACAACAGTGTCCAACTGGACAATCATGAATGCCCACTTCTAACTCGTAGGTAACACTGTTTTAAACACAAAGAGCACAAAGAGCACAAAGAGCACAGTTTCCCTACACGTACAGACCACTTACATGCATAAAGCAAGTTGTATTTGTATTTTTAGGGGGAGGTTGTATCTGTTTTTTCTTAGCGCATGTTCTATTTGAGGGAAGACGGTAACAGTCGCATCCCCATCACATCGCTGTTCGTTGACGACCTGATAGTGCTGATCAAAACAACTGTTCCTCTCTACATGCGCTAGTCTCCACCATACAAACATTCTCAATAGTATTTGATATGGTGGTGAACCGGGTGGCTTCACCCCCAAGACCTCGCTCCCCCCCCTGACCCGCCCATAACATGGAAACCAAGGCAGGAGGCCATACGGATACTAGGAGTGCGGCTTACAGCGCTGGGCACCCCACCCAACCATGGAGCCTCCCTGGTGGAGGAGGCCCTCAGGAGAATGGTCAGGTGGAGGGGACTGCATACCTCGATTGTGGGAAGGGCATTGGCTCTAAACACTGCAATCGTCTCTGCTATATGGTACAAGGCGGCATGCTGGCCGATCCTGCCCAAGCAGCTTCGGAGGCTGAGCGGCAACAGCATATGTGTGGAAAAACGACCATAAGGACCCCACGTTCCTGTCTAGAGTGGCGTAGGACAGCATTGCTCAACCTAGGTCGAAAGGGGGGCTGGCGATCTTGGAACCACTAGACCAACTAAAAACACTATCTTTCAAAATCATCACCCGCCTGTTGATGGGAAACGACGTTTTGTGGGCCCCTTACACCCACATTCAGATTGCCAGCCTTGCTCCCCCCTCGCCTCTGGAAAGAAAAGTTCACCCACTTCAAGGGCTGACCAACCCGGCATGGCCGATCCCTGGACCGAATGTATCAACTACTCTACCTGCCAAATAGGTCCAAACAAGAAAGGATATACCCAACGATCCGCTGTGGCCCTACATGGTGAAATTGTGGAGAGAGATGAGACCTCAACGCATGCCCCCCCCCCCCTGCGGTGGCACGAGATAGTGAGGCAACCACTATTTGGTAACCCCCTTATATGCGATGACCAAGGGAAGCCATTCCATCTGTCGAATCGCTCACATTGGAGACAGTGGGTAGCCAAAGGAGTCTTTATCGTGGGGGACATTTGGGATTTTTAACGGGGAGCATGGAAAACTACTGACCAAATGAAGGACTAACTAAGATACGTCTGGCAAAGACAACAAAACCTGGACCGCCTTCGTGAGTCCAGACCCCTTGCATTGATCCTCCCCCTGAAAAATGGCCCCTCGATTCAACAGGGAGACTGGGTTGTCCAGTGGCCCCACACTGGGCCCCCGTGTCTGATTAGCAAGGTGACAAACGTGACGCCTCTGACAGCCCAATTACAGGCTTATGACATAATTTCCCCGGGGGCTCTGCGCTGCGAAGAACCCGAAGCAGGACACAGTCCAAAACTGGGCAAGCCTGGTCAGGATACGGGTGACTGAAGAGGCAGACCAATCCCGCTTTGTATTTCAACCGTCCTCTCCTCTCTCGGCCCTCCCTTTTGACCCAGAGGAATGGCAATGGCCTCAGAACGAAGCTACTGCCCCTGTCAAACCATGGGACCACACGGTCAAACAAGGATACCGAGTCATACATAAAACGCAGTCCACAAAAAAGATGGTGCAAAAGAGGTGGGAAAAAAATTCCATTCTGCCGCCAAGGGATCTGGTAGACTTTAGATGGGCCCGATATTCGCACATAATGCCAGCATCTCACCGGGCCCTCCAATGGCAAATATTGTACCGTTGTCTGCCTACCCCAGACTGGCTCGTCTCACGGACTGATCTGGAGCAGAAAGGCCTCCTCTCACCCATTTGCGGCTACTGCGATTGGTTCTCCCAACCCTCCTGAGCCACGTTGGAGCATTGCTTACTAGGGTGCCCTATGGCGACTCGGATCTAAAGATGGTGGGATGGGGCCTGAACTGTCCTTACAGGCTCACAATTCCCGTGGGACCCGAAACTTTTGTTCCTTGGAAACCCGACGACTCCCCGTACGGACTGGTCCCCCTACGAGAGGAATCTGTTTCACATAATAAGAATTGAACTCCCGATGCTCGCCTGGAGGGCGCGCTGCTCATTTGAGCGAAAGCAACATACTTTCACTGCCCCCCACGCAAAGGAGCACCTGTCACAGTATCTGATCGGGAGGGTAAGAGCAGCGTGGGATCACACCAAACAACAAATCCAAAAAATTAAGGATGACCCCATCCTCACGACAACACAAAAACAGAACAAGGAGCAGGAACTGACGACTGCTGTGACAGAAGAATGGCTGGGCACAAAGAAAGTCATGGCGGACCTTCAGGGTTCCCACCTCAAATGGAAGAACTGGAGGATGGATGAACACGAATGGCCCCTTAAGCCTTATTCCCATTTGCAGCGGATCCCCCCTCTTTTGTTCTCCCCCCGGGATGAACACGTGGATGCCCCTCTACTCCCCCTCCGTCCATCCGCCCTTCTCTCCACCTTCCCCTTCCCGCCACCTACTTTCTATACCAGACGACTGGAGAAGTTACGAGTACTGGTGAGCTGCAGGAAGAGACTCGAGGATGGACAGCAGTCGAAGGAATCTGGAGACAAAATGACGAATGGGAGGGTTTGATTACCAGGAGTGGGAGCAGGCTGCTGCATCAGGAGGACAGAGTGTGGAATGAAGGTCTGCATGATCTTCAGGCCATACAGATCACATACAGATCACAATTTTCCAAATCAAGGGTCTGCAGAGGGTTTAGGGTTTTGGTTTTAAATAAGGCTCAAACAAGGATTAAACATGTCATTCATGAGATAACATACTGTTAACAATAAATAGGGAGCTGTAGAATAGGGCAGGTCAACAACAAAATAGTGCTCCATGATGGGATCGGTAACAATAGCAGCTCTGAGGGAAATGAAGTTTCGGGTTTGATAGGGTAAGTTGGCCATAGCCCTAGAAAAGTAAAAAAGCAAACTCTGTATTCCAAGATGTATAAAGGGACGCTGGATCCGGTTTCCAGCAGGTGTCGATCCCCACCAATAGATGGAGCAGCCCGACAGATAAGCCCTCAATCCTGGCGGTTCTCTCACCACGCCCGGGATAGTGGGCTTACGCAGGGGCTATTAAAAAAAAAAAAAAAAAAAAGTAGATGAGCTAATCTGGGTTGGTGAGGTTACCAGCCAGCATCCACCCTCTACCACGACATGGACGCTCCAACCCTCACCATATGCAGAAAAGACAAAAAAAACATGGCGGTTCATCTTCCCATGTTCTACTGGAAGATTCATTCT
>BFEA01000124.1:2775720-2786120 GCA_003427395.1 Chara braunii
TTTTTGCTGGAAAGCGGGTCCAGCGTCCCTTTTTACAATAATAACATGAAATTAAGAACAGTCAGAGCTCTGAGAATCAGCACCTCTTCATCCGTTGAAACGTCCTACGCTTATTTTCTCTACTTTTCTCAGCGCATAGTCCCAGCCTGTCAAACTGTTTCAGACTTGTGGTTTAAAGCCGCCTCTTTTGTAATTGGGCGGTGGCTCCGGTGGTCGAGCTTGGCTCCCTTTCCCCAACTCCCGTCCTTGACAGGCGACTGCTCATGTATCTTGCTTTGTATGGTAGCCTCCAGTACTTCGCAGTGTCAGGGGTCTCCTGGTGTTTCCTGCCTTTGAGGCAGAGCCTCCCCCTTCACCTTCACCGTGGAGATCAGTACTGGTGGATCCGTCGGGGGTCTCCTGGTGTCTCCTGCCTTGTCATCTCTGTCCCTTCTGGTCTTTGTTGTCCCTCAGCCACTTACCCTGCTACTTACACTGCCAAATTGAATTTGTCTGTGGGGCCTCAGGGCCATTGATAAATCTCATCAATGGCCATTTTCACATTTACACCCTCTGGAAGTCAGGGGAGGGGTCCGCGGCCAAATTGAATGTATGGGCCAAGTACTGGTGCTTTAAACCACCAATACACCCAGGCCTGATTTGCTGAAGCTTCTCCCCCTCCTGTGCGCCAAATTTTGCGGAGGGTGGAGGTGGCAGGAACCAGTAGACGGGCAATTTGGGGTTGGCACCGGTACCGCCCTCTATGCTGGACCTGCCAGCAGGTGGAATGAAGGGGGCTCGCCACACCAGTGTCGAAAGGCTAAGAATTTCAACGGCTATCAGAATAAATTTCGACAGCCTCCCTTCGACAGTTTGCCCCCATTTAGCGAAACAGCACTGTAGAATGGATGCACTTGTGAATGCACGATGGAAAAAGGCATGCTGGTCACACTGAGGTAGGATAGTGGGATAGGGGATACGCTAGGAGTAGTATTGACGTGAGGATGGGATGGGAGGTGGTCTCATATTCCGGGACACCTGCGGCTCACAGCTCCAAGTCATCACTGCGCACTCAGTGACTAGCCTCTACAACACCCAGGACTCAAAAAAAAAAAAAAAGGATGGAAAAAGGCGAACGCGCCTGAGTGTACGACAAGCATTGGTCCATCCCGACCTCACACCCACTCACCAAATCGTGAGGAAAAGTCGATGGCGTAGCAGAGGACTGTTGAAAGCATCGGAGTAGCAGGCTAGGGAGTCGGGACTCGACAACTTTCGAAAGGAGGTGTCGAGAAGCATTCTCTGAAAACTTGCAGCGAATTTTCTTCCCGTCTCCAATTTCGACAGGCTGTGTGGCCAAGAGAAACTATAGAAATCCATGTTTTCAACAATGGTGTGGCCAGCCCCGAAAGGTGGCTGCGCTTTTCTCTTTTTCACTTGTATGCTACAGCAGGCCTCGCTGAAGTCCTTTCTTTCGTATCAAAAACAAAATGGAAAACTGCACTCTAGGCACTGAACTTGATGTGCCAGCAGATTCATAGAAGTCAGGCCACAACATCGAGCAGATACATTCACGAGACTCGTGCTAACGCGACCTGCCCTGAATTGAAAGCGCCTGACAGACAATCAATTGCTCCCGGGGCCATACCCCACTTGTCGAGGTTCAGTTCTGGTTTCGAGTATGCATGGCTCCCTGGAGTCCCTGCCAGCTGATCCAAAAATGTTTTTTTTTTTTTTTTTTTTTTTTTTTTTTTGAGAAACATCACTCTGTCATGGCTCATGCTAATGGAGGTGATAGGAGCATCCCCCATTAGCAGACCCACTTTTGGATGACTTCATCTATTGGTGGGGAGCAGCACCTGCTGGAAAGCGGGTCCAGCATCCCTTCATACATTTTATAGAACTTTGAACCAATGTCGTTCACACTTGAGAGCCTTCTGTTGCAGTGTTGTCGGGGTAACCACCCCGCATTAGTTCCTGCGATCCTACGAATCTCGTCTGCAGGTTCACTCAGTCAGTAAGCTCATTTGATAGTTTTTGTTAACATCTCATGTCTAAAAAAGCTCATTTGATAGTTTTTGTTAACATCTCATGTCTAAACCCTCAAAACCTAAAAAGAAAAAGAAAAACAACAACAACAACAACAACAACAACAACAACAACTAGCGTTAAACACTCTTGTCTGATGCCCTCCGCCCCTTGGAGGCCATCGGCATTAGTCTCCTTATCCCCACTGTTCAGTATCGCCCAAACCCTTGTCCAAACCCTTGGTCCCCCTCCCCATCCGTTTTTGCGTTGTTACTTTCAACTGTCCTCTTGCTATCTACCCTTAACCCCTCTATTCCTTCATTTTCTCCAGGCCCCAAAGCGGCAGATTTTCTTTCTTCTTCTAGCTCCGTGGCGACTCGATGTTCGCTCGCCGTTATTCTCTGCTCATGTCCTTCCCGTTGACTGGGTGGGGTCTGACTCATCGGGAAGGAGGGGCTAACAGGAGACAGGATAGGGAGAGTGACAGTGCACTGGTTTAAGGAGAAGGGGGGGGAAGCATGGGTGGAGGTAGGGGTGGGGGACCAGGATGAAGTTTTGTTCTTGGTAGGGGATACTGAAGTGAGATCGAGGGAGACGCTCCCATGTTGGTTCTTCCGCCACCCACCTATGCCAAAGCAAGTTATCCTGATCGTCCAGAGTGGCCAGCTTCCTGTTTTTGTCCAGCCATATGGACTGAAACATATCTTTATGCTGTTGCCTCTCATTGTGGTCTTTCGCTTCTGTGAGGTCCTTTTTAAGTTGCTTCCAGGCTACTTGGGTATGGTTGGTGATGGTTGCAATCACCACTTCCCTCGCTTGTAGATACCCGAAGAAACACTTGTCTCTTTCATGAGAACAACGCATTCTCCAGGCCAGCATCAGCAGCGTAAGTCTCATATATGAGAAAAGGTTTGTTGCGAAGGCATCCCATTTAAGAGACTGAGGTGTGTGCTCGCCAAGTAGGTCGAGAGAGGAGAAGGCTAAGAAGAAAGCAGAAGAAGCTAGACTTGGCGCAGAGATGGAAAAAGAACGCAGAGCGGAGATGAAAAAAAACCCTCAATATCCATATGGCGGTCCAGATGAGTGAGATGGAGGAGAGCTTTTTTGAAAGGTTCGAACACACAATGGCACCCCTCCGCCATGTACTGAGGAATAAAGGAAAGAAGAAGGTTTCCTACCAGTCGGTGAGCGAATTTACGTCAGCTTCGAGTGATGGCGAGAGTGACATCAATGTAACTCAGGAGTTGGACATCCATACGCGGGACCTATGTATCTTTGATAAGCGCAAGCGAGGACCCAAACCGGTTTTCGAGGGCAACCCGCCTATGGAGCAACCGCCGAAACGGACCCCGAAATGCGGCATGTTGAAGCCTATCAAGCCGACCGCTCGAATTACACGTTCCAAGGATACTCCAGCAAAGTCCCCTGCCCGAAGGACGCTTGGGAGGAAGTCACCAGTGAAGACACCTCTCTCTAAATGGAAGTCGTTGAGACCTGCTAAGAAGACCCCGCTGCATGATCGTGCATGTATGTTAGTGACACGTGGGGCACTAGAAAGGCTGCATTACCCGAACAAGGTGATTGATGAGATTAAAAGCCTGGATGCTATAGAGTTACAACGCCTCTGCAAGGAGGATGGCCTGCAGTACGATGGCAAGATCGATGCTATCTTGGGTATCGCAGACCACCGCACGACTGCAAAGTTTCGTGCGCAAGTTATCAAGGCGGAAGATGTTATCGAAGTCGATGACGCTACCACAGTGGAGGAGGACCCTGAACAACAAGCATCTGGAGCTGAATGAGGAGTTTTTTCGACGCTACAGTTGAGGAAACTGTGTAGGATTATCACGGACTTATGTGGACCTTCGCTGTTTTCAAATCAGCGTTTGGAGAACTTCTTACGCTTTGTTATCCCGAGACTTGCTTTGGACGGAGAAATCCGTTGGCTAGATAAGTATGTCAATTCCTGGTTACGCCTCTATGAAGTACACGGTTTAGATTTCTTACGCTTGTTGAATTGTGTTTATGTCGGTATCTCTCCGTACTGTAAACACCTGTATATCGGTAAGACCACTCGCGATGTGAAGGTCAGGTGGCGGTTAGTAGCATTAGTAGTATTGTTGTTTTTCAACAATACCTGGAACTTTCGAGAGTTGTTAGTAACATTAGTAGTATTGTTGTTTTTCAACTCTGCAGACACTAGGAATTAAGTGTAGGAACCTTCGGTGTGAACATATAATGAAGTTTGAAGTGATTGTATAACCTCCAGGACTGGCGGACATGAGCCTTCGCTAGTTTCCGGAGACTCGCATAGGTGAAGGACGAAAGTGGGTGCAGGTTAGAACGACTAGTGTGGGTTTAATTGGCGGTAACCCCCTGAGGAGACAGGCTGACAACTATCGAAACGCGATGTGGGGACGCCGATTCTACGATGTAATATTTTTTATCTCTTTGTTCGATTACTTCCTGCTTCTTGTTAAACATCTTGCGTTTGACTCTTTGTTAAACAACTTGTATTTGACTCCTGATTTACTACTCCATTGCCTGTTTGGTGTGAGTACATGAAGTCGGCCCTCCCCCATGCCCTTTAGGCGTCGTCCTTCCCTGTGAAACGGGCCCTGTATGCTTATGTATTGTCTGCCCTCCCAACTCCCCATGACCTTTTTTTTTTTTTTGTCCTTTTTTTTGGGGGGGGAGCATACTCTAATCTATTCGTGGGGAGCAGCACGTGCTGGGAAACGGGCCCAGCGTCCCATTCAAGATCATATTGAGAAATTGAGAAATTTTATGGAGAAATCCTTGAGATACCGGGGTCATTACCCGACTTCGGCTAAGAAAGACAATTATGTAATCTACACAAGAACACTGGAATTCTCTATCGCCCAAAGCTCGGATCAAAGGAGCATTCAAAACGAAAAAAACACCTGCCTAAGGGCCTTTCAGCAGCTCAACCCTACCTGCCTCACCCCTATATCCCAATGCCCAATCTCTACCAGGCCTCATGCCCCCAACTGCTAGGTTACAGAGTGGCACGACCCACCCCATAAACCCCCCACCTGCTAGGCCACAGGGCAAAGCGACCCGCCCTGGCTCGGGCCAGTACCGACTAGGCACCAACTCACCAAAAGACACTAGAGTGCCACCCTCGACAACTCCCCGGATCTCTCTACCAGGTCTCATGCCCTCATACAACTTAAGTTACAGGGCAGCGCAACCAAGCCCTAGCACCGACCAGCGCCGTTCTGGCCTCGTCTATTGGCAAACCACCGGGACTCAGGACTAAGGCAAATACCAGTCAAGCCACCAATCAACACCCTCGTTGTAGATCTCATCATTCATCTCCTTCATGCACTGGTCGTAGATATCCCCCAAAAAATCTCTCTCAGCCCTACTCTAGCAAGTCTTACCACGATGAAGCCGCCATCTCCACCACTGTTGTACCTTATTTCAACCTTACAGGCTACTAGTAGCCCCTTCGCCGCATAGCACATTATCTCCCGCTATCACAACCACTGCAACCCCCTACCTTCAACACCAAACCTTGAAAGAAATTTTCAATTAGGAAAAGCAGGAAATCAAAAGATTCCGAAAAATCACATGAATATATTAACGCACACTATTCCAACAGGAAGAGGGGAAACCCCATGCAAACTCCAACGCCTATTGAAATCTCAGTTACATGTAAAGCGGTCACAAGAACCAAAGGGATTACTCCTCTCCCACAAAAGACAACCCCCTGTCTGTTCACTGCCTCCGCTGGAAGGCACCCCCTCACCTCCCAGCCCCAGTTCAGAACAGCCCCCAGAATACCACTCCTGCTCCCTCAGTTGCATACAGTGCCCCCAAAAGTATGCTCCCACAGAGCCCGGAGATCCCCCTTCCTTCCTGTCCCACCCCCTCCAAGCGGAACAACCCTCTCCCTGCTGACATCAGCACCCCTTGTCCTCTCTCCCCAACCGCCATAGCTGATCCTACCCAAAAATCGGCGTGGCCCAGAAAAGGACAAACCCTCAATACCGCCCCCACCCTCTCAAAGATCACACCACCCACCTTGTGTAACCCTCGCAAGGAGGGACTCCAGCCCTAAAGGAAATAATCCATTCAACACCTATGACCTCGATCCCACAACACCACAGACTGAGACTCAATTGCTAAGAACAACAAAGTAAGACTGATTACTGGAATAACCACTATTTGAGATCGAAGTTGATTCTACTTACAAATTTAACAACACACACCTTACTAGACTAATCGACTAAGACTCGGTTGATTAGTAATCCATTAGTTGACAATTTACTTCTGAGATCAGAGCAAACTCCGATTTACGAACATCAAATTGAGAATAAGCCGTAAAATACCAGAGAGGCACTTGCTAATTAGGCTGAACTTCAAGAAGTTCAAAACCATTTGCCAATCATTTTCGGTACTCATCCTTTGATATCAGAGTTGAGCTCTGATTTACAAATCTCCAAATGAGAAATATTGCCCAGAAGTTATTCCAAAAACAATCAAGATTCACTCGAAATTCAGCAAATCTGATTAGATCGTCATCATTTTGATGGACATAAAGGATTCCAACATGTGTACTTAGAAATCAGAATAAAAGAGATAAACAGGTAGTCCAAAGTCAAACCGATTTTTGACCAGATCAGAAAACACTACGAACTTAGAAATCAGAATAGAAAAGACAAACAAGTGTTACAAAGTCAAACTGATTATCAAGGAACAACCAAATCAGAAAGCACTATTGAACGCGAAACCCTGAGATCGTGTCGACACGCAAAACTGCATCACCCGCGACTGACTTCACTTGAGATGGCGATATGTCAAACTCGAAAAAGAAGGCATCTCGAATCAGGTCGTCATCATGATGTCCTCCTTCCTCCTTGAAGCGCTATTATTCCATGAAGAGTCCCTAAAAAAACTCCCTCTGCCTTCCCTTCATCTACCTACCATCACTCGAACCGGACCCCACCACCTTCGGGAGGGAAACATCAGGCCTCCCTCCACCTGCCAGCTATGACAGCCTCAGCTGCCGACCACAGTGTCGATGCCAGCAACGAAGGTATCAATGGCCATCCATAACCCTACGTCCGCCACTGGAGATTCAAGCCCGCAGCAGAACCCTTCGTCTGCCACTTCACACAGTGTAAATGAAGGAGGACGGAGAAAACTAAGCTACCAACCATGAACCCTCATGTGACATCATTGCCAACCTCTCCTCGCACGACGCCATCACCAACATCTCCATGCGAGCCACTCGCACCGCCATTCGTCCTGAGCTCGCCGAGTCAATTGATCTTCTTTTCTGCATCTCTTCCTGGAACACGTCCTGATTCAGACACTTCTTCCAATCCTCCTCGCCAGTGGGATCTGGCCATTCAAGTTCGTTGTACGGCACATCCAATCATGCAGCGATGGAGATAGCGCATGCTAGCAGCCAACTCTAGCTCCCCCATGCCCTCCAGCCTACTCTTCATACTTTTCGTTCACGCTGCATGGCAACCACTCCATTTGCAGGGGTTTAGGTTATGTTTCGTGTATTTTCATTTTTCAGCGTGGTCACACCGTGGCCATGAGCGAGAGCAAATTAGAGCATTGCTTACTGGCTTGTCCGATGGTGGCGCAACTGTGGAGCTGGTGGGACTCGTTATGGCACCACCTGATAGGCCAACATCTCCCTTGTCCTCCTTGCTTCTAGCTTTTCACGCTCGGCGAGTTCCCACTCTTCGGCCTCTTTGTTCTCCAACTTTCATCGCGTCTTTTCCTCTTTCTTCAGGCGCTCTCCGTCATGGTGACCTCGATTGATGTGAGCCGGAGGAAGCGAATGGTCTGTCAGAATAGTGTCGCGGCCCTCGATTGGGGCAATGGTTAGCATATTGTCCCGTCTCGTGGCATCGAAAACATGTCGGCAGTTTGAAACGCCTGCGATCATCGCCACCTTTAGCGCCTCCCCCGGCGCCCTCGCGTTGATCAATCCCTGACATTTTGGCGCACCTCCGGATAATGTATGGCCCAGGCAACAAATGAACGGGAAACAAATGTCCAATATAGTAGCAAGAATGAAATATATAAATTGACCACCCAACGTCGTGGAAATACAACGTCCACGACAACCTCGCCTTTGTCTTCAGTCTTCGTCTTCAAAATTGATCTTCAGTCTTCGTCTTCAAACTTCGAAAACATCGTGTGCGAGTATGAGAGTATAACACGCGCACTCTGCCTGACAAACTTGACTCCAGGTGAGTTCAACGTGCTCAGTGCAATGGTGTAGTAAATCAGGAGTCAAACACAAGTCCTTTAACAAAGAATCGAACACAAGATGTTTAATGAGAAGCAGGAAGTAATCGAACAAAGAGATAGAAAGTATTACATCGTAGGATGGGCGTCCCCGATGCCGTGTTTCGACGGCTGCCAGGCTGTCTCCTCAGGGGGTTATCGCCAAACCTGTGTAGCATCATGTTCGGGTTCTGTGACCGAACCCGAACGTTCGGGACCGAACGTGAACGAGCGTCGAAACTCTCTGAAAGCGAACATAAAAATATTTAAAAAATAAAAATAAAAAATTATTCTCCAAAAAATCTGAAAAACATATATAAGATGTAAAATAATAATACAAACAACTTTTGCCTTGGAGGTATGCTCAAATTCGTAACCAAAATCAAGTTAAAAATCAAAAACCAAATTTTTATTTTTTTATTTTTTTATTTTTATTTTTTTAGTATGTTCGGCTGAACATGTTCGGGTGGCGTTCGGCCGAACAACCGAACATGTTCGGTGTGCTACACAACGCTAAACAAACCCACACTAGTCCTACTAACTCGCACCCACTTCCGTCCTTCGCCTAGGTGTGTCTCCGGAAACTAGCGAAGGCTCATGTCCGTCAATCCTCAAGGTCGTTATATGTTCACACCAAAGGTTCCTACACTTAATTCCTAGCGTTTGTAGAGTTGAAAAACAACAATACTACTAATGCTACTAACTTGAACCACTCTCGAAAGTTCCAGGTGGACCGAAAACTACAGCAAAAGTTTGAGGTCGGTAAGGAAAAGAGTTTGAAACAAAGCGTTGTTCCCAAGGTACCAGGAGAAGGCTACCGTACATCGGTAGAGTACATTACAGGGCCTGGTGGAGAACAAACCAAAGCGAGAAAAAAAACGTGTTCGAATAGCTCAAGCCAGAGGGCAGATCCGGTAGGGGCTACCATACGTAAAACCGACACAAACAGAAAATACAGAGAAAAAGAAGAAAAAAACACAAGACAACCTCAGTCAAAGGGCAGGAAAAAGTTACCGTACCTGAAGGCAAAAACATGCTACTGTACCTGAGGGCAAGAACACGCTACTGTACCTGAGGGCAGGAACATGCTAGCGTACCTGACGACAACCCCTGTCTGAAAATAGCAAACACTAAAACTGAAAAAACTTCCTAATGTATTACGGATACGTATACTAACAGACAGCTGCAGAAAACAAAAAGTCAGAAGGAAAGCAAACTTAACGAAAAAGCTAAGGATCCACAGTACAAGGAGCCAGCGCACACACACCTTCCATTTAAGCTTCAAGAAATTTCACGTTGAACTGTCGAATATCACCGCATCCAACAACGAAATGTTTTACCACACCCATGAAAAACCAATCAGGAAAATCCTTCCTTTGCAGTTCGGCCTTAAGTGTCAAAACCCTTCGGGGTATCTCCGATCAGAACGTCGTATTATGGTCAATCCGGTGCAGATAGCTGCTAATCACGACACTTTTTTGCCTCTTACAGCCCCAGGAATAAAAGTATTGTATGATCTGGATCCGCAAACGGTCCTCTAACCAGATCCACTCTCATTGCCAGACATTTGGATGCAATGCAGGTATGGAAAACACTTCACTGTCCGGATATGGCATCCAAGAAAATAAAAAATATCGGATCCATCGTCTATCTACGAAACACGCGCGGATGCGTCCGCGGGGTCGAGCTCGGATCGCGGACCCAAATGGGTCCGCATCCACGGCCTACCTGGTCCGCACCGCGGACGAGATTTTACACGAATTTTCCTGAATTAGATAATAGGTAAAAAAAAATAAAAAATAAAAATGGGGTTGTAGGGAATTGTAAGCCCTACAACCCCATATTTTTTGTTTTTGAATCCGACTTTGTTTAGGATTTTTAAAAAATCAAAAACGAAATTGGATTTAAAAAAAATTAAAAAAATAAATAAAGAAAAGCAGGAATTTTTTTTGGTCATTTTTTATCATGAGATATATGGTGCATGAGTTTACCTGTATTTTTTTAGAAATGAATTTATGTTTTTTGCAGAAGTATGAGGTGTTTTGAAAAAATGCAGATGCAAAATTAAAAAAAAAAAAAAAAAGGGTTTGATTGATTGATTGATTGATTGATTG
>BFEA01000124.1:2816201-2827640 GCA_003427395.1 Chara braunii
TTTTTTTTTTTTTTTTTTTTGGAAGTTGCCATTTGTGTGTTATAGCAAAATGAGGCCGGGAATCCCTCAACATCACAACCCGGAACAAACTGAGAGAGGCCTCCTGTGGGCCAGCTGGAAACCGGGTCCAGCGTCCCCTGCAAGCAACTCCAAAAGGCTTAAAACTGGAGAGCGATTCCTATCAGAGAGCATCATTACAAACGGCTAATCTACTCAGTCTCTCTTGATGGTATCTGGGAGCCTTACCCAGTTTAGCTTTAGAATCTTACAGAAAATAGGGCAAAGAAAACAGAAGATAAGCCCGTCTGGAGTTGGCTGTCTCCTGCAACTAGTAACCAAGTCATTGGGCTTACACCGGCCCTATTGCTAACCAAGAAGTAACCGACGGCTTTCCTTTGTTGTCCCGCACCACCAATCTCCCCTTATGGCCCCATGTTCTCCAGAACCACTTTGCTCCTGTAGGTGAAGCTCCTGACCTTGCTTTCCTGTGCCAGTCTGCCCAAATACACTGCCTGAATATTGTCTTGATCTTGGTTTTCAGAACTGTGTCCGGGATCCGCTCCTGGCGGAAAACATGGCTGTTTCTTTCTTCCCAAATACAAGCTAGCAGCACAGCTCTGAAGACTTGAGCCACGTACACCTCCATCGTGTCAACTGTCCCTGTTTTAGCTGGGATGCCGTCTAGAATGTAATTATCTGACCATTCCATATTGGAGATCTTCAGGTCTCTTGCGCCACCAGGACCAGATACGTTTGGAGAACGGACAGTCCAGCCACAGATGACGAGTGGTTTCCCATGCCCACTTGCAGCGGGCACAACTTAGCTGCACATCCATATCCCTTCCCGCCAGAAAGGCTGCAGAGGGGATAACAAGTAGCGATTGCATCCATAAAAGACTCGCCAAGCGTTGAGACGGGAGCTTCTGCAGCTGTTTCCAGAGGGTCTTGTGTTCATCCTCGGTATAGTTCCTTAGGGCTAGCTCTGATCTGGCTTTCCGAACTGCAGCGATGGGTTACTGCCTTGCATGTTGTCTCAGAATACGGACCCCCCACTTCGGGGTATATTGATGCAGGCGCAGATTCACCGTCGCATGTGTTGACTTTACTGTCCAAGTCCATCTCAGTGGGTGTATCGTTACTTCTAATGCCGACCGAGCTGGCATACAAAGGCACGGACGGGCCACATTAAACCGATCGATGTTCTTGTCCACCACACACTCCCTGAGGTCTGCCAGTGTAGTCAAAGTGCCTTCGTTTTCAAATCTCAAAGGAACCATTTCTTCCCAGGTTGGTTCCTGCACCCACAACTGAAAAATTAGCTCTCCTGCTTCGTTTTTCTGCAGAAACCTGTGGATTCTTGAGTCTTGGGAGTAATCCTTGTGCATGTACCAGTTGCCTTCCTGCAACCAGTCGTTCCGGTACAACTGTGATTTCCAGTCATGTGGGATAGCTTGGATTACAGTCTGCAACTTTCCATGGGCCTCCCTCAAATATGGGTATCTCCTTCTCTGTTCCTCCAGTGAAATCCAATCTCCATTTTCCAAGCTCCATATATCCCGTATTCTAAAGATCCCCTTTTCCAGCCACCGCCTACCAAACAAATTTGGGCCTTCGCCTGCCGACAAGGGTAGGCCCTTTGAGTCCAGTATGTGGGGGTTATCAAACAGGCATTCATTTAAAACCTCCGTTGGAGTCTGTGGTTCTGAATAATAATGTGGCCTGACTAGTTTCCAAGCCCGTAGGACGGACCGCCAGAACACAAATCTAGGCCGTCTATTTACAAAGGATTCACTGAGAAAGCAGGACCAGACATCCGAACAGTGAGTCAAATTTCATTCTTTACCTAGAATATATTCCCCTAGCTGTACCCACAGTCTGTCCTGGGCTCCCAAGACTGCCCTGATGGGCCACTTTGCTAGGGCTGCTATATTTTGCAGTCTAGGGTCGAGCAGTCCCAAACCTCCCTCGTCTCTAGGCGTGGCTATAGTCTCCCAAGCCACTTTGTTCAAACAACCCTGATCTTCTCCTGCTTCCGGTTTCCAGATCAGCTTCCTGGCTCTTGATCTGATCCGAGTGTACGCTGCATCACTCAGCCAATGAACGGTCAAAACGTACCACAATACCGAAAAGGCAGCCGATGAAACTAGAAGGGCGCGGCCAAACAAACAATGAAGGTAAGGCCTATTCCAACCAGCAATTCTTGACAGCACTTTCTCTTCCAGTAATCGATCCTGTTCCTCTGCACAGTCTGCCAATGACACTTGGACGCTAAAAAAACGTTATGATGAATCTCCTGAAACTCGTTTCATCCCCCAATCAACGCACAGATGATGGGAGGATGGTAATAAATAGACTGACTTGGACCAATTAATCGAAGCCTCTGAGAGGGAGCAATAGGAATTAAGGACATGAGAAACTTGGTTTAATGCTTGTGGGGAGTTCTCAACGCAGATAGTTAGATCATCAGCGATTGCTCCTACTTTCCATTCCATAATTGGTTTGATTTTCAAGCCCGGGATCTGCGGATTGAACCTAAGGTTGTCAAGAAGAACTTCCAGGTGTATTACGAACAGCAGCGGGGCCAAAGGGCACCCCTGACGCAACGATCTCGTTAATTTGGAGGACTCCGAGAGTTGACCATTAACCATCACCGATGCTGTAGATTGAGAGTACATCCCCCGCACCCATTTACGTATGTTCTTGCCAAAGTTCATATGCTCTAAGGTAGTAGATACAAAGGACCAACCAACCTTGTCATATGCCTTCTCCATGTCAAGGAGAAAGATCGTCACATCCTTGTTTTCTTTTGCAATGACCTCCACTGCCTGAACAGTGGTGATAATGTTTTCGTGAATGGATCGGTCTTTTACAAAGGCCCCTTGTTCCTGTCCTGTCAGGTGTGGTAGGTGCATCGCTAATCGTAAGGCCAGCGCTTTAGCTAATAGTTTGTACGCTGCGTTCAGCAGGGAAATTGGACGTCAATTCCTTATATCATTTTTTGATACTTTCTTGTAGAGCAGGGAGATAACTCCTTCCACCATGCCCCGGGGGAGGTCCTCCCCTATGAGCACATTGTTGAAGAGAGACGTGAGGATCGGAGCGAAGGTTTCCCAAAAGGTCAAATGAACTCAATTGGCAGACCATCTGGGCCTGGGGCTTTCCCTGCAGCCATGGCCTGTGCTGCTATCTTAAGTTCCTCCTTAGTGAGGGGACGGTCCAGGTTTAGTGAAACATGCAGCGGGATCTTTTTATCTAAGAAGTTCCAAAAATCTGAGAACTCTCGTAAGTCTGTGTTCGGTAAATCAAAGGGACGGCGAGTGGTGAGTATATCACTGAAATATTCTTTGGCATATTCACACATTTGAAATGTGCTCTCAGCCGGGGGGGGCAGTTAGTGATAAAGGGTGCTCCAGTTCCTTCATTAAAGGGCGAGTGTGTGCTTTCTCATAAGAGCTCAAAATGTGTCCTTCGTCATACGATCATAATTGATCATGCCCTTTATTTTCAGCCACTCTTTGCGTTGTTCTTCGATTTGGATTTCATGGTGCTCAAGTGCAGCTAGTGCTGTCTGTCTTTTCAGAAACCAGTATAGGTCTGAGACAGTGTTACTCCCCAGGTTCTGTTCTGCTGCCAAAATTGTGGCTTTAAAATCTTGCACCTATTTCTGTGTTTTGATACTTTTCATGCGCGAGTAGACACTGCAGGCTTCTTGCAGTGTCACCATCAAGCCATCATACCACAGTTGAGGAGACGCACAGATTGTAGAAGTTTTGCCCCAGTTTTGAATAATACGATTAAGCCATTGTATCAGGGCCTCGTCTTTTAAATGGGCCACATTAAGTCTGAAATAGCCTGCCCCTCTCTCAGGATCTCCCCCCAACTGTATTTCAAATATTACGGGGGAGTGGTCTGAGAGGGGGGAAACTCCAACTCGGGCCTCTAAACAATTGGTTCACGGAGCCCCTTCAACCAGGGCATAGTTCAGGCGCCTGGCCGAAGCCGGGGCTGAGCCGAACCAAGAGAAACCATATCTGGATTAAGATGGCGATATGCGTCCGTGAGACCTGTGGTATTTATGAGTTTGTGGAGTAGGATTCCGTCCTTGCGCAGCGGAAACACCGAAGGTGAATCCAAGCCCGGATTAAGTACTGTATTCCAGTCTGCAGCAAGAATAAGGTTCTCTGCATCTGGGATTAGTTCTGGTAAATCCGCAATAAAACGAGCTCTTTCGTTGTACTCCACTGAAAGATAGAGTGACATAATTACCCAAGGCTCTGATTCCATTTCCACTTTGACCCAGCACCATCGCCCCAAAGGGTCCGTTGCTGAGTCAATGATCTCTAACGCCAGGTCTGAGCGGAACAGCACTGCTGTCCCCCCTTTCGTACCGTCTGCAGGTGCCCACAACTGATAGCCGGACCACCACTGTCGCATCTCCCTGATCTTGTCACTGTTTAACTTAGTTTCCTGGATACACAAAATTTTGACTTCATTTTCGAACATCCAACTGCGTAGTAGTCTATTGCGTTTGTTCCTATTAGAAGTATCTCCTAGGCCCCTGACGTTCCAGGTGGCGAAGGAGATTTTACTTCGCATAGGTACCCTGCTTTCCGGCTGCCAATTGGATCCGGTCTGAGGCGCCTAACTGCAGGGAGGATTTGTGACGCCTAGGTGGTTTTTCCTCAGTCTTTGGCTGAGGAGCAGACCAGCTAGCCCGCAGCGTTGAATTCAAGGCCTGGGCTGCAAACATAATATTCTTATTAGAAGGTTGGCACAGATAGGCAGCCACTGACCGTGTTGTCAAGCCATCAATCAGGTTAATGTCCCTCAGGATAGAGTTTTGGGGGTCTTGGAACAAGGCAATCGGAAGGTAGGAAACCCCAAGCTCTTTTAGCTGTTCCTTGCCCAGGGGTCGTGCGTCCAGAAAAGCGTAATATAGGGCAAGCTTCTTCCCATGATTCGATATCAAATGCGTGGTCAGCTTTATGCCCGGAATCAGTCTGCCCCTGAACTTATTGTTGACCTGCTGTACCGCCGCCATAGTCACCGATATTTCCGAAGGATCATCTTGAGTGGGCAATACAGGAAAAAAACTTAGTTTCTGCTGATCTTCAAAGGTTAAGGCCAGCGGGCCTTGTGCTGAGGGAACACAAAAAACAAACACTACCGACTTGGCTGCCTGTTCTCCTTTATTCAAAGTAGGAGCGGAGGGAGCCAGTGACAGTGTAAGCGACTGTGTATGTGATGTTGACGCACCCTCTGTTTCGGGCTGCTCTGGACGATCAGCATCCGATCCGTCTGATGAGTTACGACGAGCGGGAGGGAGATCCTCCTGCATCATGCTTTTTCTTGCTTTCTTCAGAGATTTATGGGGTTTGGTGCCTGTCGTCATGATTGCCTGTTCGTCTACTACCGAGATGGCTAGGCCATCAACTCCATCTTCTTCAACAAATTCCATGAAGTCTTCGTTCACGCGATTCTTGTTGATATCGGGGGGGGCCTGGTGCTCCTGTTCTTGTTCGAATTCAACCTGAAAGGCGTCTGCTCCAAAAGTGTGATGCATACTTACAAGTGCAGTGGGCGCCAACATTTCTTCCTGTGCAAGACTTGCCGAAGGGTCCTTGATAACCCCGGTTGGTCGCCAGACTTGGCCAAGGTTCGAAAAGGTATCATATAACTTGTTCGTAAATGTGGATGTGTATGTGGAGAGCGGAGGGGGGGGGATAGAGGAAACTTGTCCCCTACTCCCCCCCCCAGTCGCCCGGCTGCCAGAATTCCCTGTACAGGCCGGGGGACTCATCATCCGAGTGGAACCACCACCGACAGTGAGAGCACCATGGGTTAGTAGGACAGACCACGTCGACAGTAACAAACTCTTCTTCAGACAAGCCTATTGTAAGAGAAGGGTGGTAGGAGAACCTTGCCTGAGATTCCAAATCGAAACGAACGTTAGCAATTGATGGTTCTGCTTTATCAGGTTGATAATCATGAACCTTCAGAATTTTCCCCATCGTCTTTTCAACCTGGAAACTCAGATGAAAGATAGCGTTGACTGGCACGTTAAGGCAGCGAATCCAGAAAAAACTATATTTCATTGTTTCTTTCAATTCGTTCATTTCGTTGGGTGGAAGGTAGGGTCTGAAATCAACCCTATATGAAGTGTCCCCGAATTCAATTCTGTCGAATCCTACGTCCTTCATCCAGTCCGTGTGTGCTTTGGATCCTGTGATGTAAGTTGCCAAATTTTTTCCTTCGTGAATGAAACATCCTTTCTTGTGCGTGTCTGGGATGATGCCAGCCCTAACCCAAGCAGCTTCATATACACGAATTAGTTGTTTCTTAATTGGGATTGAGATGACATCGTCACTGTCGAAAACCAGGACTACCGCTCGCTCAAGAAGCCATTCATCCTGGATAGCCTTGATTTGAGGATCTAGCTGTAAGTGCGAGTGGTGGGGGCCAATATCTAGGTCCCCATGGTGGAGTCCTTCCGGAAGTTTCCCTTCCAGGTAACACGCCTCCAGTTGTTGCCTCACATCCTTACGAAAGGCCGGGTCAATGGTGGGGGGGGGGGAGGGCCCCCCTCCTCTCCCTCCATCGGTCGACACTGCTGACTGACAATCGTTAAAGACCCGCTATCAAATACTTACAAGTTTCGACAAGGCACACACTGACTTTTTAAAGGTTAGGTAAATAACGTATCAGCGACACACAGCGGGTCAAAGACCATACACTTGATAGACTGGGCAAGGTATGTTCGAACGGAGAATGGAGAGGTAGGGAGAGAAAGTTAGTATAAGGCTTCGAATAACGGGAACCAAACAGCATAAATTACCAACCAACCAAGTGTGCTGGAGAGTCACGTAGTTATTACCTCACAGCTGCGAGCGTCTTTCCATTGGAATTGAGGGATTACTTCTCAGGCCTAACCCTGAGGGTCAAGCCATACATAGTAGAGCTCTGTGGCGTCTACAAGCTTCGTTGTCCTGCTTGGGTGTACACCAACCGAGAGTTCCTAGAGTCATCGCCTCGTATCACTTGCATCACCGTGCTCACCGGCCAAGGGGGTGCGGGCCGCCCAACCACTTGTTCTTCGCAAGTGGATACCACGCCAGTGTGCCGGGGCGGGTGTCTTCAATGAAAGAAGAATCATGCTAAACTGTAAAGCAGCCGGCTCGAGCCCGATAGGAAATCGCGCATGGCTCGCGGTGCGCTAATTAGGTTTAGCGGTCCTGTGGAGGATTTAGCGCTCGAAGTAGCGCTAATCCTGCAGCCGCCTGCCCGCCTTCCCATTCTCCCGGCTGTCCCCTACCGGTATCTTGTGAACACTGTTCTGGCTGCTACGGGGTTCCCCGTATGCCTACAATTAGGAGTAGTGGTAGGTAGTGTGAGGTGAAATTGAGAGAAGAAGGAAAAAAAAAAAAAAGAAAACACCCCAAATCCCGAAAAAAAAAAAAAAAAGAACCTACACCCCAAGTTCAAATCCAGATGCCCAAAAAACTGAAACAATTTGAGGACGTGGCTCCTCGGTCCTGATGTAGGCCCGCAGGAGGACCGCTGCTACCAGCAATCGGGAAGCATAGAGGAGACAGAGTAGAAACTGAGTCGTGTTAGACTCGGGGGGTGTAGCCTTGGGGAAGGTTTGCCCAGTTCCAGGGTGAGGATGGTTCAGGGTTGAGGGTGGAATAGGGGAGGCTGGTAGGGGATTATAGGGGTAGAGGTCTGTGTTAGGGGGTGTAGGGTGTTTGAGGGTAGCTGGTGTGAATGGGTCAGCTGTGGGAGACTGGTAGAGGTGGTAAGGTAACAGCAGCAGCAATAGATTTTCAGACAAGTGTCAGACAAATACAGATGTGGTCAAGTGGTTCTGGTATACTTTCAGGAGCTAAACCGGCTGATGCTGCCGGGATAACTCCGGGTTGAATTGTGAGGTCCCCGGCCTCATGACAGCATGTTTTTGTTCTGAATATAATGAATGTGGTTAAAAAAAAAAAAAAAAAAAAAAAAAAGTGAAACAATTTGGCAGCGTGGCGATCCCGGCATGCGCATGGCGCGGCACTTTTCGGCGGAATCTTACCGAATCTGACCACAGTTGAGCTCTCCGATGCATGCAGGAAAGTCCAATTGAGCGATGATTTCCGTTTTGAGGCTCCGAAAGCTTTTTGGCGCCAAAGGAGCGGGAGCGAAGTCCCAATGGGCGGGAATATTTATTTCGTCTTTCTTTCCTAAACCGGTAGCCCCGCCAAAGGAGCGGGAGCGAAGTCCCAATGGGCGGGAATATTTATTTTGCCTTTCTTTCCTAAACGGGTAACCCCCTCGGATCTTTTGATCAAATCAACAGTTAGAATAGTGCGGTGTATTGTTTTTCTTTTCTTTGCCCTTTCGTACCGGGTGTATCTTTCAACGTTCTAGCAGAAAATAAGTTTCTCCATCCGCGTCGTGGCGGGTGTATCCTTACACATTTTAACAGAAAATACATGCCCTATCCTGCAATTTTTTTTTCTTTTTCTTTAATCTATCCTGCAAAATTTGGCGAGCAGTGCGGAGAGGTACCCAGGGCCGTGGTCCCATTAGCAAAGAGCATCGGATAGGATGCCTGAATCTGGACGTGTTTGAGGACAGGAGCAGGAAATCGAGATAGAACTGCTTTTCTGTATCTCTGGATAAAACATAGCCAGATTCAGGATTTGTATCCTATCCCCTTCGCTAGTGGGACCACGGCCCAGGGGCCAAGTCCCACTAGCAGCGTTGAGCTACCTCATCTCCTGAATCTGGACGCTTTGGTGGATACGTGCAGTTCAGCAAACTCAACACCATTTCTGCTCATCTCCGCAAAAACGTCCAGATTCAGGCGCTGAGGTAGCTCAACGCTGCTACAGTAGTGGGACTCGCCCCCAGCGACGGAAGAGCGGTATCTGACACGGATTCTACGGATTGTCCCCGTTCCTGGATGTATTTGGCGGGAACTAAGGGCGCAGTGGATGTATCTGGTCGTGATTAAGGCCCAATGACCGGTCTGAAAACTGTGACTGGCCGCATGCGACGAGAAGCTAGAAAAAAGTCGGCAAAGAGAAAAAAAAAAACAAACAAAATCCTTCCCAAAAAAAAACAAAAAAAAAAAAACAAAAAAAAGAATATCCAAAGGGCAGAAATGCGCGTTCGTCGGCGTGGTGTCTTCTTGTACTACTCGGAGGGGAGGAAGTCCGCGACCGGGGGACCCCTGTAAGCCCCTGAATGGAGCGCATGGTCATTATCGTTGTATCTAGACTGAAAGGCGATCCAATGCATCTTTAATGACCGAGCGTTCTACTCGGGGGGGTTAGGTCCTACTTACACGAATTAAGCGATATTGACCGTAGATATAGCGAAGATCAACGGCCAGAATCTCTTAATCCGTGCAAGTGGGACCTTGCCCCGGGAGACGAACAAACTAAACTTTAAACTAAACTTCGGGTGCCACTGCGCAAATCATGTCTGCGCTTTTGCGCTTAGCATTTTCGGGCCCCAACGTCTCATGAATCTGGTCCACTGGATGAATCTCGTCGCACGACGAATCTGGTCCGCAGGATCTGCTTTTGTGGCCGCGGCAGGCGAAGTTGGGCGGTGCTGGCGGCCAAAGAGCGATGCTCGGTAATGGAGGGTCGAATCCCACTAGCCCCTATTGTTCATTTCTGACCGTTGATCTTCGTAATCGAGGGTAAAAAATGAATAATGGGATCGGACCCAGAGAAGTGGAAAAATTGAGAACACAGAGGGAATAGTCTACAGTGTAGTGTCTATAGAGAGAATAGTCTACAGTGTAGAGTCTATAGAGAGAATAGTCGACAGTGTAGAGTCTATAGAGAGAAAAATCGATAGTGTAGAGTCTATAGAGAGATAGTCTATAGAGAGAATAGTCGAAAGTGTATAGTCTATAGAGAGAATAGTCGAAAGTGTAGAGTCTATAGAGAGATAGTCTATAGAGAGAATAGTCGACAGTGTAGCGTCTATAGAGAGAATAATCGACAGTGTAGAGTCTATAGAGAGATAGTCTATAGAGAGAATAGTCGANTCTATAGAGAGAATAGTCGACAGTGTAGCGTCTATAGAGAGAATAATCGACAGTGTAGAGTCTATAGAGAGATAGTCTATAGAGAGAATAGTCGACAGTGTAGAGTCTATAGAGAGAATAGTCGACAGTGTAGAGTCTATAGAGAGAATAGTCGACAGTGTAGAGTCGATAGAGAGAGAGTCTATAGAGAGAATAGTCTATAGAGAGAATCGTCGACAGTGTAGAGTGGAAGGAAAGCAACGAGGGAAGAAAAAGGAAAAAGGGAAACAAAAGTGGAAAAAAAGGGAAAAAAGGGGAAAAGGAAAAGGAGAAAAATAGGTGGGGGTGGTGGTTGGGAGAGGCGGGAGCTGAAGGGGAGGGTAGGGGGGCAGAAGCGGAGGACGGTGGGGGGAGATTGGGGGTTGGGGCGCGGGTTGGGCCACGAGGAGCACGGGCACTGCCGCTGGGGCTGGGGGAGGGGGACACCGAGGGTGTGAGAGATGGGAGAGAGGGGAGACAGTAGCCGCAGTCATCGACCGAGCAGTGATAGTGCTCTTGCGCAACCGGACCAGGGGGACGGTATCATGATGAATGATGATGGGGGTGTTCGATCTTCGTAGAAGGGAGCGTGATTGATCTGACTGATGACAACGGACGTGCGCGCATGCTAATTTCCATGAGCCTGTCTATGTACTCGATAGATAGATAGATAGATAGATAGATAGATAGATAGATAGAGAGAGAGAGAGAGGGTGGAGAATGGGGAAGGGAGGGACGGGGAATAGAGCAAAGAAGGGGATGGCTGTTGCGAAATGGAAGTGGCGGGAATAAGCAGAAGAAGGCGGGGAAAAGCAGATTAGGTAGGAGAAGAAGGGATGAGGGCGGGAAAATGGGGTCCCTGGCGGGAAAATGGTCCCAGCGATGGCCGTGAAGATGAATGTGAGTGGCTATGGTGGCGCGCAGTGAGAGGCTGAGAGTCTGCATGATAGAGAAGAAAAGCAGGGGCAAGGTTACCGAAGATGGAGAAGGGCAGGGAGAGGAAGGAGAGGGAGGGAGAGGGAGGGAGAGGAAGGAGAGGAAGGGAGGTAGGCAACGAGGGAGGGCGTGAAGAAGAAGAGCAGCATCCGACGGCTATGGTTACTAGGCGAAGGTAGCATCAGCAATTGAGGGTGTTTGATGAGGAGGAGAAGAGGAGGAAGAGGAGTGGGAGGAGGAAGAAGAGGAGGAAAAAAAGAGGAATTTGGATTTCGGACCAGGATTGGTTCTACGTTGCGCTCCTTTTTTTCTTTTTTTTTTTTTCTTTTTTTTTTTTTTAGGAAGAAATCATAACTTTTGAGTACAGCAGAAAGAGGCCGGGAATACCTCACAAACGACCTGGAACGGTGGTTTATAGAGGAAGGAGCGTATCTTTT
>BFEA01000124.1:2827648-2848816 GCA_003427395.1 Chara braunii
TTTTTTTTTTTTTTTTTTTTTTTAATATTTGATTATCAATTTTATCTTCTTTTTGGAGCGAGCGAGCGAGCGAGCGAATCTTTGCATATCTTTTAGCACTACACGATTGGCCAGTTCGATTGTGTGTAGTTGTGGATGTTTTCTGAGGTCCTTTTTTTTTTGGTTTGGATTTGTCCTTATCCTTGAAAGTGAAACTTCAGTGAAACTTCAGAGAAAACTCAAGCGAAATTTCATTGTAGTAGGTTCATCCTTATCCTTGTTGTCCTGAACAGAGGTCGAGTGAAATTTTGATCGCGGCCAGTGTAAGTTCAATGAAACTTCAGCGTAACTTCATCCTTATCCTTATGATCCTGAACAGAGATCGATTGAAATTTGATCGCGGCCACTGTATCTTCAGAGAAGCTACAGTGTAACTTCATCCTTGTCCTTATTGTCATCCTGAATAGAGATCGATTGAAATTTGATCGCGGCCTCGGCTTTTAATAGTCGATGGAAGTTTCGCTGAACTGTCGTTGAAGTATCGTTGGTTTTCCAGCAGGTTTATAATCCTGATGAAGTGTAGACTTTATCTGGATTATATGAGGATTATTACGATTAAGTGGATAAGGTGTGGATACTTCTTTTTTTTTCCCCTTTTTTCTTTTTCATTCTTCGTTTTTTTTTTTTCTTTCTGATAAGCTTTTGATAGAGTGATTAAAGATTTTTTTTTGTCGTTGGGTAGGAGAGAGGGGGGGGGGGGAGGAATGCGTTGCTGCTGGTGTGGGAGTGATTGGTTTGGTTGATTTTTGTGCGTAGAAGCGGCGTTTGCTCTTCTTCGCTTGTTCTCCATGGGAGAGAGAGGTGGTTTGTTTGGCAAGCGGGTCATGGTGGAGTAGCGGCTTTGCGATGGAAGGGAGGAGCAATTGCGATAACGGCGCGCAGTGGAGATGGACGACGCTTGAGGAATTGTTGTTGACGGATGCGGTCCGACGCTATGGCTCTGCCAATTGGTCGGTGATATCCATGGAGTTGAGGGGACGAGCAAGGCAGATGGGTGGACGAAGCGAATCTTCGCTGAACCGTCTGTCTCCAGAAGTCTGCTGCACAAAGTTTGACGAGTTGAAAAGATGTTTCAAGAAGAAGAAGAAGAAGAAGAAGAAGAAGAAGAAGAAGGAGAACGAAACAGCAACGAAAATTCATCGAGTCAAGAGCGACAATTCCCGTAATACCAACCCCGAGAATAATAACAGCAATAATAATAATAATAATAATAATAATAATAATAATAATAATAATAATAAAAGTAATAATAATGATAATAATAGTAATTGTAATACATCGAAGATTAACAAGAGGAAGAGTAGGAGTAGGTGTGATCGTAGTGAAGAGACGGGGGGTAGAGTGTTGTCCTCCTCCCCCACGGAAGTAACAGGGGGGAATGAGGATGAGGAGAGGGAGAGAGAGGGGTTGCAGAATGGTATCAAGGAGGGTGGTGAAGAAGAAGAAGAAGAGGATGATGGTGATGATGATGGCGATGGTGATTGTGAGGAGGAGGAGGAGAAGACGGAAAAAGAAGGGGAGGAAGAGGAAGGAGAGGGAGAGGGAGGGTCGTGGGATAAGAATTTAGTGGAGTTGATTGAGCAGGAGCTGAGGCAAAAGCGTTGCGCTGAGCTGAAGAGGGAGCTGGAGCGTCGGGATGGTTGGATTGACGATCTGAAGATGAAGATAATGAGGCTGAAACGGGATCGCAAGGTTGATTGCCCATCAAGAGGAGCTCGATCGATGGTGGCTGACAAGCAAGAGAAGGGGAAGGATTGCTTGAAGTCCGGAGTAGGGGGAGGGGAGGGTTTGTCGGAGAGGCTTTTGAAGTCGCGTGCCGCTGGTACGGGATTGGCCAGCGACGGCCAGCGACGGGCAGAGAAGGATAAGATCGGGGAAAAACAGCAGCGGGGAGATGAGTGGGAAGGGGAGCGGCAGGAGGTGGGGGAGGGGGGGGAGGGGGGGGGGGGGGGGGGKGGGGTGAGGTCCAAGAGTCCTCAGCGGCCAAGGGGAAAGAGCAGCGGCCTTGGTTCTTCGTCGACTGGTCATGATCGATATGGTTTCATACAACGAGATCGGGAGGGGGAAGGAGGAGGAGGAGGAGGAGGAGGAGATGGGGAAGGGGAGAGGGAGAGAGATGAGGGATCGAAAGAAGCAGGGGGAGGGGACGAAGGAGGAAGTGGAGTGGGCGAAAGAGCGACAGGAACAGAAGAGGGAGGAGGAGGAGGAGGAGGAGGCAAAGGAGGACAAACGGGAGGACATGAGGGTGGAGGAGGAGGAGGAGGAGGAGGCAAAGGAGGACAAACAGGAGGACATGAGGGTGGAGGAGGAGGAGGAGGAGATGGATTGGCGATATATGGAGGAGTGTTGATAGGAGGGGAGGGACAAGGGGGGGGGGAGGGAGCAGGCGAAGGAGGAGGTGGAGGAAGGCGGGGGGATTACGCAGCCGCAGAAGGTTTTGCCAATGATGTGGATGGTCGATCTGTTCGGCGCGCAGCAGTTGAGGGTGTTCGTCCTCGGTCAGACGAGAGGGACGGGGTCGTGCAGCTGCCCGTGGGAAGAGAGATTAAGCGCGCCGAGCAACTGGCCAGCGGAACAGGGGGGAGGGCCTCGCCCCTGTGCGCCGAGTCGAAGGCGGAGTTGAGGGGGAACGGCCTCCGCTTGCCTGTGGTCACCAGCGCCGCCTCGCAGTCGCCGCCAGGTAGAATCGGCGATCCCGATGGTAGTAGCCAAGGAACACCGGTCGTCTCTGTTTCGTGCAAGGAGAGCGTGCCACGTGGTGAAGGAGTTGAAGAAGAAGGCGACGGCCGATCAGGCGGAGGTGGTCGTAGTGGACCTACACCTGCTACCGGTAGTGCGTCGTCGTTCCAAAGAAAGCTGCGTTTAAGATTGAGGCGAGGGAATGCGGGAGCGATTTGCGCCGGTCATTATCACGGTCGGGATATCTCATCATCTTGTGCTGACGGGGCGAAGAACTCGAGTCCCGACGGACCGGATACGACGGATCGCGGTCGCCTAGCTGGTGCTGACCTGGCAGACGATTGGGATCCCGCTGGCGGGCTTCGTCCTGCACCGCACGATCTTGCCAGCGCGGCAGGTCGCGACTCGAGGCCGCCTCTCTTTGGCGGCGAGGAAAGCGCACGGCCTATGAATGAAATCGCCGGCGCTGCGCGCCGTGGGGTCATCGGGAGCGGTGCTGCTGGTCCTTCTGACATCATCACGCTGGATTCTGCCACGTGTCACTCGGCTGCTGTCTCTGGCGAGCGATTGGGTGATGGTGCTGGTGGTCAACCAGAGAGGAAGGCTGATCTGACGGGTTGTGGTGATGATGGCCGCAAGGTCAACGATGACGAGGCGGCGACTAATTATCGTCCGTTGGATCATCCGCATCGTCTTACGGAGATCGTCCACGTGGCAGACCATGTGACGGCTCGCCCCCTTGTTAGTAGTCATCAAGTGCTTGCGCGGAGGACCAAGGGTACCACCACCATGCCGGCTCCTGATCGGTATCCAGTTCTGGCCTCGGACTCTATCATCGGATGCCTTCCTCCTTGTCCTACTGCGTGTGCGAAGAAACACGTGGGTGGGGGCGACGTGGCTAATCGGTGTGCTGACGTGGACACATGCGGCCGCGACGTGACGTGTCGTCGTGCTGATGTGGCCGGCTGTCATGAGATTGCCGGCCGTGCTGACGTGGCGGTCGGATTCGCTGCTGAGGGTGCGGGCAGTGCTGACGTGGCCGATCGGATCGATTATATCGTGACTGATCGTGCTGACGTGGCCGTTCGTCGTAGTGTTCTTGCCAGCGAGGTGTCGGGTGCAGACGAGGTCGGTCGCGATGATGGTGTTAACGTGAGCGATGATCGGGACGCTGACGTGGCACGTCGTCGTCCGAACGTCTCCGATCGAAGGGTGGTTGTGTCTAGCTGGCGTCGTGGAGGTGGGCCAGGGCCTCGGAGAGCTGACGTGGCGGCCGGAGGTCATAGACGTGAACTCGTATCCGGCAGCAGACGCGGCGACGGGGAGTATCATCGGAGTCACGACGTGGCCGGTCGTGGTCCCGATGTCTCCGCCAGGGAGGGAGAGGGAGAGGGAGATGACGTGCAGGCGGCGGCGGCGGCCAATCATAGTGGGAACCAGTCTGGTGGCATTGCTGACGTTGATGCTAGTGGTCCTGGTATTGCTATTTTTGGTATCAACAGTACGGACGAGTCAGATTATTCGGAGTCGGGACCTGTCGCGACCGCTATCGCCGCGGAGGATCCGCCACGTCAGCACCGCAACTGCGGCGGCAGCAAGGCGAAGACTGCTGCGCGCCGAGCGATTTCGAATAGGACACGTGGATCGTCCACGTGGCGGGATTCTGATGCAGCTGCTGACGTGGCGGCAGCAGAGCGCGGGCCGGATGATACAGCTGCTGGCGCTTTGGCGATGGGACGGGGGTTCTCCGACGCTGATGTAGCAGATTGCCCTTCGGCGGCTGCAGGGCTATCAACCCCCCTGACCGCGGCAACAAGCGTGTCAGATGCTGACGTGGAAAAAGATGTACCGAGTAGCAATCGAACTCTCGTGGATAGATGTGCTTTCGCCGACGATGCGAGGGACTCGCGGATTGTCGTGCACGTGGCCACCAGCTGCTCACGAGGCCGCTCGGCTGACGGCCACGTGGATGTCTCAGACGGCGATCGTTTCATACGATCAATGGATATCGTGCCGTCGGGTCGTTTGCGCAGTTGCTCCCGTTGTCCCGATACCGACAAGGTGGTGGTGGTCGTCCCAGGCCAAAATGGAGAAGGGGGAGGATCCGAGGCTGTCGGGACGGACGATTTGCCGAGGATTGGACACGTGTCGATTCCTCCTGATTGCCGCGTGTCAAGTCCTGTTTGCGAACGTGCTGACGTGGACGTTAGTCGACGAATGCTTTCGGAGAGAGCTTCTCGTGAGGATGTCACGTGTCCATCTGCAGGTGATGCCCACGTGACGGGTGATGATCGCGTTGCGGAGGCGGGGGGGGCCGATGCGGCGCTCGTAGTGTCCGGATCGCGGCGCGAAGCAGATAAGCCGGCTGACGCTCTCATGGCGGCCGCCGGTTGGGATCCCGGCGCGGATGACCTTTTAGCCGCGACCGTGTGCCACGTGGATGATCATGCTTCGGGAAGGATGAAGTCACCGTGTTGTGTGATGACAGGTACTTCTGGCGCGGAAGATGGGAAGATTGAACTGGTCCCGCGGCCGCGTCGCAATCACTGCGCCGACAAGCTTTGCAACGCGGGGCGGGCTTATCGTTGCGATCCCGATCGCTATCGTGCGATCCCGATCCCGATCCCGAACGTAGATGGAAGTAGTGGTGTGCGTCCTCCAAGCAGCGATGATAGAGGCAGCAAGATTGTGGTGGCAATGGATAAGGAATCGGATAAGGAGAAGATCGAGAATCGTTGGGGAGCATCTATAAATAGCGAGAAGCAAAGAGGAGGAGGAGGAGGAGGAGGTAGAAGTAAAGATGTGGTGTTGATGAGATCCGAGGGGGTATCGAGAGAGGAGGAAAGTTACGTGGATGCTGTGCGGCAATTATATGATGTGTACAATTCGGGGGAATCTTCTGCCAAGTGTGCTACTGATCGACACGTGTCCTCTTCCGATGATGAGGAAGGTTTATCCGTACATGCTCAGCAGTGTACAACTGCGCGCCACGTGTCTTCTTGTTCCGATGGAGAGGCATTGTCACGGCTACCCGGTGCGGAGGTTCTTGCCGCTTCGACGTCCTCTCGATTGACAATCAGCAGGGTGGAGGTGTGCGGGGGGGAGCGGAGGAAAGAGTACGACAAGTTGCGCCGCTGCTGCTTTAATGGGGTTATCAGCGAGGCTCGTGAGAGAGAGGAGGGGGAGGTGGTGGAAAAGTTTACTATGGACGACAGCAAAAAAGCCGTGCTGGAGAACGGCAATGAAGTCGGAGGATCTGGAGGGAGAAGCTGCTGCGAAGATAGCAGCGATCAGATGAGAGGAGGAGGAAGGGGAGCAGAGTGTCTGGTCCCCGACATCCGGGCCTCGGTAATGACGAGAACGACAGATGTCCGACAAGAGGTCCACCAAGAGGTCCACCAAGAGGTCCACCAAGAGGTTCAGCAGCAAGAGGTCCAGCAAGAGGTTCAGCAGGAAGAGGTTTGGCAGGAAGAAGATCGAGATGGAAAAGAGCAAGAAGGGGGGAGTAAGGGGGTTGGGGTTGATGTCAACGAGAAATCTTGGGAAGGAGCAAATGGAAATGATGGAGGCAGACGGAGAGAAGAGGAGGATGTGGATATGGATATGGATACAATGAAGCATGGAGATAAGGATGAGTGGGCGGACAAAACTACGGATGCTGACGTGGTCAGGAAGAACTGTGATCGTATCGGTGGCAAGTGGAAGGAGAAGGATTTGGCGGGAAAAGGCAAGGATTTGGCGGGAAAAGGCAAGGATTTGGTGGGAAAGGGCTCGGCGTCTGAACATTTGGAGTCCTCGGGCAGGGATGAAAGCGCGCGCAGAGCAGAGGATGACCGTTCGCGAGGGGACTTTCTTCGGGGGGGCAGAGAGAAGGATGATAAGGATGGAGGGGGGGAGGAGGGTAGTAGCCCTCTGCGAGGAGGGGAGGAAGGGCGAGTAACGGGGAGGAGGATAGCCCTCCTTCGGGAGGAGGGGAATGATGATATCAGCGACGGAGGAGGAGGAGGTGGTTTGGAGACGTATGTGAACAGGCAGAGGATTGGGGGGAAGGTGGAGGAGGAGGGGAGGAAGGGGGAGTGCGTGGAAGGGGATCGTGCTTCTGCTTGTCACAGTCGCACTTCAAGACTTACGCGAGGTCGAGAAGAGGAGGAAGGGAGGTCTAGGCGGCAGCAGGACGTGGAAGAGGTGGTAGAATACGCGGTCGGCGATGGAGTCGAGATCCAGCAGACCCTAAGGGATCTCCCCACTGGGATCCCGATCGGCGTAACGATTGCCACGTGTCCGCTGGTTAGCGAGGGAACAAGCCGGATGGCCTGCGCGGATGTCCGGATCCCATCGACGGCGGAGATCTGCACCATAGCCGACGCGGCTCCTAGAGAGGGTGGGGAGCATTCTGTGCAGAAGGGATCGGGATCGAGGGTCGGGATTGGGAGGAGGCGTGAGCGCTCCAGCAGTCTCTCATGTGCGGCGATGGACTTCTCTCTTCCTGGAGGTGAAGGGATGGGGATCGAGGGTCGGGATATCGAGGAGGAGAAGGAGGGGGAGGGGGTAGACGACCTCCCCCCGGTAGAGAGAATGGAAACGAAGGGTGGGAAGGGTGAGGACCACCACATGCAGAAGAAGTGCAGCGCGGGCCAAACGGGCATCATCGTCGCGGGTGAAGAGAAGCAGCAGGAGGAGAAGCCGTCGGCCGTTGAACCGAGAGGTGGTGGCAACCCTGGTGTCTCGGAGAGGGGGTTGGATTTGGGAGAGATAGGAGGTGCTGCGTGTTCGTTTGTAGGAGATGGAGAGATTGGGAGAGAGAGAGAAGGAGAAGGATTGCCCGAAGCTGTGGGCTATGGTAGCCATGTCGGAACGGAATTGACGAGAGGAGAGAGAGGAAGAGGAGGAGGAGGAGGAGGAGGAGGAGGAGGTACTTCGCAGGATCTGCGCATGGAGCGTGAAGGTCGCTTACAGCGATGCCGCCGTGGGGGTGGGGATGATGAGGCAATCAAGGTCGATGATGGGGAGAGAAAGGCGGGCGGGAGATCTGTCGGGGACCAATTAAGAGCGCATGAGGGAGGTTTGTCCAGTGACGATGGCGACAGGAGCAGCCGCGACCGGTTGAGGATGATTGTGCCGGGATCGGGATCCAGAGAGGTAGAAGGCTACTCCGGGGGGAACGAGGATTGCAGTGACGGGTTTGTAGATCAAGGGGGAGAGTCGTTAGCACGGCCGGCAGAGGAGAGAGAGGAGAGAGAGGAGAGAGAGGGGAGAGAGGGCATTTCTGTAAATGGCCGGGTGAAGAGCGGGCTCGTCCTCGATCGTGAGGAGAGAAGGGGGCAATTGGAGAAGAAGAGGGAGGTGGAGGGTAATGGGAGGTCGGGATCTCGAGATGAGTCATCATCGAAGGGATCGATGGAGGCGGGAAAGGAGGAGAAGATGGCGGGAGAAGTGGGTGGGCGGCGATTGACGTTATCTGGCTTGATCGAGTGGAGCAGGAAGGGGGAGGGGGAGGGTCATGGAGGGAAGGAAGGGAAGATGGAGAGGGCGAGTAGTGCTTTGTTGCCAGAGACAAGTCCAGAGATCAAGGCCAAGGAGTCCGCCGCGGCGGCGGCGGCGGAGGAGGAGGAGGAGGAGGAGGGAAAGAAAGCAAGGTGTGTGGAGGAGGGGGTTGTGCAGTTGGATGATATGATGGATGATAAGAAGGACGATGACGTGGAGGTCGAGCTGAGCGAGGGAGAGAACGGGGCGGCAATTGGGAGATCCGGGTGGTTGGTGCTCGAAGCAGAGGAGACAGAGGAGACAGAGGAATGTATGGGCGTCGAGGAAATGGGGAATGAGGAGGAGGATGAGCAAGGGGTGAGTCGAGACGGAGAGGAACACGCGAGAATGGCCAAAGAGATCGAAATAGGTATGCGCAAAGAAGTTGTCAGTCTGCAACAGACTGAGGAGGGGGGGAGTCGGAAAAAGACAAAGGACATGGCGATTGAGGCAGGTGGAGGGGAGAATGGGGAGACTTGCAAAAAGGAGGAGGAGGAGGAGGAGGAATATACGATCCCTCCTCCCGAGTTCAGAGCAAGTCTTTCGACGTTGGATGTTGGAAAAAAGAGACTGGAGGAGGAGAGCGTAGGTGGTCGGAGAAGATTTCAAAGAGTATTGGCGGAGGAGGAGGAGGGGGAGGGGGAGGGGGAGGGGAAGAGGGAGGAAAGGAAAGGTGAGAAGTCTCTGGACGTGAATTCCGTCCAAGTGCAGTCGAAGGATGAAGGCGATCTTGGAGATGGATGCCCCCTTGCCCAGAATGAAGGATTGCATCATCATTGTTGGCATGATGGAGGCGAGAGGAAGAGAGCATGGGGAGAGAGAGAGGGTGAAGGCGATCGTGGAGATGGATGCCCCCTTCCCCAGAATGAAGGATTGCATCATCATCGTTGGCATGATGGAGGCGAGAGGAAGAGAGCATGGGGAGAGAGAGAGGGTGGTGGTGATCCCGGAGATGGATGCCCCCTTGCCCAGATTGAAGGATTGCATCATCATCGGTGGCATGATGGAGGCGAGAGGAAGAGAGAAAGGGGAGAGAGAGAGGGTGATGGTGATCTACAAGGTCATGGTATAAGAGTTAAAGGGACTGCAGTTTGGCGCGTGAAGGGGGAACAACCAGATCTTGCCAACGATAAGAGGGTGGCTATGGCCATGGCGATGATCCATCAGCGGGAGACGGGTGTGGAGGTGGTTGATTGTGAGAAGACCCTACACGCGCATGATGATGAGGAAGAGGGAGGATTGGATACGGCTCATGAGGCTGATGAGCAGGGGGGAGGAGGGGTGAGCAAAGCTGCCGGTGGGGGCAGAGAGAAAGAAGGGGTGGTGGTCCTCCGCGCTCACTCCTCGTCCTCGCAGGTGCTGACGTCAAGAGGTATTGTGATGTGCGAGTTTGGAGAAGAAGACGATCGGGATCGGGATGTGGGGGTGAAGGGAGATGGAAATTCTGGAGGGGAAGAGTGCCTCTTGGAGTGGATGAAAGGTGATGGGGACTTTGGCGGGAAAAGGGACTCGGAGAGTGCGGCGGATGATGATGAGCGTTTTGGCGGGAAAAGGGACTCGAAGAGTGCGGCGGATCATGATGTGCGTTTTGGCGGGAAAAGGGACTCGGAGAGTGCAGTGGATGATGATGAGCGTTTTGGCGGGAAAAGCGTTTCGAAGGCGAAGAGAGGCGAGGGGGTTGGCGGGAAGGGGGTTGTAGTGCGTCTGGGAGATGAGGCGGGGTCTTTTGGCGGGAAAGAGGCCGACGACTCTGTGAATCACCGGGCCCTTAGGATGGGCAAGGAGCTTGCCGATGAAGGAATGGTAGCTTCGCGGGACCAGGGGGGGGCTAATCGGGATCGGGATGACGGAGTCAGGGGGTTAGTAGGAGGAGCATCTCTGGAGGAGGGTGAGAGGAGCGATCTCGACAATGCATCCAAGTGCAATGCACCTAAAGAGAACCTCAAGGACGAGAAGGGAGAGGAGGAGGAGGAGGAGGAGGAGGAGGAGGAGGAGGGAAGGCCGAGGGAGAGGTGCAGCGGTCTTGTGAAGATGTATGAGGAGAAAAGAGGAAGGGGAGTCTTTGATGGGAGGGAGCAGGAGGATGCGGAGGGCATTGCGGCGAATTCGTCCGACGAGAAGGACGATAATGGGAAGGAGAAGACGAACGTAGGCGCAAAGGTCGTAGGTAGGAGAGGCGTGGAAGGGGGAGGAGAGCAGATTGATATCACCGTTGATGATCCTGATCCGTCGTCGGCTATGGGCTTCGTGGCGGGGACCAGTGGGGAGGAGGACGATCAACGCTCTGCTGTTTCCGAGGCGGCGGGCGTCGTGACGGAAGAGATGAAGATAGGTGGAGGGGGCGGTGTGAAGGGGATGGAAGGTGATGTCTTGGGCGGGGAAATGGACTTGGAGGGGTGGGTAGATGGTTGTTTTGGCGGGAAAAACGTTTCGAGCGCAAAGAATGGAGGTCTTGTTGATGGCGGGAAGGAGTCGTTGGACATGTCTAGGAGAGTGATGGTGGAGGAGGAAGGGGGTGTGGATGATTATCAGCGGAAGGCGTTGATTAGAGTGAAAGGAAGGAAGACGGGGGCTCGTAAAATGGTGATGGGAAAGGACAGCGAAGGGAAGGAGGTGGTAGTAATTGAGGAGAGGGAGAAGATTGTTGGGAAGAAGGTTAAAGAGGAGGAGCAGGGGGCGAAGGCTGGAGTAAAGGCAGGAAAGGTTGAGGGAAAGGAGGAGGAGGAGGAGGAGGAGGAGGAGCAGGGAAGAACGGTTGGAGCCAAGGCAGCAGCGGATGGGGAAGGGGAGGAAGGGAGGAGGGCCAGGAGGATGGGTGAAACGAATATGAAAGAAGAAGAAGAGGAGAGGGAGAGGGAAAGCGTTGCAGGGCGCGGACAAGAGAAGGAAGAGAGCGGGAAGAGGGTTGGAACAAGCAGGAAAGAGGAGGAGAGGTGGATGGATGAAGAGAATGCAATGGAGAAGGGGACGGATTGGGAGAATGGAGGGGTAGGTCGGAACGTGTCCAGGGGAGGTGTCACCACCGGGAAGAGGGGTACGGGCCAGTTGTTGGTCAATGCAGAGGAGGGAGAAGAAGAGGGCGGTGGGAGAGAGAAGAAAGGGGTGGAGTGTGGAAACGAGGAGGCGATGGAGTTTTGTGCTTCTCATCATGACGGCGACGATGACAAAGTGAAGGATGGAGAGGAGCAGGACGGGTGTGCGGATCGATCTATGGAGGAGAGGGGCTCTGTGAAGGGTGCGCAAAGCGAGATTTTGAATAGCAATGCCACGATGATGAAGGACGGGTGTGCGAATCGATCTATGGAGGAGAGGGGCGCTGCGAAGGGTGGGCAAAGCGAGATTCTGAATAGCAATGCGACGATGATCAAAGACGGGGGGCCATGTGCGATGGAGCTGCAGCTAGCGGAGGGAGGAGGAGGAGGAGGAGAAGAAGGAGGGGGATCCGAGGTCACGGATCGGCAGAAGGTTGTCTGCACAACGATGATTGCAGACGGCGGAGGCAGCAGGGAAGACGGGATGTCTATCTTTGGTAATGAGAGAGCCACCACCCGTGCGGCAGGGAGCTGGACAGGGGAGGGCGAGGCTAGCGCTGGAAGTAATGGGGGTAAAGTTTTGAAGAAGCGTAAAGCGAGTGGCTATGGAAGATTGGGCTCAAGGAGGGGAAAGAAGGTTCGTGAGAATCGCAAAAAGGGGGGTGATGGAGGAAGAGATCAAGGAGGAGATGGTGAAAGAGGAGGAGGAGGAAGAAGAAGAGGGGGAGCAGGGTTGAGTTGGGACAAAGGGCAGCAGCCAGGGGAGAGTGAGCGGGGGAGCGAAGTGTGGGCTCGAACGGAAGGGGAGGAAAACCAGTCTCCACCTCCCAAGAGGTCTAGGAGAGAGCCCAAGGTCAGCGGAAGATTGCTACCCCTTGTGGAGGTGCTTAGGGGAATCAGTTCCCACAAATTTGCGTCCCTGTTTAGACACCATCCTGATAGCAGAGAGCATCCGAAGTACGACGATCTGGTCCGGCAACACGTGGACTTGACGATGGTGAGATCCCGACTGGAAGGGGGAATTTACAAAAATAGCATGGAATTCTATCGTGATCTGCTGTTGATATTCAACAACGCCCTTGTGTACTACCCACCTCGCAGTCAGCAATACGTTGGAGCACTGACTTTAAGAGACCGAGCGACGAGAGAGATGGAGGTGGTTTTCAAGGCGGAGAGCTTGCTGAGCGCCGATCATCCCATGACAAGACGGGCCAGGCAGTCCAGTTCAAATACCACTCAAAGAGCAGGAGTGGATGCAAGCGCGGCGGCGGGAGGAGGGGCAGGGGGAACATCAACATCAGACGCAGCAGCAAGAGGAGGTGGAGGAGGAGAAGGAGGAGGAGGAGGAGGAGGAGTTGCGGGGATTGCAGACGGTCAATCAGTGGGCAATGATGGAGGCAGCAGCGTGGCTATGGTGGACTCTTCGTGTGCGGAGAAGCGGCCTGCGCTTGCCTCTCTATCTGTGAGGGACAATGATGGTAAAGGGGTGGGAAACCGAGACAAGGGTGTTTATACCTCTCAGCCGTTGACAATGCTGGAGAAGCAGGCGTTGTTGCCCTCGGCTGCTGAGTTGAAGTTGAAAATGACGAACACCAACAAAGGGGGAGGAGGGGGAGGAGGAAGAGGAAAACGAGGCGGGCCTCCTGTGGTGAAGAAGAGCCCCTTGGACACTGTTCCTCCATCGTCTACGGATGATGGTTTAAGGAAAAGGGTGGGGAAGCAGAGGGGAAGTGGCTTAGTGATTGGTGCTGTGCAATCTGATGCTGCCGACGATTCTCGATCTTCGGAGAATCTTCTTGAGCAGAAGAGGGTGAAGCGGAGGAAAACTACTGCGACTGCAGTTTCTTCCAAGTCCAACATAGCCACAGCAGGCGGTGAACCAAAGACGTCTGCACCTGGGGAGGAGCTGGGAGCATGTAAGTTGGCAGTAGAGGCATCCGATCGGGCTTTAAAGGAGGTGGACAGACGGCCCACCAAGGTGTCGATCCCTTTGCCGAAGAGGACAGCATCCGGATTTGCTGTGAAAGCTCAGGCAGCTATGGCGAAGAAGACGACAGTTGTGGCAAAGATTGCTGTGCGAGTCGTTACAGGACGTGCTCAGGAGGCCTTACGGAAAGGACGAGCAGCGTCTCCGATCGGGAGCGGATATCAGCAGCATTCTGCGCATAATATGGAATGGCCAGAATTGACGGCAGACGGCGGAGTTGGGGTGATGGAGGAGGGAGGTGGGGAGCAATCATGCGCGAATGAGAGGGAGGGTCGGGAAGGGGATGAGGGGAAGAGGGAGGAGGAGGAGGGGAAGAGGGAGGAGGAGGAGGAGGAGGAGGAGGAGGAGGAGGAGGGGGAAATGGCAACCACAGGGCAAGTGAACTCTTTGCCTGTGAATCTGAAGGTGCCGTACCACGCTGCAATCGGGGAAGGGCTGGGAGGGCGTATGCATACGAAGAGGGGTGAAGGAACCTCCTCTACCTGTACAGAAGTATGTGTGGTAGGGGATTTGAAAACTGGGGGTGGAAGAACAAGTAAAGGCAAGGCCAGAGTGGAGAACCGGATGGGATCTTACGTGATGGCCAGCAACACACCCGGTAGCGCAGCTGATGGAAGACAATCAAGAAGAGGAGCCAAACGACCCCACGAAGCGGATGTAATGCTAACGGAGAGCAAGAACCGAGGCAGTAGCGTCAACCAGGCGGCGATCAGGGAGACTGAGTGGGTCAAGGATGCTGTCCCACTTGTTGAGGACCAACGGGAGCTAGGAAGCAGAGTGCTGAGAGGAGGAAGAGGGGCAGGAAGATGCGGAGGTGCTGGCACGAAGGAGGCCCGACAGAGCTGTGACTTCATTCCTCATAGTGTGGACTGGGGTGGTTGGCAGGACGGGCGTCAGTCAGAAGTTAAGCCCCATGGGAGGAAGCAAGTTATGGTGCCCGGAGGCTCTCGCTTGGGAGAAGGGGGAAAGAATCAAATCGCCGCCACGTCGGAAAATCAACGGCCGCTGGGCCGCGCAGAGGGTGGTAGCGGTGTTGCAGTGATTGAGAGTGGTGCATCTGGTGGAGTGTTGAGATTGAGTGTCAAAATGCCTCCCAATTCCAAAGGACCGGGTGAAAGGGTAAACCTTAGGTGCGATCATCCGCCGTGGGTGGAAAGAACGAGGCAGGCAACAGCAGCAATGACACCAACAGTAGGCAAGGGTGATGGTGCCAGGGGGGGAGGCACAGCTGCTGTTGGGGGGGGAGGTATTAGCACGCGCAGGGGTGCTGGCCGTGGCGGTGGTGGTAGGGACGGCACAGGCGAGGGTAGTGAGGGTGGCGTTTCCAGTCAGGGAATTAGCGGTGGAGGTGGAAGCAGCGGCAAGGGTGGCAATGCTAGCGGTGGTGTTAGCGGTGGAAGGAAGATGAGTGTCGCTAAGGGACCAGCAAGTAATCCGGAATCTTCTACGGAAGGATATGCAGAGAAGGAACCCTCGCTTCCCTCGCGTCTTCCCATGAAGCCTATACATGCGGTCAAAGTAGCAGATGATGCAAGGAATAGGAGAGAGGGAGGAAGGAAGCTTCCTGGGACCAAGGGATGCACACGGACCCCCAAAGTGCATCCCGGAAATGAAGCAGCGGGTGCCGAGGAATCAGCAGGAAACGGAGTATCCGTGCTTGCGAAAGAAGTCAAACGAGGGGCTAAGCAGAATCGAAAGCCGAAGGAGGCGGCTGCTGGTAGTGGGGTACGGAAGAGGGCTGCTGCTGATAGGATGGGTGGCAGGAAATCAGGTGCAGAGAGTGTAGCTCCTCCTCGCAAAACTCCACCGGAGACTCCTCCGGCAAAAGTTGAACCTAGGGAATCAGCGGAAGACCTGGTGACGGTTGCCAGTCTTTTAAAGACGAAGGTGGCGCTTGCCCGATCTGCGAAGGTGGTTCAGCCTTTCCTGGACCTAGCGGACGGCAAGGAAGGCGCCGCGGCAGCCAAATGGTGCATGACGTACTTGGCGGCTGCTAAACCGACGGTGATATTGGGGTTCCCTGGGACAGGGGGTGGGCGGAACGGCAACGGAGCAAAGGTGCAGTCACAGATATCGAAAATACTGAAGGTACCGAAAACGCCGAGGTTGCATGCACCCCAGGATCCTATGGATGCAGTGGGGATGGGGGGCGCAGGGAAGACGAAAAAGGAGGCAGAGCCAACTTGGGTGGGGAAAGGTGGGACGCAGGGAGCGCAGCGTAAGTGGGAGGATGGGAAAACGGGACAATCGTGTTGGGAGGCAAAGGCGCGGCAGTTGGAGTCTGAGAGTTTGGCTGTCGCGATGGCGGCGAAGGGCGCACGGTCGAAGAGGAAAGTGGGAAGTGGCTATCAAGTCATCGACGACGACGGCGCAGACGGGGAGGAGGTCGAAAGGGAGTTGGCATTTGAGGAGAGAGTGGATCATCATCCTCCCATTGTGAGGGGAAGGGGCAGCAAGGGAAAGGATGGGTGGAAAAACGATGGTGGTCAGGGAAGAGCAGTGAAGGCCTCTGTGCGCAACAAAGCTGCAGAAGAACAAACTGCGGTGGGCGAAGGCCGTTGCGGTGGTGCTGCTGGAGTTCATGCTGGAGGCAATCGTGTTGGAGTTCAGCATGCACCGGCAAAAAGGCGAAAAGGTCTGTGAGTGTGAGGTAGGCAAAATATGGGTGTTGTTTGTTGAATATGGTTTGGTGCAAGTCCCACTTTGGTGCATTGTCTGCTGAACCCAGCAGTAGAGACGGGGAGCGGGTAACGAGCTCTGCCTGATCGTGTTGTGGTTTTGGCAGAAAGGTCAGCCGGCAGCGGATGTGCGATAAATTAGCACAGATGGAGGGTCCAGGAGGGGTGTAAGGCAGGAAGTCGGAGGCGCAGACGTGTGCGAATCGGCGCAGACGTGTGCGAATCGGTTAAATCTTAGGCCCAGGAATGAATAGTTACGGAGAGGGTAACGAGCGCTGCGTGATAGTGTTGTGGTTTTTGCAGAAAGGTCGGCCGGCGGCGGATGTGCGATAAGTTAGCATAGATGGAGGGTCCAGGAGGGGTGTAAGGCAGGAAGTCGGAGGCGCAGACGTGTGCGAATCGGTTAAATCTTAGGGCCAGGAATGAAGTTATCTGTGGATTTCTGAGCTGCCTGTTCGTCCGTTGCGTCGCCGGATGCCACGTGTGGCGTGGAGGGCACCGCAATGGGGGCAGGCAGAAGGTAGATGGCCTGAGTGAATCATTTGCTCCATAATTGTGGCATGAGTTGTTAGAATGCGGGGGAGTCATCTGGGGTGGATGACGTGATCGGTGATTATACCTTTGACATGAAGCGGAGAGAGCTGGTGAAGAGGAGAGCTGTCGATGACCCTTGGTACAACAGACGGATCTCCGTATGGGCAAATTTCATGTTTGAAGAAGTTTCACATGTGCAAGTGGGGAAGTAAGGGGGTGTTCCTATCAGGGGCGGCGGTCGATCAGAAAGGACGCTAGAGTGTTTCGCAGTGATGTTGCGAAGGGGGGCTGCACCAGTGAAGTAGGCAAAGAGGGTACATGTGGGGTCCTCAGTCCTGGAAGTCGTGTGTCCGTCTCTCCTCGCTTTAAGCTGAAAAGCTCAAGCTTGGTCTCTGCCTTTGAATTACCGCTGGAGAAGCAGAGGGGCTGCAACACTGCAACCCCATTTGCGGCAGGCGGGGGGTGGCCTGATTAGTGTTTTCGATCCCCCCACCGACTTGGTGGCTATCGTCTCCCATCAAATATAACGGACGGTCGTTATCGCTGTATCTAGACCGAAAGTCTTACCCCAAAATACAGCCGTAGTGACCTTGCTACGTGCATTATACGCGGGGGTAGATGGCAGGGGTCTGACACAGCTATAGCGGTGTGTAGTTAGTGGCCATCGGTCCAAGTTCTGCAGCGGTCTGTGCCGTTTGATGAGCAGCTGGGTCATGTCGATCGTATCTCAAGGCCTAGCTTATCAGCTGCACCTACTTCCTTTGACTCACCTCATTGTCCTGAAGCTACAGTTTCCATTACAAAGGAAAAAAAAGGGAACAAGAGGTACAAGACGACAATTGGATAGTATTGTCCTTGCTCAAAGTGCATTCGGATTGATCGAGGGGAATACCGACTCCCACACTTTTTGGAAAATCGGGCATTCGGAGGGATCCCTCTGAGGTGTTTCCGTATACATTGCATGAATCTGAAAAGGTATCCTAAAATGGAAATGACCGCCGCATGTAAACGGTCGAAATATGCAAGGTATCCTAAAACGGAAATGACCACTGCAATTTATCTGCATGCAAAAAACGGTCGTCGAAAACGTAGCTACCCGGCAATGCCACTGGCATGGCAACCAGTCCACCCGAATAGCAACGCCATTCATCCGAATAGGTTGTGACCCAGCTCAGTCCTCTCGTACTACCGTCTTCGTCCGAAGAGAACGCCCTGTCATTATAAGTTATAACTGCATTTGGCACAGCTTTCAGTCCAGATGCAGCGATAATGAGCGGGCATTTTATTCGGGCGAAGACGGTAGGGATGGCTTCTCTCAGTTCCCTTCGAATCGCCAATGGGAGATGAACCTCGTCTCACGGCGTTTTAATTGTTATGTTGGCCACTAGCCCGCCCGAGCCTGTTGTCGCTCAGTATACGATGCTACATATACACTACGGTAGTGGCACTTTACGTATCTGTACGCAGCACGGACTCTTCCTTCAACTTGTTTCAACGCGACTATATCCTAAAACGGAAATGACCACTGCATGTGAAATGGTCAAAAAATGCAAGGTTTCCTAAAACGGAAGGTATTTCAAAACGAAAATGACCACCGCATGTAAAACGGTCAAATAATGTGAGGTATCCTAAAATGGAAATGACCACCGCATATAAAATTTTGCCGAAAGATGGAAGGTATGCAAAAATGGAAATGACGACTGCATTTCATAGCCTCCCCAGCATGAGTGGGTCCACATTTGTAAGCAACGCTGGACCTGTTTCCAGCTATTATAACCCCTTTTTTTCTTTTTTTCCCTCTTTAAAACAAAAAAAAAGGAAATGACTACTGCATGGAAAATGGTCAAAAAATTTGCAAGGTACCCTAAAACGGAAATGACCACTGCATGGAAAACGGTCAAAAAAATTGCGAGGTTTCCTAAAATGGAAATGACCAGTGCCATGCAAATCGGTCAAAAAAATTGCAAGGTTTCCTAAAACGGAAATGACCACTGCCATGCAAAATGGTCGGAAAAAAAAATGCAAGGTATCCTAAAATGGAAAATGACCACCGCACGTGAAACGGTCGAATAATGCGAGGTATCCTATAATGGAAATGACCACTGCATACAACACGCCCGAAAGATGCAAGGTATCCTAAATTGGAAATGACCACTGCGTTTCCTCCTTGCTGTTGTCACCTCCACTCTCCCCAGCGTGAGTGGATGCACGTTTGTGAGGGACGCTGGACCTGGTTTCCAGCTATTATAATGCAATCGTCCCCTTTTTTCTTTTTTCTTTTGTTCCCCCTTTATTATATTTTAAAACCCAAAAATAAAGAAGGAAATGATGACCACTGCATGTAGAGGGGTCTACGCATGCCTGCCTGCAGGGTCGTGTGGGCGGCAGCACATTTGCTGGGTCTTGTAAGAGGACTGCTGCCTCCTGCAGGTCGTGAGATTCTATAGAATCTATACCTTTGTTCAAGTGTGTTGTCAAGCTGTGGCTGGCATATTGGTCCACTAATCCCAAAACCAGTCCAGTAGCATCAGTACAAACTTGCCATGCGTGCACATAAGTCTGCTGCGCTAGATCTCGCTAAATCTCGAAACCAGTGGACGAAAAGAACAAACTTGCTGTGCTTGCACATAAGGCTACGGTAGAAACATGAGGATAATGATGATGACAACGAAAAAATGACGTCCCCTACGTATTACTAGCACTATTACAGCTACTACGTCCGACGGGTCTTCCGTCCGTTCATCTTTTCCGTATCGCGGTACGAATGGAGTGATGTGCGATGTGACAGATTGCCTCCACACATGACCTCCAGGTAAGTTCACCAGTGGTGAGGTCGTCGCGTAGTTGAGTTCGAGGTAGAGGTAGCGGGTGGTCGTATGCTTGTAGTTCCTGCTGCTAGTGATGCCAGGTAGTAGCAGAAGGTAGTAGTAATGGTGGTGGTGATGCTGGTGGTGGCGGTGGTGGTAGCAGTAGGTGAGCTGAACGCGGAGGTGGTAGCAGTAGGGTTGAAACCACACCTTGAAGACAGCAGCGGCAGCGGCGGTGGGAGTGGCAGCAGCAGCAGCGAAATAGTAGTAGTAGTAGTAGTCGAAGAAGAAGATGCATGGTGTTGTTATCGTGGAGGGCGTTCGGAGTGGGTGGTGGTGGCAGTAGTACTACTAATAGTAGAAGAAGAGTGTTTTGCACAAGTGACGAATGCCAAAGAAGAAGAAGAAGAAGAAGAAGAAGAAGAAGAAGAAGAAGATGCATGGCGCTGCTATCGTGGAGGGCGTTCGGAGTGGGTGGTGGTGGCAGTTTTACTAGTACTAGTACTCGTACAAGTCGAGGAAGAGCGTTTTGCACAAGTGATCAATGACGTTGCTCCTGTGGAGGGTGTGGTTCTGAGTTGGTCGTGGCGGTGGTGGTGGCAGTAGTACTACCGCCTTTCCCCGAAAACAATGCGTCCTGGTAATGAGTGTATCCAAGCTATCTTCCTGGTCCACTGCATGCAGTCAAAATGAGGGTGCGTTGCGGTCGCGGGAAGACGGTAGACGGTAGACGGTAGACGGTAGTAGTATCATGCAGGTGATGCATGACATTGCTTCTGTTGTTGAAGGATATCGTAATTGGTCGAGAGGCTGATGTCTGTGGGTTGCCAGTCCATTCATTTGCAAGAGGAGGGGGGGGGGGGGGGGGGACTGATCATAATTGGTGCAATTTTGGCTGCCCATGATGGATGCCGGGGTAAGAGAGACATCGCGAGAATCAGTTGCATTGTCGAATGGACACGGTTCGGAGGTTGAGTGACTTCATCACTTGTTATTTGCAATGTGGTCGCCAAACTCCAAGAGTCGGCGGTTTCCGTCCGCTCAATGCGATCGAAAGTAGTCTATCGACTTGCAGACGTGGTGGAGACTGGTAGACAAACTCTGCATTATGCAAAAATAGGGACCAAAAAAAAAAAAAAAAAAAAAAAAAAAGAAGGAAAAAAAAGGGACATATGGGCAAGTAGTAAGTACTGTTTGATTGATTTGGTGAAGGCATTGCTGGTCCTTTGATTGATTTGAGTAGGGGAATTTTTGTGAATACTCCAATTTCTGGAGCTTTGATTGATTGGCTTTTTCAAATTTTGACATTTTTTTTTTTGTCTTTCATCACATGGTTCTCTGACTTCGGGATCTGAGAGTTGACCTCTAAATTAACAAATTGATTTAGGTGAATAATGAATTTATTAAATTTTATTTAATTCAGATTCGAGATGCACCTCCCTATCTTCAAGTGTGAATTCCTTTTGGTTGCGCAGAGCTCTGCTTGAATAGGTAATTAAATTAAATTAATAATTAATGTTGCTTTATCCGGGGGAGGAAGACGTTAAGGTAGTCGTAGATGATCGACAGCTGGCGACTTAACGACAAAAAAAATCCTGTTTGTCTACATCTGCGTTTTCCATTTTCTCTTCTTTCTTCTCTGTTTGCTTTTTCTTTGTTTTTCTTAATTTACGTTTCCCTTATGGGTGCTGTATTCAGCTGCCCATATCTTGTTAAGGCACACGTAAAAAAAAAAAAAGATAAAAAAAAAAAAAAGATTGACAGACAAGATGTGAGCTCAAATTAATTGCCTGTTTTGGGGTTCTCTTTGTGTACAGGTTCAGGTGAAGGATCTCGGAATCCGAATGCGAGACGCCTTTGAGCAAGTATTCATGGAGGGTGCAACCAAA
>BFEA01000124.1:2882807-2901373 GCA_003427395.1 Chara braunii
TATTCGAGATCGTGGGAACTGGGGAAATAGTGCGAAACCAGTGTTTCGAATGCAATTACAAACTATTTTCGTGACTGCGCCGAAGTTACCTTAAAAAAAAAAAAAAAAAAAAAAAAAAGATCAGGCAAAAAAAAAATAATAATAATAAAAAATCAGGAGCACTATAAAACCTTATTAAGAGTAACTTTCGGAGTTCGCGGGATCTTTCTTCGAGTCCGGTGTTTTTGCCAACTTTTTCATAACTCGTCCAAATATGGCGAAACTGAATACAAATATACCCTAAAGCACATACATATCAGATGGAAAACAAAAAAAAAAAAGAAGTAAAAATTCAAGGAAATATGGCAGTTTCGGTGAAAAATTCGCCAATTTTGGGCCTTCCATTAACCGCTTCAAGAGGGCCAACTACACACCACAGTAAGGAGAGAAATAAGTTCACTCACGGTCTTTTTTTTTTTTTTTTTGAATTAAAAAACCCAGGTTGTTGTAGAGGCTGGATTATGACTGTCTTTATAGCTCAAGAAGGAAGACAGAAAGACGGGGAAGGAAGACAGAAAGAAGGCGAGGGGGTGTTCATACTCTATCCACACTATCAAACTGAAAAGGGGGAGGGGGGAAGATCCTGCTCATCTCCGGTTCCCGTCCTTGGCATGCCTACTTCTTGTCTGCATATCTCTCACTAGGGGGAGAGGCGGCAGCGGGCTGAGCTCTCCCCTATACATTTCACTACAGTTGATTGATTGAGCTTGATTGGAATATTAGATGGATTGGAGTCTATTGGACAAACTGATTTCGTTGTCTTGTTTGGACTTGATTTGCTTCGACTTGCTCGGATTTGCTGTAGTATAATTTATGCTTGCGGTGCACTGGTGTGGTGCACGATCCAGTGCGGTGCACCGTGCGGAATGCGCTCGGCAACACCGTACGCGCATGTGTGCGCGCGCCCTTACCAGGTGCGCCGTGCGCACAGTGCATGGAGGCGCTGTACTGTGCAAGGGTGCGCGCTGTGCGCCATGGCTTTTTTTCCAGTCTGTGTGTGTGTGTGTGTGTGTGTGTGTGTGTGTGTGTGAGAGAGAGAGAGAGAGAGAGAGAGAGAGAGAGAGAGAGAGAGAGAGAGAGAGTGGCGGACCGACCAGGTGTGGTGCTCCGCCGGGGATAGAGATGGAGATGGAGGATGAAGGGGGAGTGAGATGGCACAGCGCAGCTCCCACGCTAGACTCCAACGCACATACTTCAAAATGTGCGAATGTAGAATGATCTCGAAAACAAACAACAATAGGGGTATACCCCAGCGGACTGACTGGACTGGACTGGACTAGACTGGCTGGTACCGACAGAGGTACCGGCCTGGACTGGACTACCCCGAATACAACACAGGCCTGTGAGAACAGGCCAAGGGACTGGTCTCACAGGCCAACCAGAGGTCCGCTACACGATCCTCGGCCTGTGATGGATCACCTAGATACAAGCACGCTTCCGCCAAGAAGCGAAACTCTACCAAAGAAAAAGAAAACCTCAGTAGTCTAGGATGCGGAGCAAGCTCCATGCTTAGTCCATGTGATGCAACCTAGGATAGAAAATATCAAAAAAACAGCAATGTCACAACCAACAGCCTAAGTGAAAGCAGAAGCAACTAACTAGGATACATGCCCTATGAAAGCAGAAAGTAATGACAACTAGATCCTATAATGTTGGAGGCAGTAGCCTAAGTTTGGAAACAACTGACTAGTGTATAAGTCCTAAGAACAGCAAAAGCAGAACAACTAAATCCTAGAAATGTCATAAGCAGTAGCCTCAGTCTGAGAGCAACAAAGCAACAATAAGACAACCATATGTCACAGGAGGAGTGTGTCGCAAACCAAAGGGTGGGATGGTCTCTGAGGGTGGCGAATGCAGCCTAGGGGTCGATAACTCCTAAGGGCATCCACACAAAATGACAGGGAGACACATGTCATGAGGCTCAATGAGGGTACGGAACTGGGGGCGAACAAAACCAACGACCCTAAGAGATAGACCATCAGGGCGGGTAATGCTCGACTAAATGGGTGATCGCTATGGAGGGTCGACCATGCAAGGGAACAGGGGAGCCTGATATACTGGGCGGACCTAGATGAAGCATTTGAGGCTGCCTAACTAGGGCGTGAGGGCCGACAGAGGGTAGAAAAAGTTATGGGTAAGGGAATCAGGCAAATGACTCCTAAGGTGGGGGAAACTGGAGCTGGATCCGTAAGCTGGGAAGCCAAGGCAACACTACGATCCGGATGCCTATGCGTATACCAAGAAAGAACCCAACTTGGAGGAACCCGGCGAAGGGAGACCATCATGCGACACAACAAAGGTACTGTACAGGGTAAGGTGGTAAGAGAGTGACGACGTCTGAAGTAGGCAGAGTTGATCGTGACCATGAAGTTGTCGATGACGTCCATGATGAGAAGTCAGGAATGCCGTCGAGGAAGAACCGCAACGTCGATGAGCTGAAGTGACAAAAGTGGACTAGATGGAGTATTGAGAAGTCAAAGACGTGGGAAGATAAGTAGAGTCAATCGTCGTATCGAACAGGACGATGACGAGTGCGCTGTGGACGCTTAGAAGCATCCGGCTGCTCCTGAAGGTCTGCCTCAGATGGAGTAGGCTCGACTTTAGGGCTCTCCTCAGCTGAGGGAGAAGGAGGGTCAGTGGGCTGAGGAGGAGCAGTCAACCCAACACGACGAGCACGGTCATACGCACACACCAACATGCGAGCGTGCTGCAAGTGTTCGAGGGGCTCCCAAATAGCCTCTTCATTAGGGTAACTCTTTCAACGTACGAGATACTCGATGTGAGGAGGGTTGTCTTCGGTGACTTGACGACCAATGATGTCTGAAACGAGAAACTCCTCGTGGCTGTCCACCATGGTGGGTGGAGGGCGCTCGTATGGTCGTTCGACGAAATACTCAGACGATCTGTGGTAGGGGCGCAGTAACGAGACGTGGTAGACATCGTGCACACGAGTCTGCCGTAGGTAGTCGGGCAGCTTCACACGGAAGCTGACCGGGCTAGAAGCCGTATCAGAACCGACGGCCTGGAGGACGCGGCATGGGCCAAAGAAGCGACGTCGAAACTTGCGAAGCGTGTCCACTTCGAGCTATAAGTGGCGGGCGTCGAAAAACACATCATCACTGACTTTGAATGGATGATCCATCCTTGATCGGGTCACACGTGCTGCCATGCGAGTTTAGGAAGCGACTATGCACTCATGTGCGGTCTTCATGATCGACGTTATGTGTGCAACCCAATCATCCAGTGCGTGACAACTCGTGTCGGGGTGCATCTGTGATGGTCGAAGGAAGTCCGCGGGAACACGACTGTGATAGCTGAGGTAGCAATAGTAAGGCGACATCGTCGTGGCTGGCAAGGCGGCGTGGTAGTAGGCTATCTCCGTGTGGGCAAGATGGAGATCCCACTGCTGGTCGTCACAAACAATCTTTCAGAGAATATCTCCGAGAGTCTTGTTCGTAACCTCGGTCTGGGATGGTAAGACGAGGAGAAGCAAAGTTGGGTGCCGTAAACCTCGTGGAGCCGTCACCAGAATCAGCTGGTAAAGCGCGGGTCACGGTCAGATATGAAGCTCAGAGGTAAGCCGTGGTCACGCACGACTCAGTCAAACACGATGTCGACGACCTCACGTGCACTGATGGCATAGTGGCACGGAACAAAGCGTGCACACTCGACGACGACCAAGATAGCATTATGACCGCGGGGGGTCGGAGGACGAAGAGGACCGATAAAGTCCACGGAGATGGACTGCCAACGACCCTCAGGGATAGGAAGAGGTTGGAGAAAACCATAAGGCAAGTGGTTCACATTGTTCACCTCCTAACAAGTGGGACACTTTGCGACGTAGTCCTTCACAAAGTCCTTGCGCTTCGACCAGACGTACAGGCGACTCACATGAGCCAACCTCTTTTGGAAGCCCATATGACTGGCGGTTGTCTGGTCATGGAACTCTTCTACTGCTCGAACACGTAGCTGTCCAGTGGAGGAAACGGAAATACGGGGCTCTCTGGTGCCATGTGAATCGTGTCAGTACACAAGACCATTGTCCCCGAGAGAGTACTTCGGGACGGTCTTGCCACTCTGAAGGGTCGCATGGATGTCGTGATAGTCGGGGCAGTGGCGATACTGAATGCGAAACTCGTCGATCACCGAGTGGTGGACGGTGATGACCGAGATGGCAGCGAGCTGGATCTGCTCGTGATCATGGTCAGGGCGTCGGGATAAGACATCTGCGACCCGATTAGTCTCACCCTTGATGTGCTCAGTGGTGAAACGAAACTCGGATAGGTCGCGCCACCAGCGAACCTGTCGAGGAGTGAGCTTCGACTTTGTTACAAAACCCTGGACAACAGAGTTTTCCGTGCACATTGTGAATGGTGCCCCATGCAGGTAGTGATGCCAATGCCGAGCGGCATAAACTACTATGAGAACCTCACGTTCATCAGCGATGTAGTTTATCTCGGCGGGCAGGAGCTGTCGCGAGTAGAAGGCTATCAGACAATCACCTGAACAAGACTCGACAGTGTCGTCCTCGGCGATGGTAGGAGAATAGTAAATAGAAGGTTCGTCAATAGCTGGACAAGTAGGCGTCAAACGAGAAGCAGTGGTAGGGTAGGGGGTGGGAAGCGAGGAATGCGAGGATGAGAGAAATCAGGAGAAGAGGGAAAAATATGAGAAAGCACTGCTTCTACAGCAAAGTCTGACGCATCGGTGGTAAGGATAAAAGAGCGATCAAAATCGGGTAGGTGAAGAATTAGTGCAGATGTCACCTGCCTTCTTGAGAGCGCGAAAGGCATCCTCGTTGAGGACTGTTCAAGCTAATGGTGAGCTCTTCCGGAGGAGGGTGGAGGTAAGGACGTAGGAAATACCTAACGTATCCCTAGATGAAATTACTATAGTGGGTCACTCCGCAATAGCAGTGATCTTCACGTCATCCATGTGGAGACCCTAGTCAGACACATAGTGTCCTGAAAAATTCACTTTGTGCTGGGCAAAGCGGCACTTGTTCAGCTTGGCGTTGAAGCCACATCTGGCAAGCGGTCAAGGACATTGTGGAAGTGTCTGAGATGCTCCTCAAGGGTACGACTGTAGATCAGAATATGGTCGAGGTAGACGAGAATGTACTGCTTCAGGATATCCCTGAAGATGTCGTTCATCGCCCTCTCGAAGGTAGCGGGTGTGTTGGTGAGGCCGAATGGCATCACCGTAAACTCGTCATGGCCGAAGCGCGATCGGAACGCTGTCTTCGGCTGGTCCGCTACAGCGACGCGGATCTGATGGTAACCGCTACGAAGATCAATCTTCGTAAAGAAGCGGTAACCTGCTAGGCGGTCGAACAACTCGTCGGAACGAGGCATGGGGAAGCTGTTCTTAACTGTGTAGCAGTTGAGACCGTGATAGTCGATGCAGAAACGGAGAGTTCCATCTGTTTTGCGAGCAAAGAGGACGGGTGCACCCCACGGGGAGTTGCTAGGTTTAATGAAACCTAGTCTCAGGAGATCCTCAAGCTAAGGTTTGAGTTCGGTGGCCTCGGGGATCGAGAGTTTGTAGGGTGCCTAGTGGTGAACACGATAAACAGGGGATTCGTGAAAACCTCACAATCGGAGAAAACCTAACATTTCTTATAGAATGAAAAAATAAAAGTTAAACTGTTATGTTTTACACAAAAAGAGAGCATTTTTAATCGTTTTGCGATAAAGGAGGCACAAAATCAGGTGAAAAGTCTAGCGTTCCTCAAAATGTGCAAGAAAACTCTACCTTGCAAAATGCTTTTATATGACTATAAGTCATTCTCAGTAGATTGGCAAAAAAACAGAGTTCAAACAGGGTAATTTTTAAGGATGACAAGGCAAACTTGAAAGATGTAAAAAAAAACGTGTTTTGGTAAATACTCATTTATAGGACTATAAGTCAGTTTCTGCAGTTAGGTAAATGTCAAGCTCTACACAAAATAGTTTATAGGACTATAAATCACTTTTGAACTTAACAATAAAACCCTTATCAAAAAATATATGTCATTTAAAATAAAAATACAAACAACTTTTGCCTCGGAGACACCTTGAAATTCTTAGCCAAACACGAGTTTAAAATAAAAATATAGGGAAAAAAATTAAAACAAACAATAAAAAATAATATATTCGCCCATGTATGAGAAACCATGTTCAAGCGAACGTATTCACGAACAGGAGAATATGTTTGCGCATTCGGAAAACCCCCGAATAAATTCATCGTGCTACACATCTTATAGGACTATAAACACAATTTTTTTGGATAACAAAAAATCAGGATATTTCAGTTCTTGAACCTACGGTGCTTCATCAGGTCGTGATTTGCTATGAAAAAACCCGTTTTTTTCCTCGCCCCCTCCAGTAGTTCTGAAAATTTAATTTTCTATTTTTTTTTTTGCAGATGTTTCACTTCACGTAGAATTTTATTTCAGGAGGAGACCTGGAAAACGTACTATCATAATCTTGAATAAATTTCATGCAAACCTAACAATTTGTTTTGTTAGGTTTTCACGAATCCTATGTTGATAGTCAGGCACAAGCTGGATGGAGTGCTCGACGTCGCCCATCGGTGGGATGCCGGCGTACGAGAACGACGACGGGAAAACATCGTGGTACTCTCGAATGAGGTTACGGACAGCGGGATCCAGGTCAGCCGTATAGCGTGCGAGTTCCTCCGTGTCTGCGTCAGCGCGCGATGGCGGGGTGGACTCGATGGACGGCGGAGGGAAGGAAGTAGAGATAGAAGCCATGGAGATAGAAGGAGGATCTGGTTCCAGAGGGATGAGCTCGACATCGGGACAGGGTGGGTCATAGTGCAATAGATTCGTAACATTCATCGTTAAGAAGGTGACGCCGTCCTGTCGGATGAAGTGAGCGAACTGCCGAGGCGAGGTGACAGTGATAGTAGGAGATGGCGTGGGCACGGAAGGCTCTGGGGGAGGAGGGTCGGGGCGTGGTGTCGCGGTGGTACCTATGAAAGGTACCCCGTTTCCATCACATCGAAATATGTAGAGGAGCGGTGGCGATGAGACGCTAGGGGACGATCAGTCGGCTCCAGGGTGAGGAAGAAGGGGAGGTCGGTGACCGTTTGATCGAAGAAGCGTTGGATCTTGTCATCCCCTAGGGTGACGGAGATGGGAGTCGGAGATCCTATCATGGGTAAGCGGGCTTCTTTCACCACACGTGGGTGAATGAAGTCGCCCTGAGAACCGGAATCCCACAACGCTGAGTACACTCTCGTGGAGGTCCCCAGTCGTACTTGAATGATCGAGAGGGTGCGATCAGGGTCAGAGAGGATGGTGAGAAGGCGACGATGTGCAGCGACATGGAGGGTGAATCGCTCCTAACGAGCCTGGATCATGCTCAAGTCCAGAAGAGACGACACAACGTCCTCACGAGTCGCAAGCTGCTCGCTGCAACGAGCTGAGTGAATGGCTTGACGCGTCAGTAGCCGGGGGGGGGTAGGAGGGGAGAAGGTGGTTTGCGGAGGCGCATACGATACTGCGACAGTGGGCTGAGTACACTCTTGTCGGGTCTTGCGATACCTCAACTCTAGTAGCGAGAGGGGCGAACCACGACGGAGATGTCTGGAAGCCAACTTCTGAGGAGGGCGCAGGTGTACATTGCATCGTGGCTAGGAGGCGCCGTCGGGATGCGAGGCGTCGGGGGGGGACTGAGCATGACGCTGGCGGGAAAGATCAGCGTAGTGGCGGTCGAGGGCGGTGGTGTAAGGGCACGGCGAGGATGTATGACCGTCCTGGCGGCATCGCAAACACTCACGCTAGCCCAAAATGGTCGCGCGCTCCTCGGCGGAAAGGACACTGAGAGGAGAGACAAAGCCCTGAGGGAGGTCCTGCAGAGGGACCTCGGGGCGCGACGCGCCAGCGTGAGCAGGGCGGCTGTGTGCCCGAGAGAGGGTGGAAAGCGAGAGCTGGAGGCGCTCGACTGTAGGGAGGGTAGAGTCCTCCAGGTGGTAGTGGACGGCCTCGCTGAGGGTAGAGTCCTACAGGTGGTAGTGGACGGCCTCAGGCGACGGCGGGGCAACAACGTCCTGCTCACCATACTCGAGCGCGATGAAGCGGCGCGAGAAGTGGCGGCCCTGCTGCGCGGAGCGGCAGGGGCAGCCGCGGAAAGGGGAACGGCGCTGGGAAGTGCCGTGAGAGGAGGAGGGGGCGTAGCCAGTATGCTGAGGCTGGGAAGAGGGAGCGGGGGAAAAACGGGCCCGCATTTGCTGATGGGTCTGGGCGGCCTCGTAAACCTGCGGGGCTGATGTGAACTCGTACCTCCACAACTCGGAGCGGTACTCAAGGGGAAGGCTGGCCAATAAACGATCGATGAGGGCAGCCTCGGGGAGGAGCGCCACATCACAAATGAGGCGGGCGTCGTGAAAGACCTGGATGTGGCAGTCCAGGCCGGCAACGCCACCCGAGCCGGACCAGCGTGTGCTGACGACACGCTCGAAGGCGTCAGTGACGTTATGTCGAACTTCGAAGCGATCCTTGAGGAACGCTTGAAAATCCATGAAGGTTGGGGTCCGACCCTCACGAAGGGAGTGCGCGTAGAAATCCTCCCAGGCGTCAAAAGGACCGCCATGCAGGCGCGTGTAGAGGTGAGCCACCCACATGTCGGGTGGGGCACCCATGAGCTGGAGCATGCGGGTAGCAGACTGCAGCTACCGAGACACGCGTATCCCTTTACCGTCGTACAAGGTAATATCCGTCAAGCGGGCGAGTGGCGCACCACCGTTTTGGCGGCGAGGGGATCGAGGAGCAGAGGCATGTGCTACGATTGAGTAAGTCGACACAGGTCCTGGAGAAAGGGGCGCAGCTGACTGTACGCCCGGGCTGCATGGGGGAACGACGGGGGCAACAACGACAGGCTACGAGGGAGCTGCGGTAGAAGAGGTCGCAACAACCGAGGGAAAAGGGAGAAGGTAGGATGGGGGTGGATAGGGTGTAGGGCGAGGGAAGCGAGCCTGCATGGAAGGAAGAGTAGAGGAAGAATGGGGTGCCCAAAGGCGCGGCCACAGGTGAGGGTAGGGGTGGCTGAAGGCGTAAGAGGACGAGGTCGACCTGGATATGGGCAAGGTCGTCCTCGAGACGACGGACATAAATCGAGCGAGGAGTAGGAGGAGGAGGAGTGGGGGAAGAAGACGCACGAGCGGCGCGGGGCATCCCATAGGGGGGAGAGCTAGATAGCGCGACGGTCGTGTGAAGGGCAGGGAGAAGCGGGGCACCCGGAAAAGTTGAGACCAGGGTAGCGCATTGTGGTCCCGTGGCCATAGTGACCGGAATCTGGGCTGGTGCGATCGTAGTGTGAGGGAGGGTCTGACCCGTGACGGCCGTCGCGCTAGGAGTGTGGACGGTCACCAGGATAGCCGGGTGGGGGGCGGTGGAGGAGGAAGCTCCTCCGTGGCCACCATGTTGGAGGGTGGGGGACCTGGACTTGGAGCCGGGGAAGAGAGAGAGTTGGGAGAGGAAGGACGGGCAGCGTCCTGGAGTTCCCACATGCTAGCGGCAAGAGTCGTCACCTGCACCTGTAGAGGTGCAAGGGTCGCCAGTTGCGTCTGGATGGGCTCGAGGAGGGAGGTGAGGAGGGTGTGCAGATGCCCTTGGGGCTGATGGCCCTGGTCCGCCGGCACGGGTATGGAGCCCGGTGCGAGGTCGTCGCCTCGTCCGCAGCTTGTGACACGCCATCGGCCATGAGGAGGTGACTGGTCAGACTGGAGGGGGGAAGAGGAGGTCCGCGTGAGAGGAGGGCGTAGGGGCGGGTCCGCAGTAGAAAGCGACGGGCGGCGCTAGTGAGTCGAGCGCAGGCGCCCGCAAAGGGGGAAGGGTGGCTCAGGTCCAGGGTGCCCGAATGGAAACGGGGAAGTAAGGAGATTTAGGAAAACCCTAAACCCTAGAAAACCCCTAAGAAAACCCTAACTGGGGTTTGAGTGGTTAAGGTAGGGTACCGGTGACCTAATCAAGAAAATAAAATAGCAAGCATGGGGGGGGGAGGAAAAATAAATAAACAGTGAAATTTTGAGAGAAAAATATAAATAAATAAATAAGTAAATAATAAAAACGATTAAAAAAATAAGTAAACGAAATGTGAAGAGATAAATAATATTTATATTTTTGAAAATTTCGACAGCATGTCCCTACCCCCCATGGGGTCAAGAATGTGCCAAGGGAAAGGAGAGACCAAGATAAGCTATGTATCTTTTGAACAGAGAACGGGCGGAATTCAACGTCCGAACTTCCGTTTAACGGGCCCCTGAACCCCCGTTGAACCCCGTTTAACGGGAAAACAGGGGTGTCCCGTTGATTTCCGAAAAACGGAATTGGCGCGTCGGGCCTCGGACACGTGGCCCTACGTGCCCAAACACTAAAAACGAGAGAAAAAAAAAAAATTGACCCCTATTAACGGGGTGGGGTGGTCAAACATGCCCCTCCCTTTCGCACACTGTAAGCACATGTGTGTGCATGTGGGTGCATGTCCTTTTTTTTTTTTATACCAAATGCTCCAATTTATTCGTTCAGTCTCATTTTCGAAGGGCCCCTACATATAAGCATGGCCCTCTCGTGGAGTAGAGATGGACATTGGACTTGTACTCTGTCTACGTGGGCTGAGAACATATACTATGGACTCGAATTCAGGTCTGTGCATCACATGAGCATAGTTATAGGTCACTAATTCTCTGTTTTTTTTCATGGCTACGCCGGACCCGGACCCGCACCCGGACCCAGACATCTCCGGATATGGAACCGGACCCATGTCCGGTAGTTTTCGGACGTCTGGAATTCCGGTAGTTTCCAAACGTCTGGAATTCCGGACATTTCTGGACCTTCGGACATGGGGGGATCCGGACAGTCCGGAAGTCTGGACATGTCCAGAAATGTCCGGACCATTAAAAAAAAAATAAAAAAAATCTGAAAAAAACGTATGTTATGCAGAATAACAATGCAAACCACTTTTGCCTTTGAGTCATGTCAGAATTCCTAACCAAACTTGAGTTAAAAGTCAAAAACTATAAACAACTTAAAAGACTTTAAAAACTGATAAAAGGTAATGAATTATTAATAATTAAAAAATTGGGTTGTCTAATAAATTACTATAGAGAGAGAGCATGTCCGGACCCCCCAAAAAGGCATAAACGGGCCTGAAAAACCCCCAAAATAATTTTGGGGGCTTGGATCCTCAATAGGGAAGGGTCCTAGACCGTTGTTTTTTGTTTTTTTTTTCCTCGAAATTTGCCAGATCCGGACCTTCTAGACCGGACGTCTGGATTCCGGACTGAATACAGGCCGTCCGGACGGCGGTCCGGACGTCCGGATCGTAGCCATGGTTTTTTTGTTTTTCGTTTGTTTCTCGTTTTTTTTTTGTTTTCTGTTTTTTTTTGTTTTTTCATTTTTCTTTTGTTTTCCTGTTTTTCTTTTCTTAGGAATACGTTCAGTGACCCTAAGGGCCTCTACTTACCACATGCACAAACGACAAAACATATGGTGGCGTATTATTCCACATTCTAGCAGAATATTCGTTCTTTTTTTTTTTCTTTTCTTGAAACCCCAAGGTGTTGTAGAGGCCAAGGACCAGACCCGCCGTGATTGCTGGTAGAAGCAGTCAATGGTTGTCCTAACAGGATAGGCCACCTACTTTGCCCATCCCCACATTAATACTCCCAGCAGATCCCCTGTCCCTAATATCGTACCTCAGTTAGCCAACACTCAGGACCATCACCCTACCAGTATTGAAGGCAACTTGGACTAGACAGCTGTGACAAGCATCAGGGCCGGGCCAACCTCCCAACCCTAATTGAAGCGGAAGCGGACGAACCTTGTCGTACGGGACCTCGGACGCCAGACTCATGCAATCTTCTACAGGCCCAGATGAGGGAGTCTACTCAGCACTGGCCAGCTGGATCACCTAAGCAATGCAGGCTAGAAAATATATTGTTTATGGTTTTGATTTTCTTAAAAATACACGAAGTTAAAAAAAAAACAAAAAAAAATATATTGTTTCACATCTTTGAAAGATCTACAATCCTATATTTTTTACTTTTTTTTCTGTTTTTATTTTAACCCTTAGAAAAACTCTGTGAACCCCCCCCAAAAAAACTCGTGTCATTTTTTGCTTTTGTTTTTTTTTTCATTGTGGTTATGTTTTTGATTTTTTTAAAATATATTCGAAGTTCAAAAAATAAAAATAAAAATATGGGGTTGTAGACCTCGAAAAGCTCTACAACCCATTTTTTTATATTTTTTTATATTTTTTTTTATTACGTTTAGCCCAGGAAAAAAATCATCGCGGACCTGTCTAACGGGCATTTGAACGGGGATTCAACACGAATTCAACGTGCGTTGAAAAATTCAACGCGGAACCCGCTTTGAATCCAAATTCGGACACATAGAAGATAAGCACACTAAGTTTCAAAATGCCACAAATTAAAAATTTCAGAAAATAAATAAAAAAATAATGAAGAGATAAATAAATAAATAAATAAATAAATAAATAAATAAATAATTAAGTAGATGAGGAGGTGAAAAGAAATGAAGTGTCTAATTTTTTAAAATTTTCGGCAACATTTCATTAACCCCATGGGGTCGAAGTGTGTCGTCAAGAAGAACGGCTAAGTAAAATGAGAAAATTTCGGCAGCACTTCGTTACCCCAATGGGGTCAAAATGTGTGTCGAAAGCAAGGATGACTAACTCCTAATCAGATGTAAGGGTGCCGCAAAAAATTCGGATTTTCAGAATAAATAAAAAGAAAATGAAATAAATCAGAAAATGAGAAAAGAAGGTGGGAAACAACGGACTATGATAGTCCTCTGGATACCCCTGATCAGTATTAGCGGGGTCTATGACAAACACAGGTGTGAGTGTGAGCGCGAGTGGGTTCTGTGCGGTGTGTTAGAGAGTGTTGGCCATAGCCTCTGTTGCTACTCGATGAAGGGTGGGGGACGATGAGAAAGGGAGGCACAACTACTGGCAGGTCTCGGTCTTTGTGTTAGCCAGACCCCCACTGGCGGCCCCAACCCTATACCCTAACCATTAGGGGCAAGGGGCAACATGAAATCTCCTCTTCACAGTGAGAGAAAACTATGCTTGCAGGGGTCCCCTCTAGATAGTCTTAGGAGTAGGTAGTGGAAGGTAAAGAAACAGAAGTTGAGAGAAGAATATAAAAAGAAAAAACAAAAAAATTGAATTTTTTGAAAAAAGAGGAAATATAAAGCAAAAGAAAGATAAAAAGAAGAAAAACAGAAAATTTTGAAGTTGGGGGGAAGGGGAATGAAAAAGTGAAGGAGAAAGGGGAGAGATAGGTGAGAGAGAGAAAAAGAGTGAAGGGGGAGATGGGGGAAGTGATGGGGTTGTAGTTGGGGGAGAGGAGGGTGAGAGAATGGGAGAGAAAGGGACGGGAAAGGTGGGGAGGGATCAAGAAGCAAAGAGAAAAGAGGAGAAAGAAAAGAAAATAAATGAGTAAAGTGGAGTAAAATAGAGTAAAATAGTGGGTGGTGGGAGAAAATGTTGGGTGGGGGGAGGGGTATGAGTGGTGAGAGTGATTAGAAGGAAGTGAGTGAGGCAGAAGAGGAAGAAGTAGAGGGGGTGAGTAAGAGGAGAGAGAAAAGGTAGAGAAAGTGGGTTAGTAAGGAGAGGGAAGAGAGGGGGATGATACCTGGCCCTTGGTGTCTCCAAGGGCACAAGATATATAAAGACTAGGAGAGTCTTGGCCTTCACTGCAGCAAGCCAGTTGGAGGAGAGAGGGACCCATACTGACACTACGAAAATTTTACGTTTTATCATTTGGCAGACATAGACGTGGAGCGCGGCCGCCAAAAACATTTGCATGAGCCATCTCTCAATTTTCCCAGGCGGGGACACTTGGATTCACCTCCCTCCTGACTTTTTTTTTTTTTTGGAGGACCCCTAATTTTGCCCTTGCGGCGCACCGGGTGCGCGCAAATTGAATGCGTGGTGCGCTGCACATGCGCGACTGGATCGCACGTGATGCGCCGCAAGTATGGTATAATTTCATCCGATTTCTGAGTAGATGGGCCGCTTTTGGCTGTGCACTGCCCTTCCCATATACGACCGTGGGGTTCTGCCACATGGCAGGGGCTGGGAGGAGCTTCACGATCTGTAGGTTAGGTGTACTGGTTGGATGGTGCGCCTGTCCTTGGGTCCACCTGAGCATGGGCAGTCGATCCTCTCACACGAGGGCAGTCAATGTTGTTCATCATCTAAAATTACGCCGCATCTTCAACTCCTGTTTTGTAAATTGGGACGTTGGACCAGGTTTCCAGCTGGTGCAGCTCCCCACCAACATATTGGAGCCGTCCTCTACCGGGGTCCTATTAGTGGGGGATGCTCCTATCACCTACACTAGTAGACCTCACTTGGGTGTTTAAAAAAGAGACAAAAAAAGCGAGTTATAATTGCAATATGGGCCAAGATACAGTTTGTAATTGCACTTCGGGCACCCTACCTGGCCAGAAAGTTGGGTTGTATAAATTGCCCGAACTGCAATTGCAAACTGTATCTCGGCCCATACTGCAATTAGAAGTCGCTTTTTGTGACTCCCACATAGTTTAGAAGAAAGAGGAGGAGGAGGTGTCCAGTTGATGTAGCTCAGTGGTTAGAGCACCGGTTGGAAATGCGCATTGTAGTATGAGGTTGCGGGTTCAAAACTCAATTGCAGCCTCGCGCATGGACACCAGCAGGGCGTTGATGTGGCTCGATGGTTAGAGCACCGGTTGGAAATGCGCATTGTGGTATTAGGTTACGGGTTCAAATCCGCAACCTTGCACATGGACACCGACAGGGCGTTAGATTGATGCACGGCTGGACACACACCCCCTTGGGATGACGCAGGTTAGCTATTACAGACACTACGTGCGCACCACCCAAGGGTGGTTCATGGTGTTGTATGCTGGTCCTGGGTCTCACATGGGTTGCTTGGGGGTGTTGGTCTTGGGTGTTCTGTTGATCTCCCCAGCCTGGTATATCACACGTTCGTGCCATTTCCACTGGTCGTTCACATGGTAGAGTCATTCGATTATATGTTACAAGGTCACGGGTTCGAGCTTGGTTCGGACCTTGGGGGGATCCTTGTCTAGCTTACCCCGTTCTCTCTCTTCGATATACAGAGTATACATAGCCTTTGGATATAACATAGAATTATATATCGCCTATGGGCTATATATACACACATAGCCTTAGCCTTCGAACATAACATAGAACTACATATCGCCTACGGGCTACATACACATATAGATAGCCTTCGGACATAACATAGAACTATACATCGCCTATGGGCTACATACACTCGCGGATTCACCGTGAACATATATATAGCCTTCGGACATAACATAGAACTATATATCGCCTATGGGCTACATACACATATATAGCCTTCGGACATAACATAGAACTACACATCGCCTACGGGCTATATACACAAAGCTTTCACACATGATGCACACATAGCCTTCGGACATAACATAAAACTATATATCGCCTAGGGCCTACATACACACACACACACACACACATATATATATATATATATATATATATATATCGTCACAAACAGAACTGCCCGGTAAACCGTAGGCAGAGAGAGAGAAGAGGACAACAAACGAGGGGCTGTGACAAACTGTTTCGTCGGAGTTTCACCGACTCATCAGGAGGCTGAACCCTAATATGTATATATCGTCAAATAGAACTGCCCGGTAAACCGTAGGCAGAGAGGGAGAAGAGGACAACAAACGAGGGGCTGTGACAAACTGTTTCGTCGGAGTTTCACCGACTCATCAGGAGGCTGAACCATATATATATATAGAGGGTAACCGGGGTTCGGGACGGGCCGAACGCCCGAACCTGAACGCCCGAATGTATGGGACCCCTTGGGGATGCGTTCGGCCGTTCGGGTCGAACGCGGACCTAAAAAAAAAAAAAAAAAAAAAAAACACAAGTCATGAAAAAAATATGGAAAAAAGATATGTTATGAAGAAAAATAAATTAAACAAGATTTGCCTGATCATTACATCCGAATCCTTACCAAATTTGGAATAAAAATAAAATACAAAAAATAAATACTAATAATAAAAATAAATAAAAATAAAAAGAGAATTAAATTTAGTGAGTGCGCAACCATGTTTTTGACACCACCATCTTTGGCGATTTTTCATTTTTTTTTGGCATAGCTAAATTCCCTGAAAATGTAGAGTGTGTACTTCACATAATACAAAACCCACTAAAAAAGTTTCAAAAAATAATAAAATTGTTGAGACCTCGAACAAAAGTGAAAACAAAAAGTAAAAAGTGAAAAAATACGTGGGCGAGCACGTTTTGACACCGCCATCTTTGGCGATTTTTAATTCTTATTTGGCTTAGCTAAATGACTTGACAATTTACAGGCATGTACCGCACGTCATAGAGAACTCAAAAAAAAAAACAAAAAAAAAACATAATTATCTTTAGGCCCCGAAATAATTTTTGGCGGGGGCCGAATGCCGTCGGGTTCGGACCCCATACGGGACCCCGAACGCCCGGGGACCTCCGTACGTACGGGCTGGTGACCCTGTATATATATATATGTATATATATATATATATCAGCCTCCTGATGAGTCGGTGAAACTCCGACGAAACAGTTTGTCACAGCCCCTCGTTTGTTGTCCTCTTCTCTCTCTCTGCCTACGGTTTACCGGGCAGTTCTATTTGTGACGATATATATGTGTATATATATATATATATGTATATATATATGTATATACATATGTGTATATATATATATATGTATATATATATGTATATATATACTTCGGACATAGCATAGAACTATACATCGCCTATGGGCTACATATATAAGGCTGGGGGGGTCTAGTCACTGGATAGGGTCTAGTATCTGCAGTGCGTTCAGGTTGGTTGGATAGGGTGCCATTGGGTGCAGTTCCTACTGACATTCAGGATAGAACTATGCGGTGGCCATATATTGGGACCTGTGGTAGATTGTCTGGGCCTGGCGTCCGAAGTTCCCCTTCGACAAGGTTCGACCGATTCCGCTTCCACCAGGGCTGGGTAGCTTATCAGCCCTGGTGCCTATCACTGCTGTTCAGTCCAAGTTGCCTCCCCAATGGTAGGGCAATGGTCCTGAGTGCTGGTCACATTGAGGTAGGATACTGGGATAGGGGGTGCGCTAGGAGTATTGACGTGAGGATGGGATGGGAGGTGGTCTCATATTCCTGGACGCCTGTGGCTCACAGCTCCAAGTGATCACTGTGCACTCAGTGACAGGCCTCTACAACACCTTGGACTTTATGGAAAAAAAAAAAAAAAGGATGACGCACGGCTGGACACACACACGCTTGGGATGATGCATGGTGAGCTTGTACAGACACTGCCTGCACACCACCCAAGGGGACCTAGTCCAAGTTGTTGTATGCTGGGTCTTGACTATGCGTGGGCTGCTTGACGTGGTCATTGTTGGTTCTGATATTCTTCCCTGTTCTGGCATATCATACATTGGAATCAATTCACAACGTACCACATATGGTAAGGCACGACTGTTATATAATGAAGGGCATGGGTTCGAGTCTGGCTACAGACTTTGGGGGGTTCTTGAACAGATAGGACTGCCATTCTCACTACAGTACAACCCTATGCATATGGAATTCATAAGGGGCTTGGTGAGGGTCCACACCACACACAGATAGCACATACTCATGACTAGGGCTGTCTGGGGCTTTCAAGGCTTCACGCTTGGCCTTGTCCCGCCTCAGTATCTGACATCTGTAGAAAAGAAATATACACATACACGACTGAGGTTGGGCAAGGGTTCTCAAGGCTTCACGCTTGTCCTTGCCCGGCCTTGGTATCTAGAACCATGGACAACCACACTATACATAGATAACACATATATACATGACTGGGCCTGGCTGGGCCTTTCAAGGATTCGCGCTTGGCCTTGTTCCGCCTCAGTATCTAACATCTGTAGAAAGGAAATATACACATACACGACTGGGGTGGGCAAGGGTTCTCAAGGCTTCACGCTTGTCCTTGCCCGACCTTGGTATCTAGAACCATGGATACATAGATATCACACATATAGCACATACACATGACTGAGGGTGGCTGAGGCTTTCAAGGCTTCGTGCTTGGCCTTGTCCCACCTCGGTATCTGACATCTGTAGAGAAAAAAGAATGAAATGCCAGAGTAAGGATACATAGATAACATACAGATAACGAAAAAAATAACATGCCCGAATGGGGGTTGGTAGCTGAAGTAGACATAATGCTTGAGCCTGGCGCCCGATGTACCCGAGTAACGTAGCTTGCTTGACTGTGCCTCAACTGGGGCTGGGTGGGGCTTTCAAAGCTTCGTGCTTGGCCCTGCCTAGCCCCGGTGCCTAGAACTACTGTCTGGTCCAAGTCACCCTCTGAAATAGCATGGCGATAGTCCTGAGTACTTGATAATGAGGTAGGATAGTAGGATAGGGGTGCGGTGGCAGAATTGCCGAGAGGATGGGTAGCGAAAGTG
>BFEA01000124.1:2901797-2911978 GCA_003427395.1 Chara braunii
TTTTTTTTTTTTTTTTTTTTTTTTTTTTTTTTTTTTGGTAAAATTTCTTATGCAGAAAACCTACTCACCAGGGTGATAAGAGCACCCCCGATAAGTAGGTCCCCGCGTCGAAGGCTCCATCTATTAGTGGGGAGCTGCACCTGCTGGAAATCAGGTCCAACGTCCCTGTACAGTGATATGATGTCTATCAGTTGGAAAACGGGTCCAGCGTCCCTTTACAGAAACATGTCGATGTCACTTGCTATGCATTCAATACAGTCTGTATGTGTTGTTGTTGATCAGTATATGTGACATGATGAAAAACTCCACATGATCTACAGTCTCTCCCATACTAGCGCATCATTGATGTAAATGACCTGGAAACTCAGCCCAGGTACTAAGGTGTAGAAGTCTCACAGTGCTCATTCAATTCGTTGTATGTGTATTCGAACCTCACCTATATCTCCAAAAAAGGGAAACGGAGGCATTGATTACTTCCCAACTCATGGGAAGGATTGACCTCCTGGCCAGACCGCCATCAATTAAAGAAAGACATTACACCGAACAGGGCAGTAATCAAAGCAAACGAAACCCTTACCGAGAGGTTGGACCAAGCGATGACGAACCACTTTCTGTAACGCGCGATTTTCTGCGCGGTTGCAACGAGGGGTCCTAAGCTGGGAAGATTGGGCCAATTACGGGAGATCGGGATCGGTGGAAAATTGCATCAGTACCCTTGCTTCTTCGTCTTTTTCGTCGCTTCTTCGGGGCTGGGTGTGTCCTGGGACGGCCGGTTGAGTGATTGGTCAGATGGATGTTTGGCGTGCCACCCCGCGCGCGATTAATAAATGTTGACATCGTTTCTTTCATTCCGGTTTCGATATTTTGGGCGCGGACATCGCGCGGGAAATTGCTTCGTTCTTTTGAATCTTTCCTTTGAGTCTTTTTCGAATTTTGCCGAGCCCCCCCGATGGCTCTCGGAGTCTTGGACTTTCCTTCTAGAGTTCATGCTTTTGCTTTTTCGCATTAGATAGGAATTTAGGAATTTAGTAATTAGGATGTTTCCTGCCGCGTGGAGCCTTTTGTTTACACGCTTCTTCATGCGGCTGCAACGGTACTCTGATTAGTGGGCGCCCTTAATCGTATGTGTAACTGTAATTTTGGGCGGACGCCATTGTAACTGTATCTCTCTTCTTGCACTTCGTCCCTCCCGCCCTCCCTCTCTTTCTTTTGCTGAATTTTTTTGCATACTCGGATCGATGCGTAGAGAAGGGTTATGTCCCCCACGCTGCGGCCAATCATGCAGAACGCAGGCGTTCCCTCTCTAATCCTCACTCTCAGTCCTGGTAATTCCGTGTTCTTCGGGCATGCATGCACGCTATAAATTTCGGTTGCGCGATTAGTCAGCTCTCTTAGCCCGTTGTTGGAAGCTCGGGGTTGCGCGATCAGGAAGGGTCGACACACGAGCGAAGTAAGAGGTGAGTAGAGTAGGWGTTGGGCAACSTCAACGGRCTGGTGCCGAACGCGCGRSATTGACGTGGGCCACGACGGACTGTGGGCACGGGCGAATCCGACGGGTGCRGGAGGACCAAGYGGGGTGACAAYTTCGTGGGTTGGTGCGCRACGAMGGACTGTCCRCATCGRAGAGAGAGAGAGAAGAAGAKAGTTGAGGTCGATGGWCGYGGATTTKCTGTTTTYTTGTCTCTTCCCCCTCTTCATYTGTGTACATACATTTTGACCGCGGCTCCGGGCGGTTTGYYYGTTCTTATTTTCATTTCGGCTTTMTGAAATMTGAGCTTGGATTTTTGCTCATATTTGTCTTCGCRATGTCCGTTTTTGCTTGCATTACGTGTATGATTGTCAAATGTATGGATAAGGGGACTGCTTGTCTATCTTTTTGTTGAGAATCCCTGTCCTTGTGTTATGTCTGTGTCGAACCTTTGCCTGTGCTTGATGTCACTGTAGATGGGATATGAATCTGGTCCCGATAGTGGGTTTGTTCTCGTTCTGCTTATCTCATGATGGGGATTGTGTTATGATTGTATCTTGCATAATCGACGATTCGAAATCTGGCCCCGTGAACGCCGCKCGATAACACGTGTAAGYGCGATCCGAGTCGCGCCCTTACACGCATTCCCGTGCGTCGATCCTCCCGTCCAGACAGGACTCGCAGCGGAACCACCATCCCGCACRAGCACRCTGAGGCATGTGCTCATGCGCGGTGACGATATCCCGACCCGCGCTRTCCCACCGACGATGACACCATGACGCGATCTTGGGGCTCAGACTCATCCTATGACCCGGACTATTTCACCCCTATAATAAACGAGCTCATAAGAACATGATACCCCTGTCACACGGAGAATCRRCTATGTCCGCGGGAATTCCACTGTGCCACCACTAGCGACCCTCGGTGCTCTGATTTCCCTTTCCTCGACCACACCTACTACTTCACCCACCCAGGATTCGTTGAGATCACCACCAGTTTCCCTCCTTTCCGCCTCCTTCTCCCGTATCATCAACTCAGTGTCGTTCYGTGGCCGGCCATAGCCCCCTATTGGCCCAATACGTTTTGCGTGAACTGCCGACGAAGCGGCGYGCCGAGCACTCCGGAATTCCGAAGGCCCAACCCAAATACGTGGYGGCCTGTGCCACGTGGYGGCCCYCGACGGCCTAACTTTCYGGGACCACCTCCACCACRGRGGAATTTTCCCGTAGCCCGTCGCCCACAGTGTCCCGACCCCTTCGGACTGTGAGACCCTTGCGTGCGCACCCCTCGCTCGCCTAATTGCATTCCTATCCTTAAGACTCCCCCACTTCCCCCGTCGTGCGCTCCCCTCGCTCGCCTAATTGCATTCYTATCCTTAAGACTCTCCCACTTCCCCCGAAAATCCTTGGCACACCCCTTTTCGCACTTCCAGGMCCACACTCCACTCCGATCAGGAAGTCTCGCTGGGCGTRAGGTTGGTCTCGGAGCCCGACACGTGGCTAGGGCCTTAGGATTGATAGCACGTTAATTAGGCGACCTGGCTAACYGTGGGCRACCTCGCCCTCGGAACGCRYATAGAYGCGACCCTATCGTCACTAGAAGCAGATCGGCTAACCGACGAGCAGCCAATATGGCTGCCAACGTGCAAAATACGGTTCCGCAATAAAATGCTAATCCACCTAATTAGCCTGCCCTACGTGCACGAGCTCCYATGTCGCCACCTGATCTCTGTCTATTTGATCCGRCGCACCATCTCRCAGGAGCATGGTTGGYCACGCTTAGAGCACARCAGTACGATGATCACGAAGCACAGATCAACATTCCGGCTCGAATGGGAGGAGACACTCATCATTGGTATAGTACCTATGTATGGGTGGATCTCMCGACCTTCGAACGAGATTTCATGAACCGATTTGATTATGTTCACCCTAAGCAAGCGCTATACATGATCAAGGAYCGAGTGCAAAAACCTCTCGAATCCGTTGCAGAAWATCGAAACCGGTTCTACAGAATGTTCGTAAAAATTGAGCGAGGTGAACAAGTAGGGAGAGATCTGTTCATTGAYGGACTCCGCAGCCGGACAATAAGGGCTAAGTTGCAAAAGCAGTTTTCCCCCATCACCCRTACGCTACAACARATTATGGCTGCTGCGGAAGAAATGGAACGGAAGTTYGCGGCGAACTTCCTGGAAGGAGAAGACYACCCTAGAGACGGAGATTCGATCGAGCTCGCTCGAGCAAGAGCAGAACTGGCTGCTTTACAGAAYWAATTTTAAAACATSGGGTTTGTATCAGAACATGTCACCTATATGGAATAGRTAGGCCCCAAACGAGTAATCCTAAGTGAGACTCCGAGCATCTYTGCTCCTATGATGCCCTCGCCCGTCAGGGCATTACCCCCGCCACCGGTTGAGGCGCCTGTACGATCAAACGAATCGGCGATCATTTTCAAACTAACCAAAAGCTTGATTAGTCTGATCCAAGAAAGCAAAAAGGAGCAGCSATAGCACAATGCTCGGCTAGAAGCCATGATGAGGAACATGCGACCCATTGCGGTGCGTGCCCCTCYGATGCAGCGAGGATTAGCCTCGGCCCCTGCGCTCGGAGGAGTCGCAAACAATCTGATTGTCTGTTACGCYTGTCATCAACCAGGCCATCTAGCCCGTGATTGCCCCCATCGACCCCCACAACAGCGGACYGGAGCCGCACCCATSGCCGCGGCTCCCATCGCCAACGGACCTGGACGAGTAGGAGCCTTGATGSAAGAAGTAGAAGGTGGGGGAAGTGCCCTGGCTACCTCGGAAGAGGCCGCCGAACTAATCYCGCTAGATCAGTATGTGTCGCTGRGATATCCTRGACTAGGAATGATCGGAACAATCAGACCAGCATCAGAACCGAAAGAGGTGGCGGAGTGGCGACCGTCCTTAGGAGAAATGGAGTCAGGAGGACCCACCTTTGTCACAGGAGAAGTCGATGTATTAAACATCGTCCGAGCCTTGGACCATCGGATTCCCCTTCCGATCGGTCATCTACTCTCGATCTCCGAGCAAACCAACGAGCGAATGTTGCAGCATTGTAAAGCGAATCGAAAGTGGTTCGCCCTCGCCCGAACACCGAACGCAAAAAACAAAGGCCCCGCGCCGGAAAAAAACCCAACAGGCACTCCGGATCCGATACAGGTAGGATTAATTCAGAAAGACGATCATTTCTTGCGGATTAAACCCATTCCGTGGAAATCCACAGAGTGCGATATAGAAATTTAGGGAATCCCTTACAACGCCATTATAGACTCAGGAGCAGCGGTGTTGGYTATTTCACTAAGAGTAGTCGAAAGGGCAGGCACGGAAAACGATCTGATCATGCTCACCGAGAAAGATCATCTCGTTTCGGCAGATGAGGAAAAAATTAAAACTGTGGGGAGAATGACCAATGTCGCCTTCCAATTAGGAAAAGTACACGCGCTTGGGAATGTCGTAGTACTGGATGTTAATACGTACGACGTTCTTTTCGGACTTCCCGCTCTTGTGGCGTTACGAGCAAACCTGGATTTCGAACGACGATCGATCGTCCTCCAAAATACAGGAGGAAAACCGTACGCTGTGCCCATGCGATTGACCCTTCGCACTACTAYTAACACGGTTCCGCGAGTTTCGCCGATGATGGMAGGGACTCTCCGCATGATCTCCTGGGACGAACCCGYAGAAGRAAAATCATCGGATGATGCGGAAAGCAGTGACGAAGATGATCCGRAGATCTTGAAATGGGTACGGCAACGCGTTCACTACCCACCGCCCAAAACGATAGCGAAAACGATGCAYCTGACCAGCYRAAAAATTCAAAGGACYAAGGCAATGATCTTGGGAGAGCATCCGTGAAAATTTCGAGGATGGTCGACTCTTTGGAACCCCCTCAAACTCTGTACGAAGGGATCACCCCTCTCCTCGCCAGGTATAGCGACAAAAGACATTATTGCGACATTACGGAACTACCTAGGTCTTTACTAACATCGGCTAAAGAAGTGAGATTGTTGCGCTTGGGGCCGGAAGCAAGCTCTCTTGAACCCCCTCGGCGTTTCGAAACAGAAACAGACGGACAGGGGATAAAGATCGCAACTAAGGAAGTGCCATGGCAGGATGTCTGCGACGGGATTACCCCGGAAGGGCCGAAGTATGGACGAACATTGCCTTAATTGCCACCCTAGTAGGTAACCCCCTCCACGATTTCACCAAGGAAGATCGGAGGAGGGTCAACGAAAGGGCTCGGGATTATCGATGGATAGAGGGTAGATTAGAAAAACGGAAAATGGATGGCAGTGGGATTTGGATGGTAGTGCCACATCCGTTCATGCGGTATGACTGGGTTAAGACAGCCCAAGAGGAAACTGCGGCCTATTTTACCGTACGAATCACGGAGTCCGCTATCGACGAAAATGAGTGGTATTGGTCCAATATCCGCGACGATGTGAAATACATTGTTGCCAACTGTCAAGTCTGCGCCGCTAATAAGGCGCCGATTCAGCCGCCAAGATCGATAGTGCCCACGGATGTTGAACGACCATTTCAAAGAGTGAGCATGGACACTACCGACATAGTGGTGCCCCCTGGCCCTAATAGTTGCGAATATTCAATCCTATTGGCAGCTGTCGACCATTTCTCGAAATGGATCGAAGTGTATTCTTGTTACACGCGGCAAGCCACAGAAATCGTGCGATATGTCAACCGTTTTCTCGGGATGCATCAGGATACGGAAGAGGTCCTGACCGACAACGGGGCTGAATTCAGAGGAGAAGTGTTAAAGAGTCTAGTCATACATGGCGTCGCCATACGGAACACCGCACCCCACATGTCACAATCTAATGGGCTGGTCGAAAACACCAACCGGGTGATAAAAACCGCATTGCGACGAAATATTGCGGTACGGGATCCGAGGCCCTGGTCCGACATCGTCAATCACATCCAGGCGGTCCATCGCGGAACACCTCACGAATCGATGGGGCTAAGCCCCTTCCAATTAAGGACCAATAGCGTCGCTTGCRTTTCAATACCAAGCCTCCCGGGCGAGTCTACATTGAACCGACGGCCCACTAGGGCCACGACTAGGGACAAGGCCAAACGACACCTAGAGCTAATGGAACGGTCACTGCCCAGGCTAGCCCGAAAATGACAGAAAATGACCGAACTAACCCAAGGCCGGCAGTTTCGGAGCTACGAGGCCCGAAATGGGTATTCGGGTCCGCGGCCCCAGTATAAATTGGGGGACGTGGTGCAGGTGAGGAAATGTGCTCGCCAGGGTAAGCTAGCGCCACGATTCTTCGGGCGATATCGCGTGATCGAGCTCGGCCCCAACGGTGTGGACACCGTGCGCCTCGCCCCTGAAGTCTCTGGCAGTCGATTGGCCCGCCCGATCACACGCCACGTGTCCTATCTTCGCCTCCTCCCCTCTGCTCCGTCTCCTTCTCTTTCGATCTCTCCTTCTGAGGAAGCCGAAAACGACGGTTCTGATTCTCCGCCATTTCCCTCTTCCTCTTGCTCCCCGTCACCATCGCCATCGCCATGAACTTTCTAGAGGAAAGAGCTCTCAGTGAAGCATCGCTTGCACCCCGCAATCGATTGACGATCCGACAAGTCTATCATCCCCGCCTCAGTCCAGACCTTCGGCGGCTTGCGCACTCTTTCTGCACAGAAGGCGTGTATGCAGCGGCGGTGTTCAGAATCGAAGGTCGGCCCAATGCAGTGGTACTGCCCGAGGCAGTAGCAGTTCATCAGCGAGTGGTGCCAAGTGTCAGCCGCATATCAGTCGTCATCAACTCCAGTGGCGATCTCTCCACACTCCTCCTGTTACGACATTCGGCAGTGAAGACCTCGCTGCGCGCGTGGGCAAACGATCTGGTCGCCGAGTGGACCCAGCTTCTGGCTCGCCCCAGGGACACGGTCGCACCGACACGAGCGATCGAATACGACGGCCTTCRGATGTACCAGCGTGATCCRCCGGCGGTTCTCCCTGTTGTTATTCCTTTCCCTCGCCCCCAATGAGTCTCTCTCCGATCTCCGTTTTTGATCTCCCCTCCACCTTCCCCACCTTCTGCCAGTCCGATATCCATCCTCGCCTTTCCTACTGTCTAAGGACCCTTGCGGTCCCCGACACTCATCCCCCACATCGGGACCTGTGGCGCGAAGACTTCGTCGAGCTTTCACTGTGCTTGGTTGAGATACGGCTGACGTGGACCGAGGACAAAGCGCGCCCGCCTGCATAGAGCACCTGGAGTTGCTGTTCATCCAGGCTCGGCGGTACAGTGCGGCCCGGACATCAGGAACTCATCGCGCAAGAGCTCACGATCCCGGTAGCAGAGCTGGCGGACGATCTCCCTCTCGACCTCATCTCGCAAGACGACGAGCACCCGATTCCACATATGATTTCTCGCACATTGGCGCCATATCTCCAGTGGTCGGCTTGTGCGGAGGGAGCCGCAGAGCGCATCCCGCCGTCCCAGCAGCAGTATTTGATTCCCCGGACGGTTCGCGATCCTGCCTTCTTCAGGCATCCAACGGCAGAGGAACTTGTTACCATTCGAGATGAGGAAGAGGAGGAAGAAAGCACTGAGAGTGACGAAGGAGAAGACGAGCGGGAAGAAAGTGGGGAAAGCGACAAAGTACTCGTGGAAGACGACGAAACCCCCGAAGAAGGAAGTTATAGCGAGCATAGCGAGGGGGAGCAGAGCGAAGAAGAAGAAGAAGACGACGAAGGAGAAGAGGAGAACGAAGAAGGACCTGCCGAATCGGAGTGGGAAGCTGTGCCGAAAGAAGCACTGCGCACGGGCATGGAGGCTGAAGATCCGGAGGAGTCCCGCAAAAGGGAAGAAACCGCGGCCGGGAAGAGGAAGCTAGAGTTTGCGAGCGAGGCAAGCTTGCACGTCCACGACAACCCAAACCGAGATCCGGAGCCGCCCCGACCAGAACATGGCGACCTCACGGCCACGACTCCGACCTCATGAGCGAGGTGACGGAGCCGATCCCCCTCCTCCCCAACCCGTCCCACAGTTCACCAACATACCGATACGGGCGATCGGTCTTCGTCCCCGATCGCTCTCTCGCCGTCCCCTTGAATACCTCACCCTCCACCAGCTCACCACCCCCGTTACATTCCCCTCCAACCCGTTTCCCCGGCGATACCTTTCGTCACTTCTACGTTGCTCGCCTCGCTATAGTGGTGCATCCCCACCCCTCCATTCGATGCGCCGTTTCAACCTTCTGCCTCCATCTCTTGCTCCCCTGTGCCGCGTGGAGAGGCCACAATATGATCGAGGTTTATTGCATAGTAACGGGGACCATCTCCGCCTACGAAGATCGCGATCGTTTCCGCGCGGCACTTTTCCGAACTCTCACCACCCTCTATCCTGATTACCTCGCATCCCTCCCTTGCATTGGCAACCATTTCCCCCGCTTCCACCACATCGTCTGCTACCAAGCGCTTCCAGAATCTGCAGCCAGGATGGAAAGATTCCTGCTCCCGCTACCCCTAAGCCCTCCACCCCGCCATGCCGCCATGCACCAGTTCCCTTTTCCCCTTCCAGTTAATTACTGATGCAACCGGTAACGGATGCGTGTCGCGGTAACAGCACAAGAAAAATCCCGTCCTTGGATAGTCAAGAGCCCAATCTGAGGAAGTAGTAGAAGAGCAAAGTTGCCACGTTGGATGACGTCCGCACACAATCGAACGGTAAGTGGCATAAAGAGAATTGCTCCGCGTGTCGATTAATTAGAGAAATGGACACGTGTCAACAAGCAAGCAGGAGCTTGCTAATATTGGAACCCCCTGGGCGTCACATATGTGACGAACCACTTTCTGTACAGTGCAATTTTCTGCGCGGCTGTAATGAGGGGTCCTGAGCTGGGAAGGTCGGTTCAATTACGGGAGATCGGGATCGGTGGAAAATTGCATCAATACCCTTGCTTCTTCGTTTTTTTCGTCGCTTCTTCGGGACTGGGTGTGTCCTGGGACGGTCGGTTGAGTGATTGGTCAGATGGATGTCTGGCGCGCCACCGCGCGCACGATTAATAAATGTTGACGCCATTTCTTTCAATTCGGTTTCGATCTTTTGGGCGCGGACATCGCGCGGAAAATTGCTTCGTTCTTTTGAATCTTTCCTTTGAGTCTTTTTCGAATTTTGTCGAGCCCCCCCGATGGTTCTCGGAGTCCTGGACTTTCCTTCTAGAGTTCGTGCTTTTGCTTTTTTGCATTAGATCGGAATTTAGGAATTTACTAATTAGGATTTTTCCTGCCGCGCGGCGCCTTTTGTTTACGCGCTTCTTCATGCAGCTGCCATGGTACTCTGATTAGTGGGCGGCCTTAATCGTATGTGTAACTGTAATTTTGGGCGGGCACCATTGTAATTGTACCTCTCTTCTTGCACTTCGTCTCTCACGCCCTCCCTCTCTTTTTTTTGCTGAAATTTTGTAAGCCGCGGCTTGCATGCTCGGATCGATGCGTGGAGAAGGGTTACGTCCCCCATACCGCGGCCAATCATGCAGAACGCAGGCGTTCCCTCTCTAATCCTCACTCTAAGTCCTGGTAATTCCGTGTTCTTCGGGCATGCATGCACGCTATAAATTTCGGTTGCGCGATTAGTCAGCTCTCTTAGCCCGTTGTTGGAAGCTCGGGGTTGCGCGATCAGGAAGGGTCGGCACACGAGCGAAGTAAGAGGTGAGTAGAGTAGG